>VZSF01008264.1:1904351-2093287 GCA_013398295.1 Chionis minor
CCCCCGCCACGTCCCACGCACACGCGGGCCGAGTACCCCCTGCGGCCCCCGCGGGCCGGACCCGCGCCCCGGGGCCGGTAGACAATGAGCAGCCACAACTCACCAGCAGTGCCGGAGCTCCGCGGGTCCGGGGCGGTTCCTCTCCCCCTTCTCCTTCCCCCTCCTCCTCCNCCTTCCCCGGGCCGCCCGCCCCGCGGGGGAGCGCCGAGCCAGGGGGGGCGCTGCTGCTCCTCCTCCTCAGCGGCCCTGCGCGGCCGTCTCCTCCCGCGGGAGGAAGTGGATCTCCCCGGCGGAGGCTCCCGAGGGGCCGCCCCGAGGCCCTGCCCGCCGCTGGCCGGCCGGCCGAGGGGTCTCCCCGAGCGGTTCCGGGGAAGGCGGTGTGGGAAGAGGCGTTTGTTTCGCTTCACGTGTTCCGCTTCCTGGCAGTGCTTCCTCTCGGGCTTGGGGGGGGATGTCGCCCGCCTCTGAGGCAGCCGGCATCCCTCCCTGCCCCCCCGCCCCACCCGGCTGCCGAGGCAGTCACTGAGGGGAAGCCATGTGGCCTCTTAGATCGATTTCTAACTCGGTAGCTACAAAAACATCCTTTCCGTATTTATTCTTGCGGTATTTTCTTTCCTTTGTCTCCTGCGTTCACAGTCCCCCTACCATCCTTCTTCCTTGCTACCGCTCTGCCAGCGCCAGCTGCGCTTCCTTCCTGCGCTTGCAATCTTTTTTTCCCCTTGTTTCTCAGCCCTTTCCATCCCTAAGTTTCTGCTACTGAGCAAGACCTCGAAGCTAGAAATGAGTCTTGTGAGCCAGTTATTCTGCACTGTTGTTTTCATATTTCCACCACACAAAGAACAAAATAGAACGAGCAGGCCGAATCTTCAGTGATCTTAGTGGCACAGGTTTGAACTTCAAGTACCAGGTCATAGGTACAACTTAGGGCAGAGTTTGGCAAATTGTTTTTGGTTTGGTTCTGGGGTTTTTTTTGCCATTACTGATCCTCGCCGCCTGCCTGTTTCCTCCTTCTTTGTCGTCTGAAGTTCAGTGTCACAACCACAGGGCCTGTTCTCAAGACAGGTCTCCCGTCGTCGTCCAGACCAGGGTCACGGGCTCCTTAAGAGGAACTCACCGACGGGCCTGTCGAGGCTTTGCTTCACCACCCTCCTGGATACGCTGAGGGAGGCCAGAGCTCCATCGCTCTGCAGGCAGGTCCGTGGGATGCTGTGTCTAGGTGGAGACCAGAGGGTATTTTAATTTGCAGCAGCAGCAGCAAGTTGCTGATCTTGAGGAACTCCATGTGCAGCTTATTCCAGCCAGTCCTGCTCCGTGCTAGGGCCAAGTGGGAGCTGCGTTTGCAGGAGCATTGCCAGCTGAAAATTCCCCTGCTTCCAGCTCCGTTGCGCCCTTCCAGCAGCACAAGCGAACCAGAACGCAGACGAATGTTTCCCAGTAAACAGAAGTCACTTGTTCTTGCCTAAAAAAGGAGTGGAAGCATGAAACCACTTCTTACATGCACACAGATTGACTTTCCTCACGCTGATGTAGACTTTTTGATGAAATCAGTTTAGGATAAAAAGCAATAAATATGACTCAGAACCAAACTTGGCTGTTCATAGAGACAAAACATGATTATTGAGGTCTTTCTGAATGTTTTCAAGATGTAGGATAGCTACCTCACCTTTGCAAAACTTGTGGGACTTATTTTAATAACACAGAGAAAGCAGACATTCAAGCTTTGAACTTCCTGGTAATGCAAAGATATCCCTTGCAGACCTCCTTTAAAGCTCAGGACCTACCAGTTCTTGCTAGACCTACCAGTTCTCCTGATCTTTGAATGCTAATAAGATGATGTGTGTTTTGTTTTATCTTAGTGAATTTGAAGGCTATTTTGGCTATGTAATATTATAAATGATCGTGTGCAAGTTTGTTATTTATATACATGATTTGTAAAACAAGTTCTTGAGATGGCACAGCAGTGAGTGCATTTCTTGCAGCACGTTCAATTAAATTATGTTTCGTAAATGAAGTACGGGGAGAAGGTGCGTTGGAAGCTTATGAAGTTGTGCTTTTGTTTTGCAGTATTAAAAATATCAGTAAAATATGTCTGTTTTACTTCATGCATATTCATGTCTGCCATTGATACTTCTGTTATGACAGGGAAAGTAATTAAGACAAACAAAAGAAGGTAAAAAATGAGCAGTTAGAATGAAACAAGGGGTCAACACTGATTGCAGTGCAATAAAATATTTTAAGGTTTTCCACTCATAGTGGGGAGAATAATGAGTTGCTAAGAAGGAAGAGTCTGCAACAGTGTAATGCTTGATATCCATCTGGCCTTTGTGTATCTACTGCTACGAGGTGCCCTCAGGGACAGATTTTCACATCTGGGCAAAGGACAGTACAGAAGCAAGACAGAGTGACAGACATAAGTTTGAAACGTAGGCACGGATTTTGATTAATTTATCCCACGAGTCTGGTTTTATAACTATAGCTATTGATTTGTTTTATTATTTAGTGGAATATGTAGCAATCAATCATATTTCCATCTAGCTAACCATGATTATTAATATTTTAACTAGTTTTAAGATGGATTGGCTGGTGAGTGCAATAGGTCCACTCTCTAAGCCAGCGAGAGTGGAGTATGCCCAGGTTACATGGAATGAATTATTGCCACTGGACAATCTGATGAAATCTACATCAGCCATTAGAATATAAATCCAGCCATCGGAATACAGTGCTGTCAGGGGACCAAGATTTCCTGCTTTGAATGTGAATATACCAGCTTTGCCTCTGGATTTACTGAACAGAAGGATGTAGTTCTTTTGTGACAGTAAAAGTATAGGAGTTAAATCAGTGAAGTTTGAAATCACATAATGGTAGATGGAAACCTTACAGAAACATATGTATTTTTAACGCAATGTATGTGGAAAGTGGTTACTTTCCTGCCAGGAGCCAAGTTGAGGATTTTGTGTCGCAGCGTCAGGAGTCAGCAACCTCGGATCCAGCCAATAGTGTGGGAAAGCACTGTGCTCAACTACAAGGGATGTGTTCATCTGCAGGGGAAAGACTGAAAGTCTTGGCAGGTAATTAAAAGGGGAAATGATTTTCAAATACAATATTTTGTTTTGAAACGCAATTGTTTTTTTTCTATCGGATGCCAAAAATTTCTGAAGAATGCAGTATCCTCTAAGTAACTGTATCTGTGCTGAGAGAAGAAACAGAGCTGTTGTTCTGCTCACAGCACGAGCTATTTATATGTTAGTCTGTGCAGCACTCCTTCTCTAACAATCATCTTCCACCTATGCAAAACTCCAATCCATCTGAAATAATCAAATTAAGGTAGTTTCTTGCTTTCTTATACCAAAGTATGGTATTTGATATATGGTATTTTTGAATACCATATTTGAATATATGGTATTCATATAACGTATTTTCCAGGTTACTTGGATTTAGTACAAAGTAATGCTTGCAGGCCTCTAGGCTGAAAAAACACCTAACGTCACTGGAAGACCAAACCCCTTCCTCTTTGAATGAATGGATGCAGGAAGTAGCAGTAAGAGTGCGGTCACCCTTGCCAGAAAGAGTGATATGCTTCTGCTAACAAGAGCTGTAGCCATTTCCACCATGATTTGAGTAACTGATAACTGGTCATTGATTTAGTTGCACTGTATATTTCTGATAGAAACATGGAAAGCTACTATTTGTCCTTGTAAACCTTGTTTGTTTGGCATGTGGGAAAGAGTTCACAAAGTGCAAATACCGGCGTGTTCCATTATCTACATTTGAGATTTGCATTTGTGTGGCTATACCGGTGTTTGGAGACTGATCAACTGCTGGAGAAATTACCATTACTGGAAGGTCTGTGTCATTCTGTGCTTATCCTAATCTCTTTATTTTGTCATTTTATAGCATATAAATATTTATTATATATGACATGACATATACCTATGACATACCATTGACTGCTCTTCTTCATGTTGCTTAACCTCTCAGTTCCTGTATGTAACTTTATAACATCCTATCAAAATTCTACTTAAATGTTATTTCTCATTTCCTTACACATTGTATCACTACATTTTCAAATTATTTATCATTCACAGATAATAATTTTTGTCTTTACAATAGCTGAGTTGATGCTCTATTTATATCTGGCATTTCTGGAGACTTGGACATAGAAAGTGCCTACCAGTTGTGCTTATTTTGGGCATATGGGGCATTGTTTCAGTGGAAAATCTAGTTTCACTGCTTGATTTTGCTTGGGTTTTTTTCTCTTGTTGGAGATTCCTCCAACTAATATAAACAAAGTCTTTCCATTGGCTTCGGTGAGGTTAATCCTTTTAGAAGGAAGTTAATAGCCTGGAGAGGGACTCTGTACATTTCTGCCCTGGTTTGCAAACAAATGGCCAGACACTCCTTTATTTCTCTGCTGCTGTTCTGAAAGGCAGGACATCCTGCTTTTCAAAACCAAAGATATTAGGCCTACCCCAACCCGGTACAATTATCATACTCAGGAAATGGTGAGGTATTTTCTGTAGATTGTCTAAAAATGAGGTTTCTGCAGTAGAAGATAGGTCACTATGAAACTCCAGCCTAGTGAAAGAAAGATTTTTTTTTCAGTATTTTATTTACATTTTGTGTTGGAGACTAAAACCAGTGAAAAGAATTTGAGTGAAACAACGAAGATCTGCAGGTAATGAAAGCTGGTCACCTGCGTGTGCACACCTCTGCTGCTTCTCCTTTTCAAGTACCATTCAGGGATACACTTCTCCCATTATGAAACAAATCTGAAATGGCAGGGGAAGAGGCTCCTATTCTCCTCTGCTTCTTTCATGCTGGTTTGGTGTCTTGGACAGAATAGCAAGCACCTCTTTTTCTTCTTCATTGCAAGTAAATTGCTTCATAGAAATTTGCAGTCATTGCTCACTGAATTGATTAGAAATGCCATCAGTGAGTCTCAGAAAATTTGTACTGTTGCCAATTCAAAGTACTTAGTGGATTTGAAAATAGAGCTCAAAATACACAGGGACTCCTGCAGTTACAAGATTATAGGTGTCAAACTTCTGAAGTTTTTCCTTATTGTAATGGTTGCTCTCTCCAGAGAGTTTCAGGACTTAAGTGAAATTGCTTTCAGACATGACAGCTGGTTACTTTTCCTGTAATGCTGTTACATAAAAATGAAGCTTGTTCTAGCAAAAATGGTATCTGTTCCAGCAAAGGTGAAACCAGATCATTCTCAAATTTATGTTTTTAAGGCTGGACAGGAAGGTGTGGAGATACATGGGAATAAAAGAAGTGGGACCAGAGCGAAAATCCGATGTACAGAATACGAAGAGTATGAGAAAGGACACATGAAAATGGAATCAGTATACATAGTGGATGCTGGAGATAAAATGAAGTACAGGAAATCTGGGGGCAAAATTAAGTGGGTTGAGGGAAACATAGGCTACTGTAGGGAGGACTGAGTACTGCACATATTGTTCTGTGCACCACAAGTCAAGGGTATACAATGTATTGTTGATGTGCAGAGAATTCCTTCTATGTATTCTAGAGATCCCTGTGCATGCTCAGATCAATTATATTTTGGAGGTTTTTGTGCACTGGCAGCTGGCTGTCAGGACTGCTTTCAAGTTTATAAAGGTAGCTTTTGAGATGTCACTGGGAGATAAGTCTATACAAAACAAGCACTAAGGTAAGAGAAGGAGGACAGAAGGAGAGGTGGGATGGATGGAAGAGAATGCAAGAGAGAAGAGCTGGAAAAAGAATGCAGGAAATTAGGAGCTAAGCAGATGTAGGGCTTTACCTGGCAGTCTAGGCCACAGGCTTTTACTGTCCTATAATCTTCACAACACTAACTATGCAGGGTAGATAGGTAGAATTAAGAGGCTACTTTTAAATGCATTACTGCCCCAGCTAGTTGCCCTACCCTTCCGCTGAAAGTTGTTACACCCTGAGGGAGAGGAGACGGGAACTGTACCTGCTTCCCTGTATAGGACGGCAATTACCTTTAACCACTACTAAGGACATTGAGGCAGGTGAGTCAGATGCCCATAGTTTCTTCTGCCACACCTCCGACAAGGACGGTACCCTCTGGCAGATGGGAGGGACAAAGACGTGTGGTCTGTAATTTTTTTTTTAAATCAGCACAGCCAGATCAGTCAGGCTTCTCTTCGCTAATTTTTGCTGTCCCATGAATCCTCCTGCTTTAGGCAGCTGTATGGATATTCACATGTTGGTGCTAGATTTGGAAGACTGCAACCAAGTGAGAGAGAAAAAAGGGTGGCATGAAAACGGGAGGGTACAGGTGGCAGCTTCTACCTGCTCATGGAAAGAAAAGCTTCCTCTTAGGTGCCAGTGAGAAACTTTACATTTCTGCATGTGATTTTAAGCTTGAATTTTGATCCTGGGCTGGATTTCTTTTGAAGAACCAAAAAAAAAAAAAAGACAATTCATTAAACTATTATGTAACATACAGAATATTTCTGACACTGAAAATATCAAAGTGCATCTCCAAGTGAGATAATTGCTACACAGGTAAAGACAAAATTAGAAGAGGTCACTCATAAATTCCAATTGCTTTAATTGTGGAATTCCTCGCTGTTTTCTTTTTGTTTAGCTTCTTGTTACTTACTTTGCCAAATCGATGATTGATCAACTGAACTGTTCTCCCAGTCAAGCACAGCATTTTTAAAGGTCTGTTTCAGCACAGTATAAAATAATTGGAGCTATAAACAAGAAAGAAGCAGGAATACCACAAACCCCCACATATCTATTACTTGTCATCTGTAGAGTCTAGCTGTTACCACAGAAGCATGTTAAAATTAAATGCTGAGCTTTATTTAAAGTACTTATTTGTTCTCTCCTTCTTTGCCTTTACCGTTCTTATTTCAAAGCTCTTTTGTTCACTTCACAACATGGCATATTCATGGTCATGTAGACACTTATAATCCACAATAAATTGCTGTACAATTATACTTAGCTTTTAAAAACAAGCAAATGTTCAGTTGGAGCTTTTGTAGCCACTGTATAGGTGACTGTTACAATTAAGTATTTTGCAGGACAGATATTAATTTATATCAGTTTGTAAACCATGCAGAATTTAGCATAAACGTCTACTAGAAATTAAAAAGAAAATAATAAAAAAGAGGGGAGAACTATGTGCTTGAAATTCTGTATTAGTGTGATTTCGTATCATTAGCATTCTCATGCAATATTTTGTTTTAAAAATTAATTTACCTTTTTTATAATTCATCAAAACAGTTTATTTTGCCCACCGATAAGCTCTCCATAGAAACAGTCGTATCTTAGTAACATACCAAGAATAGAGTACAGGGAATACGCTGCATCTGTGTATACCACCCTTTAAGAGACATTTGTATTGTTAAGGGGAATATGAGAGTTGTCTTTCCACAATTGTAGTGGGCACAGCACTGCAACACAACATCTCTCGGTGCTTCCTAGATGAATCTCCTTGCATGTGAGACGCTGGTCACTTCTGCCTGCATTATTCCTTGGCCTTCATTGGAGCATATCGGCAAAGATGTCAAACTGCTGTCCATTATAGCCGAGGTTTTATTTTTTTGGTTTTGTTTTAATTGGATACCAGCCAATGAACTACACAGACACTTTTTGCTTTTGGCCACTGTCAGCTGAATTCAAAACTGTTTTGGCTACTGCCCCTGATTTTTTTTCCCCCAGTCTTTATACACAGAAAAATCCTGAAAATCCTTATCACTGGTGACACCTCATGCAAATCTGTAGTTGCTCTGTTGGGCACTCCTTTTCCACCACGTCAGAGTCCCGTCGGATGACTCCAGAGGACCCCCAGCTTTACCAGCTCTCTTTTTTAACTGTTTCTCTTAACTGTTTTGCCTCTGTCCTTCTTGCTTTCCCCTGGTTGCCCCAGGGCACCTGCTTGTCCTCTGGCACCTGACTTGGTGCTCTCCCTTCCTCTCCATGCTGAAGGGATCCCAGGGAACGATCACAATAACATCGGCGTTTCTCTGCGCTGCTGTGTCGATATTTACACTGAGGTGATTATTAGCACGTTAAGCATATGTCTACAGTGTAAAACCTTCTTAGTTTAACTAGTGCTTCGGGGGAAAGAAGCAGGAAGTAAAGAATGGTGCAGGGGCGACGTGTACCTTCCACGCTTGGCCTGGGCCTCAGCCCCAGATGGGCAGGGCCCCGTGCTGTTAATTTGTCCAGCGAAAAAAGGGACAAGGCGTGCTTTTCAGCTGATTCTTAGACCACTTTTTAGTTACTAATTGCCGCAGCCCAGCTGGGAGTAATGTCTGCCGTGGCTGGTGTTCTTCTCTGATGCAAAATAACACAGGCCATTTAACACTGCTGTAGAACACAGGGTGTCCCAACCCTGCCCCTCCACAGAGGCTTTTAAGATGTCAAGCAACAGACCGTCCTACCCCGGGTTTTGATTAGGAGAAAAAGTAGTTATCATCAGCTTTGGTTGCAGGCCCAGACTAACTGAGGGAGTGAAGACAGAGTCAAGATACCTCTTGTCTCAGCACACGGTTATTAAAAGAACATGTCTGGAGGCAAAGAAGAGGCCTAGGAACCAGGAGAAACCAGGCAGATTTAAAAAGAAACTCACTTCCCCTTTGTGCGGGGAGAATGAGGCAGAGAGAAAGCATCTGCTGAAACATGGTTTTAAAAATTCTGTATTTGTGTAGTTAATCAAAATTTGCGGCACTAGCAGGCGAGCTATTTCAGAATAAGAAATGGGGACACCAGAAGGGGTCTTTTTTTTTCTTTTGTTCCAGGGGAACGTTAGGGTACTGTGAGCTGCCAGTGATGTTTTAGGAGGCCAAGTGAGGCTGAAAGAGGAGGAGGCTGCAACGTGTAAAAAAAGCAGCAGAGTTTTAGAAGCCACGGGGGCTTTTACACCCCTCTCTCACAACCTGTGCATGCCCACCCCACCCTCGGGACACTCTTCCCGCGGTTCTCCGTGGCCATGGCGTCTCCATGGTCAGGTCTCATGTGGTTGTCACTCCTCGCCCTACAGCCCACGTCACCTTTCAGCAGTCACAGTTTGCTCCCTTTGCCTTCCATGCGGATGGTAACGGGGTGGGTCAGGGACCTTTTCCTGGTGCTGGGAATGGATCTGGAAAAAGGAAGAAGACTGATAGGAGGGCAGGAAGGCCTGCAGCGACACTGAAAGGCGGTCTGTGTGGAGGGGAGAGGCTCAGCCTAAAGCATCTCATCTCCTCTCCTAGGCTCTCATGGAATTGGCAGATTGCTGCCCTCGGCAGCTGTCAAAGGCTGTGTCTGCATTAGCAGTTTGTTTCAAAGCAATAGTGCAGTTTGGAGGAAAATCCTGTCATTGTCTCCATTTACCATGTGGTGTTTCAGTTCTCAGAGTGGTTTTGGTGCATACAAACTAAATTCCTTAAGGAGGAAATGAAAACAGAACCTCGGCTTCAGATCTGCTCCACATGCACCCTAGTGCTAATGGGGACAGTAGGCTCCAAAATAGCATGCGAGTTGCATAGTCACAAGGTCTCTAGCACATACCTAACACTTCTTTTCCTCAGAAAGCTTTGCAACACATGTGTAGCGGAGGTGTTTGGCTCTGGGGACCATGCTAAATATAATCAAGAATAAACCCCCAAAACACGTATCATGGGAAAATGAGGTACCTCAGTATCAACTGTTTTGTTCTACTTATCCAATCCTAACGTGCCGAATTACTTTCTCATTAAAATACTGCCTACTTTACCTTTGCCTGTGCCTTGAGCTGGCTTTGAGATACAGCGAATCTAACATAAATATGTACCTAGAATGTTTCTCATATCTGAAAGGGGGTATGTGCACACTGTTTAATTATATATCTTAGCTTTTAAGACAGCTCCTTAATCACTAGTAAGGTTGCTCACCTTAACTTGAATGGAAGAGATACACCAAAACCTGCCAGCAGCCACGGTAGTAGGTATGTTGGTACCATAGCCAAGGATACACAGAGAGCTGTACCTCAGGATGGGTAAAGGCACATGGGCTGAAAACTGCACTCAGTAAGATAAATACCCACCAAGAAAATAATTATCCACCTACCCACCAAGGTGAATAACTGTGACAATATCATTCTCTCCTAAATGGAAGCTATGTGCCTGCTACAAGGACAGAAGAAACCAAACAATGTTTAAGCTAGAATGATGTAACAGCCAATACTTACTAATCCAATTACGAAATCATATAAATTCTTAACTGTTGTATTGTCTTTCCCCCCCACACACACTTATCCTATGATTTCCATTTATTTTTGAGCTTCTTTATTTGCATAGCTCGGTGACAGCACTGATCTAAGCTTCTGCAAGTACTCTGTGCTCGGTACTGCTATTGTCACTTACAGTCAAGGTTTAGTTATAGCTGCTCCTGGGAGCAATAATGTGCCCCCATCCCTCACATGCCCTGCTGTGAACTGAAAACATGTTCTAACAAAATGTTATGAAAGGGCACTCAAGATTACAAGGACATTTTTTTTGTACTGAAAATTCTCGTGTTCTTTAGGAAGCTGTAATTTGTACAGTTTAATCTTTTTTTCTTACCATGTCAGATAAACCTAGACATTCTGCTCTCGGATGATAGCACGTTTGGAGATCTGAGAGAAACAGGGAGCTGCTGGAACATATTGCAGAAGCCTAAAGCACTTAGCAACAGAGAGAGTGTGGGATGCAGCGACAGAAGCCGGAATGTGGAAACAAGTGACATCGAGGCGGCTGTTTGGGAAAGAAGAGCTTTTACTTTGTGTACAATTTCAGTAATTCTAAAGAACTTCGCAGTGTGGGAAGTCACTGCAGTCTCTGACTCTGCATATATTCTTCTCTGTGTGACTGTTTTTCAGACTCCTGTAATAATTACTACCCAACAGTGCTGGATGTATTAACTTCCTTTTGTATTTCCTGTTTCTCTCAAAAAAGAGAAGTAAAATTAAGATACTTGTTTTGCTTCAGTTTATCCTGTTAAAACATACTCATATGATATACGCTATGCAGAGATGCATATCAGGAAATAGCTTGATTGCAGAGCTTGATTCTCCACATACTAATATCACTCTTTTTCTGCATACAGTGAAGCAGCATTCTTATTTTGTAATAGGTCCAGTCTTTAAAATCATAATATGTTCTGGAGTGATACAAGCATTCACCATCATGATTTTTAGTGCTTTGCACTCGAACATCCTGATACTGTACACTAATGATGGCTGTCAGATAACTACTGAAGAGAAGATGGCTGACGTACTGGCCAAGATAAATAGACTTGAGATAAAGAAAAAACGTCTCCGATATCAGAGTGACTTTTAGAAGGGGATTCTTAAATCAGTGTGTTTCTTAGCTCCACAGGCCCCACTGAGGTAGAAATGATCTGGAGAACTGGAATTTCACTCATCAGTTGCCGGAAACTAATTTACTGAATGCATATGCATCTGCAAATGCAAAAAATCTCCCTTCCTCTGAACGTTTATTGTGCACTTGAAATGGAGTGCCTGCTGTAGGGTTGAAACAAAGGCCATAGGCTATATAGGATCCTTAAGGAATTCGGAAACCTTATCATAAATGTTGCATTTTGCATTTAATGAAGGTTAACTAGCCATTAGTTTATATTTTCTTTTTCCTCTCTGTAAATCTCTCTTGTGGTTTGCATTGTTCAGTGATCTAATTGTGTCCACTTTTCAGGTATTCTGTATTGAAAATAATAGCCAAAGGAAATGATAGAGATGTACTAAATTATGATAATAATAGAGGTGCTACAGAAATGCATAGAACAGAAAAAATATTAATAAATTCATATATAATAATGATGCCCAATAAACTATTAGTATTGAAATCTAACAAATTGATCTGCTCACTTAATAGTACAGTGTATAATAGTTTCAGGGTACTGTTGATACTCTTTAACTCCACATGTGACCTGTCACTGAGTAACTGGCCTTTTAAAAGGAACTGGATTCAGCCTGACTAGTGATCAGCTGTTTACTTCCAAAATGCTGCAATAATTTCTGTTATTAAAATGCAGTAATCACCTTACACTAACTGGCAAAATTTTAAAAAAAAGTAAAAAAAAAGTTAAAAAAGGACAGAAAATGAAGTCACCAGACCAAAGCTTGGTAACAAACGTATTACCAAGAAAATTAATAAAGTACAGAGACATCCCTAGTCTGTAAGAGAAGTGTAGTGAAGACAAGGCATTATCCAATCATTCAAGCTACAACAGGGGGAACCTGAAAAGTCATCCCATGACACTTAAAAACAGCAATCTCTTCAAGCCTTCCAAAACACGCTGGGACCTCTTACAACTCACTAATGAAGAGAAGATCATCTTGGCCTGAACCTTCCTAGCTCCCTTTGCTTAGGAACAACCCTGAAGAAACCCTCCACCATTTATACCCTCAGGGCAAAACGCCTTCCTTGAGGAAATTTCCCACAGGTCCCTGTCTGCAAACTTCTCAGGGACTAAGCGCCAGACTGTCTCTCTACATTTGAATGTCTCTCTTCCATGTTAATCTGCAGAACCTCAGAGAGGAAGTATCACCTGTTGAAGAGGTTTAAAGACCTGAAATTCCAGCACCATTGCTAAAACATATGCCTTGACCTACTCCCACTTTATGTTTTTCCTTTCTTCTTACTTTCTTGTTCTATTGCTCTCAGCTACAGCCTTTCTCTTCTCCTAAGGAAGACCATTATCTCATTATCTCAGATCTCGGCTTTACCCAGCATACATAATTGCCACCATCAACCCCTAATTCTCTGACTCAGAAAATCTAAGTCAGAGGCTTGAGGGAGCTCCTCCCGCTCTGTGGAGATCTGTCTGATCTCACCTTACCGTTCAACACTCCCACTCTCTGCTTGCTACTCCGACTGCTTCTCCAAAAAACATCTTAGATAATGGAAATTGTGAGACCAGTAACATTAGCCCACACCTTTGCCTTTGCTGAAAATCTTCATTTTTATTTTTAAATGGCACAAAAGCTTTTCCAAAGACAAAAAAAAGAAATACTTCAGGATGCTACTGATACCATATTCTTTGCGATAACAAATTAAGGCCCTTTTCCCTAGAAAATGAGCCTGGAAGCCCCCTTATAGTGTGTGGAGGCAGTCAGAACCACTGTCACGCAGGGAGATGGATCTAGACACCAGTCAGTGTTGCTGTCATCAAAGGGAAGTTCGCCTGGTATAACATCTGAGGAACTGAAGCCTAGGGTCTGCTACAGCTAACTTGATCTTGTTCCTTGCCCAAAAAACCAATCCATATAGATGAAAGCAAATTTATCTCTTTTAGGAATAATTCTGAAGAAGGTATTATTTTTCCCTTTTCACTTCTTTCCCTCTTCTGTCCAAACTGTCTCTCACTATTCTCCTGAGTAGCCTGTGGGGCTGTACTTGAGACCTACTTCCATCAGTGTTTCAAGGCATGATTTCTCTTCAGAGAATACTCCTCCTGAGACCCTGCTCTCAAGCATCATAGGCACTTAGGATGCTGCAGTCCATTTTCCTTTCTTTTCCTCTGCTGTTCCTTGTGACTTCTCCCTTTCACCCCTTTGCTCTGTCTTTGCCGCCTTGCCCCGTGCCGACTGTGGAATCCCATACTGCCTCTGAGCTCCCTCCTCTTCTCCCTGCAAAATGAGAATACCACTCAGAGGCTCTTTTCCATCCTGTACAATTACAACAGAAGTTGTACTATTATCTACTACAGTTCCCTCTCCCTATATGCCAGATCCCACATCTTACAGCCCTTGAGCTTTCCAAGGCAAATCGCAGCCTTCTACTGCATCCCACAGTCTCTCCCATCTTGTCATCTCCATATTTTTATGTTCCCAGATCCTTCACTTCTTGCACCTGTGGTACTATGAATACTGGCCATTAAATGCGCACCCACACTATGCAAAGTAGCACCCTATCAGAAATACACAACATGATCCCAGATACACTAACTTGAGAGACAGACTGTTCTGGTACGTCCTTCTGCTGTAATTACACTGTGTTGGTATTTCCACACAGCACAGCACTGTGCCAAGTGGCTAAGCCTGTTCAGAGCTGGCTCAGACGCCGTGTCTGACGTCAGATCAGGACTGGCAACAGAGTCGCCTGACCCCTGATTGAAATTGGGATTTGGCATTACGGCACTGGTCAACTCATTTCCTTTTCTTCTTACGCTTCGCTGGAAACACATCAATTTGCACTTTCCCTGAGCCATGAGGCTCTTGCAAACTACAGATCATATGTAGGCGCTGAAAAGTCACAGAGGAGAAGCGCATTCTTTAGACTGTGCATGTTGCTGAGTGAGGGCTAGGTGGGCATTGCTGGGATAGCTGAAAGAACAGCAGGAGCAGTATTATGATAGGATAGAGGTTATTCTCAGACACACTTCTTAGTATGTGTGTTAAGAAAATTATTACGGGTTCCCTGGAGGAACCATGCACATCTATCTGTAGGCTCTCTGTTCTCTCAGTGCCTGCAAATGATTGTAGCAGAACAGTGTGAAGAGAGACCAGGCTGCATCTCCCCATCAGTGACTGACCTGCTGTGTACCCACTGAGCAGTCTCTGGTGGTCTGGAAGACTGAGGCACAGTCTGGAAGTCTGGAGACACACTTTGCAGTCTGGAGACCACTCAGTCTCTGGGTTAGAGACAGCACTTACATGTAGATGGCCTATGGAGAGTAGCCTGGGAAAACCAGATGCTCCTAGTAAAGTACATGATGCATTAAGTTTGTGATATTAAGGAAATAAACTAAAGATCTAAAGGGAAGGACATTGTAATTCCAGCCCTGGAGAATACTTTTTTTGTAGCAGAGCGGAATGATACGGTCCTTTTTTCTTAACTAAATCAAACTACAAACCAGGGGCCTAGGCCCTATTTGTAAACTGTAACCTTGAAACACATACAATACCATACGCAATGCACTGGCATGTTTTGTTACGTATTTATAATCACTGCAGTTTGGTCATCTACGTTAATGGCACTGAGGAGACACTGAAAAATCTTCTTTTTAGCTCTTTGAGACAGACAGAAGATGTAGTTCTGTGACAAGTAAGAAATTGTGTTTAACTTGTGGCATAAAATTTGTAAGTGATTACTCTCTCCTCTCTCTGCTAAGAAACGCATAGGTAGCAATGGTGTCTTAGAAGGCTTTTTCTTCAAGTATAGATAATTTAAAAAACAGCTCTCCAGAAATGGCATAACTGTTTTTCATATTGCTTCCAAAACATTTTCTTTCCTTATTTGCAAAGGAAATGCTATATATAAATATGGCTACATTAATAAGGAAAGCAGTGTGATCGGAGCAGATCTGTACTGTGAAACAGTTAGTCCCAGGGAACAAATGTTCACGTAATGCACATTTTGGAGGTTTTATTTTGAACTTGTTCTGGTCTCTTCTTGGAGAATGACTCTCCAGTACCAGTTGGAGGGTGTCAAGTGTGCTTGTAGAGTGCATATTTCAGCTTCATTCCATTCAGAACGAGTTCAACCCGTGCATTTAAGATTACTCTGTAACATGAAACAAGTGCAGGAGCTGGGGATGCTTCAAAAGTGCGCTCTTGATCACAACGAAATTGCAGTGTAGATGCACCCATAATCTCAGATCTACAAATTAGCTTGGGGTGTTTTTTATTCATGTTTGATACCTAGTGATTATGTTTCTGATGACTAAATTATATTTAAGTTACCTTTGTGCTAACTCAGATGGATGTATAACGCTTTATTTCAGTGAAGTTGTGTCTACCTTCTGTAAGGAATCATTCTGTCAGCCTTATAATGGAATTATACAGGTACAACATAACAAAATGTGCTCCTCTAAGGATAGTTTATTAAGCAACTCTGTTGCTAACAATAAGGAAGAAGGAATAAAATCTAGTTCACTTACTTTGAATCTACAAAGGTAAAGACCATGCTTTTGTCTCAAAATGTAAAAGATATGCCAGAGTATACAAGGTAGATCCACTGAGTAAAAAATAGCCATTTTAGTATATCCATGCCTAAGAGATGAAGAGCCATAGGTCCACTTGAGAGCATTTCATAAAAATTTTCAAAACTTGCTACCAGAGTTTAATCTACGTTTGTGTGGCCAAGGCCTACACACTTTTTATTATTGCATCAATTAAATATGGTAAAGTGCTGATAGCTATTTCTATTTTTCCGAAAGTGCCATCATGTAGGAAAAGGCAATAGTTTGGTCATTCTAATTTGAAATTCTAAGGGACAAGAGAATAAAGACTACAGTTTTATTTAGAGTATCTATTGGATGAAAATAAAAGATGTAAAGAACAGACTGATAGTATGCTGACCAGAAATATATGTAGTTGTATATATAATGTATATAATTGTCTTCTGTGTTCTATAAAATGGTAATACAAATGGCTATGCTAAAGGAATGGATGGTATTGTTATATTTGTAAGGGGCTAATTGCATGGGTTCAGAGTAATCTTTGGAGAACAGGAAGTAAAAGTCCCTTGTTCATTAGAAAATGGACACTGGAAGAGTTGTCAGCTTGGCAGTTTGAGACTTTAACAGAATGATAAAACTGCAAGGATTAGGACCTATTGCCTTTTTACTCTAAAAACCTATACAAGGGATATTGAAAACAGACCTGGAAAATGTCATGTGTAAGATCCCAAATTAATAAAATGATTAAAGGTTTCTTCACTCACATCCAAAAATCATGTCACTGTTTCTTAAACAGGGATTCCCAATAGACTATATACATTACAGATTCTTTGCCGATACTGTTTTATTAATTTTTTTCTTAGGTACACTTTGATGCTAGATGAAAGTGTATGTTATGACACACAAGATGAACTTTAGTGAATTACAAATAGGCAAGACCTTTATTCCATTATTGTTTTGGTATTTTATATAGGTGTGTATCTTTTACTACTTCTCTTTCTCTGCATTCCTTTTTTGTTCATGTCAAAGGAGAGAGCTCTCAGCCTAAAGTTTCACATGAGTTCAGCTCAGTCTTGGAATACTGCGTCATCTGAATTCTCTCTGCATCAGTAAGACGTTCAAATGTACAGCTAATAGGCTTCATTTAGTCTGCCTATCAAGAGAGGTATGTTTACAATTTTGTGGAGGCTCTTTCAGTCTGAGGAATAAGGATTAAATTATCTTATTCTGATTCATAGAAGAGTGCTTCCAAGGTACTCTATTGACATTTAATATGATTTTAATAAAGTCTTACAAAATTCTAAAATGTTTTTAAAGTAGACTAAATGTTGTTAAATATAAGCGCTAGCCAAAACTTCTAGTAAAAAGACAATCTGAAAAAAATCAAAACACAAAAAAATCCTAGGCATTAAATAGAAATAATAATAAAAATGCATGGCAAACAAGGGTGGCTCAGAAAAAGAAGAAGGAGAGATGAAACTACCAGCTACTTCAAACCTATTGCAGTCAAAACTAGAAATCACTTGCTACACTGATTATGAGATGCAGGACCAAACACCAGGAAGAGTAAATTTTTTTATTTAATAAAGGCACTCCACTCCCATTAAGCATTTGCATACTGCTCTTTCTTTTGAAACTCATACTGAAAATAATGGTCTGCGCTTTAAAGTGTTAAGGAAAAAAAGGCTAAAGGAAGGCTTACTTCAACCATATTCACTCTAACAGACCTAATTCTGCTCTCCAGCTTAATTTCTGTGGGCTGACATATCAGTGACAATCAGTGGTTTACCAGGAAAAGAAGTCAGAATCCCTGCGGGAAACACCTGCACTTCTAGCCATCCTTGTTAGCAGCTGGTTGCAAGTCTGGGATTTTAATATTCCTTCTAGCAGCTATTTACGCTTCTTTAGTCTCATTATACTTTTTGATATTGCAGCTTTTCCTACAGCCGTACTAGGGATTTAATGATCTGGTATCTGCATTTCTATAGATACACTGATAAACATATAATCCTGCGTCTGGACAGTTTTTATTTAATAAAATATAATCAGACAACAGCATCAATTGCTGTAAAAATAAATTATTCTAATTTTTACTTAAACTGAAATAAAACCAACATCCCCATGTTCCACTATTCTAGAAAGTAGGCAGATAGTGTTCCCACATGTATGTAGAATGCAAAACAATTGCTTGTTATTAAACATTAATTTTCTAAAATTCTAAAGTGCCAAGATAAAAGCTCACGATGACATAATTACGTATACCATTATTAGAAATAATAGTATCAGAAATAATAATATTAGAAAAATATATAGTGAGATAATATAATATATACCCAAAACCTCAGAATGATGTCTATATTATTAGAAAGAATAACCTAGAAAATACAATTACATAGAATAATAAAAAAGTATTGTTGAAAAATATGAACTAGCCAAATAACTATGTGAAGACAAAGATTTTTTTTCTACTTCCTTGAATAAGCAAGGCTTAATAACCAACAAATACCTACTCTTCCACATTGCGTAATTTTCTACTGCTGACTTCCAAGCTGCTAAATCTCCTAGTCCAAGGTCAGGCTCTTGCCCAAAACAATTTCTGTCAGCTGCTTGAACAATCAGCAGATACATTGACCTTGTAGTGAAGTATTCTGGCAAGTGAGTGAGAAACTAATAAGAATGGAAAATGGAAGCAATGATGCCAAAAAGTTTCAAACTTCATACTGTAATGCAGTAAGAAATGGCCTGGTCAGAAATGCATTGATCTAAAAATATTGGAGGTCATCACCAGGTTATTTTAGGTCTTCCTTTGTTTGTTGCCAATGGTTAATTCCTAGAAGAGTCTATTTTGATCCTGTGAGTACTCCCAGACCAAATAAATGCACAACAGAGAAAGTGTTAAGATAAGGATGCATTTGGCTACTCAGGAGTTGTATATACAAAATGATAGTGTTATTTCCCCAAGATGATTTCTCGTTACAGCATTTGTAGCAGCTCAGAACTACAACAGCAAATGTGCATCAGATGAATCTGAATAAAAATGCAGTGTCATATTTGGCTTCAAGAGAGACTTGGGAAGGTCTTCAGAACTAATTTATTTCTTGGAATAGGCTATACTACCTCTCATTTAAGGTTTGTCTAGAGAACCTTTATGAAATGAAGAAAATGCATGATGGTTTTAAACAAAACACATCACTACTTTTTTTCCAACATCACATCTTAACTACTAGATGCCTAACAATCAGCTTAAGCTGAATGCAGCTAAAATAGGATTCATTTCTGTGCCGCCTCTCTGCTTTTCTCACATTCCATAGAAAATATAACCATCTTGCCTGTCTCTCTGCTCAATAAATTGGATCTTGTCTTTAGCTCAGGCCTCTCTGTGGTTTTTTTATGCATACAGCTAAGAGTTCCGCATTTTTAGTGTGTTTCTAAGATGCATCTTTCACGCACATCACTAAAAATCTTGTTCCGGACTTTCACCTTTTCATGATTGGAAGGGATTTACAGGGCTTTTGCCCAAGACTTCTTTACTATCACTCTAAACTAGCTTTAGGCATAGCTTCTTCATTAGAAGAACCCCTACAGCTTCCTGAGATTTGAGACAAGATCTTTGAGTGAGGCAAGAAGTTTACCTCATAGTCTGTCTAGTGAACCAAAATTAGTACATCCTCAGAAGAAATGTTTGCAAGTGCCTGGAGGTCTTTCCAAAATAAGCTGTATCAATTGATGTCTACTTCAGTAGAATGTACTTATAAACTGGAATAAAGCGTATCTTAATCAAATAAAGAAAATAACAGGAATTTTAGGTAAATTATCTCATTGAAGCAATAGTTCCATCTTTTGGAAAGTCACTAATGGACTTTGATGCGTCCATCTGCTACTTTAGGTACTTAAGTCCATAGAGCAGATCTCAGAATCTGTCGTGTTTCAACTTAAAGCTCTTACAAACTCAGGTAGCTATATAGAAAACCTGCAGCATCTCCCTCCCCAAAGACCTGTTAATCCACTCAATGCATAACAATACAGCCTAAGTGGCTGAGCCAAATCTCATAGATTGTTCACATAAATATTACACATTCCTACACCT
The DNA here is from genome assembly GCA_013398295.1 of Chionis minor. Taxonomy (NCBI): domain Eukaryota; kingdom Metazoa; phylum Chordata; class Aves; order Charadriiformes; family Chionidae; genus Chionis; species Chionis minor. The sequence goes on from VZSF01008264.1 coordinate 1,924,321, forward strand.
TCTTTGGGGGGAAAAAAAATATCAACTGAACAAGATCACTTTCCCATATAAGACATTTTCTGCAAATCAACTGAAATTCATCTACATGCCTGTTTTCCTAATGATAAAAAGAAACTGAGAAGACCTTTTTGTGAGCATTCACATTCACATTAAAAAAAAATTACTCCTATATTATAAACCTGAAAGCTTACACTTCATCTGTAGAATTTGGCACTAAAGCCTTTCATATGATACAACCAAAACACAGTGACAACTGTCACCTCAAACTAACGCAGCTCTGTAAGAACCTGGCAGTTGCAGAGTTCTCAGTCATTACAGTTCTTTCTCATATTGATCACTCTTTTCCCTTCCTCTGACTACATTGACACACTAGATGAGAAAGGAAGCCAAGAACCATTTTCAAGAAAAAATAGTTTTCCTTCTATTAGCATTCTCTTGCATTAAAACTGTCCCAGTTCTGCTTTTGGCTTATCTTAAAGACCATCAATTGCTTGTCAAAAGATTCATGAGCTTCAGCTACTTTGTTAATATATGTTCCAGAGTTCAGAGTCCATTCCATTTTTTGACAAATTTTGTATACTGCTCAGTAACAGGAACAGCAGTGGAATACTTTACAAATATGTGACACCATCTCAGTAAAGGACTAGCTCTGCTGCTTTGTTTGAAAAGCTGTCTGTATCGTGTCCTAAATAAGCCATTTCCACCATCTTTTCACATTTCCTACTTTTGCAGTCAGGCACGTACCTTCCTAATTCAGGACATGTTTCTTCATGGTACAGTAAAAAATACAAATGCTGTCAAAACATGATGGTGTGTCTCATCTCCTTACTAACTTTTCCATTAAAAAGCAGCAGGTAGCCCTTAGATAAGGTTAGGAATCCACAAATTCTGTTTGAATGTAAAGGCAGATTTAAGTAAGGCGTCTGAGTCTAAAGACACTTTAGTAAGCCACAAAGCAGCTCTACCAAACAGCCTTAAAACATGAAGGATGGGAGGGAAATGATGACAGTATAATCCCTCATAGCTACCCATGAAAGTCCTGTATTCCCATGTCAGTCTGACCAGTTGCAGGTATAGACAGGGGCCACAGATTGTGACAGCAATAAACTTGCATGTCTGCTGCACCTCTCTGCTTCTTGTACAGTTAGTTATTTGAAAGGTACATTGATTCCAGCAAGTGGTTTGCCTCTTGCAAGCTTAGTACAAGCTCTTCCTTTTTCTCCTCCCAATGGACAACTTCATCGCGTTTATAAATTGTACTCGTGGCATTCAGCAACTTAGTTCACCTCTTCCAGCTCTGTGATGGCTTTTTAAGGACCTTTATCAGGCAACTTAGAGCTATTCTTTTGCATCGTATCTGATTCCTCTGTACCATGCGAATAGCAAATGCTGTACTGTTATATAAGACATTTTGTTTCCTTGACCTTGTTTTCCTTGCCTAACTCCACAAAAATCAGCATATACCTGCCATTGCTTCTTTCTCTAGAGTTACTTCTAATTCAACAATGCACTCCCACTCAGAGGGGGAGAACTGGATTCTCGCTGGTACTTACGACCAGGCAGGCATACTCCAAGCAGAGTAAATGCAGATTCCAGTTCTGAGTATGCTAGTCCATAAATATGTCAAATATTAAAGTCCCATGTCTTCATTAGCCTACCAGCCTCAACACGCTATGTGATGGCCCAGAATCACCTCAACTCAGACTTTTTTTTCCTAAAAGCATCAAGGAAGAGATGACATAAATTTAGCTATTTCATCTCTAGGGACTGTCTAGTTACCTTCCAGAAGTCTGGTAATACAGCATCCGTGGCTGCCTCTTCTCTCTGAATATCAAACAGCAAAAGCTATAGGCACCATAATTCAGGTGTGCATTTGCTACAGGCATCCTATGAAGGGATCTGAACACGCATCTCAGAATTACTCATAGGAAACAAACTTCGATTGAGCTACTAAATAGGATTCAGCAGACGTTACCTCAGTCCCTCTACCCTGATACCATGGGACACTCTTCCTGCCCAACTCTGCTGTGATCGTACAGTGTTTCCCCCCTTTGTTTGCTCTTAGTAACCACTGCTGTTCACACAATGGAACTGACACACGAGAAGTAAGCAGGCAGCCTGATGAGTTAGCAGCAAAGTTTTTCCCCTTTCCGACTCAAGCATACTCTTGGCCCTATAGCCATGACAGCAGACACTTCCTATATGGGTTTTTACTAAGTTAACTCTTTGGGAGTCCTTCTATTTCTGAGGCAGCTTCCTCCTATCTGACCTGTCTGGTGGTACTAAATCACAGGTTGCTATGACCTCTCTGCTTGAGTCAATGGATTCACCTAAACTCCCTTTCTTGGGATCCTGTCTGTGCCACTCTCCATAATCTCACCTACTTTCTCCCTAATTTTACTTTAGTAATTGATTACTATCTAAATGTTCACCTATCAATGATGAATAAATCATTAGCCTTCCAATCAACAAATCACATGTTTTTAGGCTGTAGGGACATGTGTAATTCAAAGAATTGCTATAAGCTTTTCAAATCATACACGTGCTGATATGTATACACCATTTTTTGGAGGAAATTCTCCTATCGTGCAACTTCAGTAGCCATCACTCTCTTACTGTTTTTAATACACAAAAGTTTTCTCTGTAAACATCAGATTATGCATGCTGAAGGCTTCTGAAGAACCTATAATCTTTCTGAAGTTAAAGAGTTCTATTCATTTAACTATAAGCCTTTTTGACTTTTGGACCCATGAAATGTTCGACCCATTAAATGTTAGATGGAGACTATCTGAAGTGTAAATTTGAATCTTCTCCAGAACAGTAAAATAGGAATCAATATTCTAAGCATCCAAAATTGATATAACATACATGCCATAATGCTTGCTGCCATGTAGTTCTTTGCTGTGGTTCTTCATGGCTTTCCAGCCTTGGGTGCTGAGAGGGTGAGAACTGCCCTCCTCACACTAAACCTCCACCTAGCAGGGAGTGCCTATTTGGACCCTGTCGAGCTCTCACCCAGGAATTTTAGACTGAACACTCTTCATGAGCTGGCTGATCAGCTATGCCTTGGTTAACCTCCCAGTGCTTTATCTTTACATAGTTCTGTAATCTCCCCCTTTGGGAAATGGCTGTACTGCCTTTCTCTCATTGAGTCTTCTTTGACTCAGTTTGTTTCTGTTGCTGCAACGCTAATTCATACTGCTAATGTTACACTCAGTCCACCATCTGCTAGCCAGTTATTAGAGATACGCAAAGTTTTACTCAGCAGTCTTGTTTCCAGTCTCTGAAGTCCCCCATGAAGCTTCCAGGCACTGCTGCTTCGTTAAGGGCACGTCTTGGCATCCCGTGAATGTGACGGTGAGCCCTTTGGGACACAGCACCATCTAGTGAGGCGACCTAGCTCAGCTCTTCATAGGCACTTGCAAACGGATGCCTCCAGCACTACTCACCGTGGTACAAGCTGCCTTTCACAAGAGGCCAGTGTTTATTAGTCATCTGGAATCCATCACAGGAAGCTCTTTGGTTAGCGTGGCAAAGCACAGGCAAAATCTTTAAATGTAGCGGTAATTACTCTCCACGCCAAGTTCTCATATTTCAGTTGTCTTGTAAAATTTGTCTCTGTACCCAGTGATTTCTAAATCCCAGCATCAGCACCTTTGTGCCATGCCTTTGCATTGCAGGCTTTGTTTTCTACTGCCTCCACAGAAATCTGAGGAACCCGCTCCCTCTTGCACTCAGCCATTTGCTCCCACCTAAATGCATAGCCATTGCCGCTGGAATTAACTCCACACATACAAATCGCCTGTAATGATTCCTAACACTCCTGTAGTCCTAACACACAATACCCGTTGGGCGATGGAGCCACACAACTCCCAGCAGGTAACAGTACAAAATCAGACATGTACCTTAGTCATAAACGAGTTTAAATTTCTGCATATTCCCCATAGTTTCTAATGACGTATTTTCTGATTTGCATCATTCAGCATCCTGATGCTGCATCTCTCCGGTCATTCAAAGCACTGTGCCTGTACTATCATCTATGAATTACGTGGATACACTTTTCAAGTTTGTCTCCGCTTTACTTCTCCCTATTGATCATTTTCCATTCAATGTCAAGAAACTGCCTCCAACTGGCCCTGGCTGCTGGGATTCGTTGCTCACCCACCATGTTTCTAAGCCTTTACTTTCCTTTTTTCAATTAAGCTGTCCCTTATACTCATCATGACGATGAACACAGCAACATAGCCAGTTTCCGTCACATCCTTCCCAGACCCCTTTACCATAATGCCTGCAAAGAACCTGGAAACACATAGGTTGCTATGGCTGCCTCCTGTAACATTGGTAAATACAGCCTGGTTGTTTCCTAGTTTGCCACCTTCTTTAATAGACAGACACAATCGTTGAGAGGGTTAGCGCGCTTTCTTCTTTATCTGTAGCCATGCAGTAGGCAGGCTCCGTGATGCAATCTGTCAGTTCAAAACGACATCCCTGGTGCCGTACGTTGTTGACAAACCATCCCAAAAGGCACCTCCCGGCCTCCTGTGAGCTTCCTCCAGCAGCCTTCCCTGGGCCCACAGCCTCGGTGCTGCAGCACCCTTGGCTAGCAATGGTGCGAGCCGCCGTGGCCATGGCGCTCCGTGCCCCTGCAGCTTCTCCAGCTGCCTCTTGGCCGCGGGTAGGCTCAGAGGGAGCAAAAGGCTCCTTCGCCTGCTGGAGAGGAGAGAGGCCTCGCGGCTGGGACCCCTCCGGCTCCTACAACCCGACCCCCGAGCCGAAGACCCCTTCCCCAGGGGACGAAGGCAGATTTCATCCCTCTGCCGCCCCTCCGGCGGGGTGGGTTCAACGGGGACCGTCAGCTCCGCCGCCGGGACCCTGGGGCCTCCGCGCCCGGCGGGGCCGTTGCCCGAGGCCGTTGCCTGGCGACGCCGGCGCGTTGCTGTTGCTACCGCGGCCGGGCCGGAGCATGGCGGAGCCCGCCGGGCCGCCGCTCCCCGCCTCCGTCCCGCAGCCCTCGCCGGCGTCTTTCTTCGGGGCCGTGGCGCCGGGCAACCCGGTGGTAGACAGCTTCGAGGCCGAGCTGCGGGATGTCCTGGGCTTCCTGCGGCGGCTGGGAGGCGCGGGGGAGGCCCAGCCGCAGCGGCACGACCTGCACCGCCGGGGGTAGGGGCTGCGCCGCCGCCCCCGCGTCGTCCCCGCGTCGCCACCCGCTCCGGGAGCCCTTTGCCCTTCCCGCCTTGCCCGTGCCTCAAACCCCGCTTCTTCCCCTTTCAGCCCCTTCCCCTCGGCCGCCCCACGGGGGCCTTCTGCGCCGCCTCCCCGCCGCCCCCGGCCTGCCCTTCCCGGCCCACCGGGCGCGCTCCTCGCACCGTCCCTCCTTCCCGGCTCCCTCCGCATGCCGCATCCCACAGGCCAGGGAGCCCCTTCCATACCGCTCCCCCCGGCCTGCGAGCTAGCCAGGAGGTTGTTCTCGGCTGGGGCAGCTTCTCCAGCAGCACAACAAAAGACGGGCAGCCCGTTTCCCAAATTTTTTTTCAATTTTTTCTTCCCCCAAATTAAAAACCCTCCCAAATCCAAACACCTCCTTCTCCAACGCTTCCTAGAAGTTAATGCTTTAGGGGAAAAGCACAGGGTGTTGTGGAAGTTGGCAGCACTGCTGTTGGCTGTGTCGGAGCTGCCTGTGCTTCCTGGTAGGAAAATCCCTTCACCGTGCTGGAGCAACTGGCAGCCCACCAGCGTGTGCTACCGCGAGCGAGGGTGAAAACGTGTGGGCACGTCCGTGCCTTTAAAAGATGGTGCTCGCGTGGGGGCTACATGAGGATAACGCCACACAGCTCTTTTTGTGCATACGTCTGTGTCTACGGTGGTATATTTTTATACACATAGATGCAGGCAGAGCATATGGCAAGTATAATTGTGCATATTTGTTTGCTCGCATACATGCATATCTGTGGGTATGCATAGATCTCGGTTTCGTAATGCAGTTAAGAGCAACTGGAATCGGTGCATGATTCATGGTGCATGCATATGTCTTTTATAGACTGTACATTTCTCATGTAGCCCTCCCTGCTGTATTTAGGTACGAGGTTAAGAGTTTAACTGCTTCTTTTAAGGTAAATGGCTGCTTTTCTGTCATTATTATCCGAGCAGTGTTCTGTTCTAAATTTACAGGTCTTTAACATAAAAAGTTTCCCAGCTTCTCAAGGTTTCATGCAAAACCAGCACAGGAGTTAGGTTACAGGGTGGTTAGTGCATCGCTTAGGTGCAGCATCTGCCCTTAACGTATTTCACTCGCTATTTTCCTAGATGTAGTCCGCAAATGATCCTTCTCTAAAGGAGCCATATGCATTTGCAGGAGCTACTCAGACTCTGCAGTCTGGTATTTGTCTGCACTGCAGATCTCTCCTTTTCTAAGCTATCTGGATTTCTAATTTGTTTATGTGGCATGTTCACTGTCAGGTCTAGGCCTCGACCTATCATACAGGTATCAGTCTCCAGGCTTTTGCCTCTAGTGTTTTGAATCTCAGTTTGTTGGCTTTTTATATTGCTTCAGCAGCTGATTTCAGTGCTTTGCTATTTTTAAGCCTTTCTGTAGCTTCAGACCTTTTTTTGCTGTAGCTGATCTGCATTCTTACTTTGAAAGTTGTCCCCTCTAGGCCCCTTCGAAGGACAGCTCAGCTGCTTCAGACATCACTGGAATTGCTGATACTGAACACATCCATTTTTATCTTCTATACATTCATTGTCTCTTCTGGTTGGGAGTTGGGCGTGCTGAATCTGATCTGTTTGCAATGTCATGCCAAGTTACCAGTTTTTGTGAACAATGTCTCCAAGCCTTTCTTTATCCTCTGGAATATTTTGACCTGCATAGGCTCTGTCTTAATCAAACTGGTATTTTGTGGATGTGACCCATGTCCACACATAACACAGTTAGCATGAGAACATTTGCTCATCCAAAGAATTCTGCAGTGTTCATCACGGAGATGAGAACTAAGGCTACCTGGGGCTTGATCCTAGAAGTCACTGGTAATGATGATCCCTATCAAAATTCCAGGGCATTGAGAACGTTGTGTAGCATGAAGGTCCCGGTAGCTCTCCATCCTACAGCATTCTTCATTTGTATAGGGCCAGTACAGAGGCAGAAGACCCTGTACAGAAGAATTCTGATTGTTAGCATAGGTTCAGGCAGCTAGCAAAGTCATGGGCATTTATTTGTGATGGTGAAATTTCAGGGTTGTTTCTCCCTTGCCTCTCGTTGTTTGATAACTCAAAATCAGGGTGTGTGCTGCTTGCAGAACAAGCCTTAACCTAGTTGTTCCTAAGAATTTCTGAAGGTAATGGCTATTACGGATGCTTTCCTAAATGCTCTAAAGACTTCTTGCTGTGTCATTTGTCAAGCTACTTTTCCTGGCATGAGTTGAGATCAAAGTGTTCTTGTTATTCGAGGAGCAAGAAAACCAGCTTCCACATGGCAAGTATGTTCAGTTTAGAAAAATAAAATTGTAAGCGTCATTCCTCCAGTGCTGTCAGCCTTTGGTGTTGATAACTCAACAGTAAAGCTGTAATTTAGCCGCTTAAAATGTTATAATGTAAGAAACAAAAATTACTGAGGACCTGCCCTTACTGGAATCATGAGTCTTTTCAATCAGAAGAAGTAGCAATCAAAAGTACTTTTCCCTCAACTAAAGGAGAGGTTGGTTTACTCCATGTCTCTTGGCAAAGGGGCCATCAAAGTATTACCTTGAACTATTGATTTTATCTCATGTTGTGTGGCTTAGTGACCCTTACTTAATAAGACATCTTTTGATCAGTATCAGAGAATCCTTTACTACCTGTAGTAAAGACTTTTGGCACAGAAGTATAGCCATGGGGGCCTTACCTTGTGCACAGTATTATGGGTTGACCATAGGGATTTTTTAATTGTTATTCATAGAGTGGCTGGAAATAAAGAAACTTCACCTCTGAGCTCCAACAGCCCGGTGTTTTTTTTAAGAATTCACTTGCTTAACTCGTTTTTCTGGTGTCCTACAGCCTGTTAAAACGAAAGGCTGATGATCTGTTTGGGAAGCGTCTCACTCTCTTCCTTTGTCTGTGTCAAAGAAACATTCCTATGTCATGAACTCACTTGTAGTTAGTCATGGCATTGTAGCAGGTACAGTTTACCTTAATCTTCCCATTGAAGTTGAAAGTCTACTCAGATTTGTCACTACTTTACTAGTTTGTTACATGTTTGTTACTCATTTATTACATCTGAGAATCTCATGTGTTAATATGAGCATTCCAAACAAAAAAATGAAGATGACCTTCACTAAGGACTTTCCAGCTGATCAGTTCTTAAAAAGTTCTTTAAACTTTAAAGAAGTTTATCAGTCTGACCTTGCAGGCTTTATCCACAGTCCGTCTTACTATCAGTTCCTTTACAGCCTTACAACCTGACAATTACCTTTTGTTTTCCTTCTTTCTCCCTCGTCCCCATCAAACCTCTTGGACTCTGGAATTCTTTTCCTAAGCTTCTTCCCTTCATAGTCCCAAGGGAAGGGAACTCAGCTCAGATGCCAGACAGATTCCTTCGCTTTGGAGCCTCTTTGCAGATTTATCCCTACTAACTGGAGTGGGATACTTCTCTCAGGATAAGAAGTCAGTAGCCACCCAGACTGTTGATTGGTTGTGGATGGACCAGGAGGGACTCACTCCCCATTTGGAAGGTGCTTTTCATTAGACCAGGCTATGGTTTCCTTTAAAAATATAATGCCTTAGAACATTTTATTCCGATTGTTGCTCTTGGCCTAGTTTGTGCTGTTACTGCATTTTTCCTTTAGGATACACCTCTAGAATGTCCTACTTATTTGCTGTTTACTTTCAAGAACTGAGAATTGTGCTGAGATGATACTTTTAGAAAAAAAGGATTATGATGTTGTAATTCTTTGGTGTAAAGATCATTTTGACAGGTTTCTCATGCAGCCATCTGTTTCACCTTGAAAATGTGAAGGTGGCTCACGGTTTTCTGTGTGGAAAAAATTATGTTACTTGTGCTTTTTTATCGGGAGTCTTCATATTAGCTGAAATGAAGAGCTGTCTGGGAGACTGTGAGAATGGATTCCTAGTTCCTGAGTGTCAGAAAACAGCTTAAGAAAGCGTCTTGCTTTCTAGTCTACCATCACTGTTTTAAGAGATTGAAAAGTTCCAGCTACCTCACACCAGTAAGCATAAGGTTTACATGTGAGAATTCAGCTAGAAGGTTATTTTAAAACATTAATTCCTCTCTCTTCAGTTGTTTTCCTTCCTCATAAATTGCTGCCTATGAATAATTTAGCTGCTGTGGTTTCAGAAGGCACTCTTTGCTGAGGTTTCTGTACAAGTGATTTGTTAAGAGAATAAATGTAAGAGATGCCTGGTACTGTGAACACTGTCAATACTATTAATAATTTGGTCACAGAATTCTTTTCTGAGAAATCCCTGTGCTTATTATCAGTCTGTCTGATCAATTTTTCTTTTCCAGTTTGAATATAGCTTTCTTAAAGAAGGTTAGGGTAGGAAAGTTGTACACGTGAAGGCACTAACCCATCAAACAGCAATCAGTAGAGACTATAACACTGGCATTGATGTAGTCAGTTCCTCTGTAGAAGAGGCAAACTGATTAGAGCCAGTTACTGCTTATGGGAGGTTTGCTAGTTCAGACAAATAAGTAATTCATTACACAAAGTCATCCTTGACAACAACTATGGCTAGAATAACAGGCAGAGGCAACAGAAGAGCACTGCAACTATTGCCATAAAATCCTTTCTATTTTAACAAACGTGCTTCTCCCTGAATCCTGCCCTTTATGATTTAAAATTTCTGACCATTTCACGCCAAAGCAATTCATCCTAGAGGCTTTCTAATGACTTCCTTCTTTTGTGATTCATGGTATAGCTCTATACACCATGAGCTCTGCAGCTCTACATACCATCACTCTATGTACTCTATAGCTCTATGGTTTATTCCATGTCCACCAGTTCCTAAGTTTGCTGCTACCTGACATGCATTGTTAATTTGGGATCTTTTTTCCTGCTCTTGGCATTTGTGTTTTCCAGTCCAATAATTGCTGTGAGCTGTAAAGCATTGAGTTGCTTTAAAATATCAAATTGTTTCTTCAACTAGAACCTCTCAAATACTAGCTGCAAGGTGGGACAGAATTTCCACTTATGACCATGTTTGAACAATGCAAGGGATTTGAATAAGAATTTACACAGAAGAAAATTCATCCCATTTTAAATGTGTGATAAAAACTGGTGACAGAAATGAAACCCAGAAATGTCCTTGACTGCCTCTTAAATCCAGTTTTAATGATCACTTGTTTTGAAATACATAGAGGTTCAAATAGATTTGGAAGAAAGGGGTTTTCACAATTTGAAGTTTTCCTGATTTATTTACTTGTTACGACAGGTCTACTGCCAGTTTAATCTGAAAGCTTTTCTCCTGTATCCTTTTTAGAGCAAATGCTTTATTTAATATTTGGATCAAATATAAACCTCGACTGCCAGAGTGGTATTACAATGAAAAACTTCTGAAAGTTGGTGATTCCCTTGCTCAGATCAAAGTAAGTCATATGAAAACAGAAAAGCCTCAATCATGGTCTTTGTTTCATTATGTTTCTATGCTACTTTAATTTTTAATCATACTTTACTGAAAGCTGTTTGGAAAGTAGAAGAAACTTTTACAAAATAATTTCAATGAGAGTTGGTGGTTTGTATCTTATTGTAAAATTGCCCTGATTTCTTGATGTATTTTCTATATCTGTATTTTCCATGCACTCTGCCTTTTTAAATACCAAAATCATTCTTTAATATTTGTTTGATGTTTCAGCATGGTAGAGTACAATATCTGACTGTGCATGTAGATGCTACTTAAGTACAAATTGACAATGATACGTGGTTTGTTCCACTGAAATTTCAACTCAGTGCTCAGTTAACCAAACATGAATGTAAAGAATTGTGAGGGGAGGAATGTAGAACAAAAACCAGAGAGCAATTACACATTATACAACTGTATGTATCAATTATGTTCTTGCATCTTGAATTCTGTGTGCACATCTGGTCTCCTCAAAAAAGGTAAACTGCAATTAAGAAAGATTCAGGAGCTAGATTGTTGAAGACTTTGAGAGTATCTGGGGGATGTTTCACTACATGTTATCTCTATTTTTACACTCTTACCTAGTCACGTATTACTGGCTACTGTTGGATGGGATACTGGGCTAGTAACTATTGGTCTGACTCAATAAGGCTGGTTTATGCTATATTCTTATATAATATTTGTCCTTCATGTCTGCTGGGGAAAAAGCCCTCAAAGGTATGCCACTTATTACCTCAGTGATGATTGTGTCAGGCAATCACGTCTAAAAATCTGGGGTTTTCAAGGGTAATTACTAAACAATACTCAGAAGCAGCTCAAACGTATAGTTCAAAGCTATTCCTTTTAGTATTGAAGAAGGGTGTGTGGTCCTGAGTGATGCAGTTATGAAGCAGAAATACTGAAGGATTACAAAATTATAGGTTAATTTATTATAAAGATTCAGTACGTGAAAAGTTGTGTGAGAGAATTCACACTTGCTTAAGTGTATTTGCACTTAAAGTTTGTAGGGAATTAGCATAATTTAGATTAAGGGACAGCTCCTAAATAGGTGCTATCTGCTTAGTGTGACTTTGTGTTTGCAGTGATCTGTCAGTGAATTTTTCTACTTTTTGCCACAAACATATTAGAAGATTTTATTTGGTGAATAATGCTTGTCTAGCTTAAAACTCTGGCTATTTGGTCTGTCTGTGTTATGAGGCAGTCAAGTATACATTTTAACTATGTCCTTCGGTTTTTCAGGCCTATTTCAGACACAGTTTTTTGATATTAGTCTTCTAAAAAGTTGATTGTAATAGAAAATTTGTATTTATAGCATAAAAGTTAGTGAAGGTCTGTAATTTGTTAGTAGAATTCTTCCATGCTTTTGGAAAGGTTTCTGTAACTTCTACTTAATTTTTGAACATAATGAGAATAAAAATTTAGGTTAAATCAAGCTTGTATGTTTTTCAGAACGGGAGTATTAAATTTTAATTCCCCCTATCTTGGAAAGAAATACAGATAACTGACATTGTGTTTAAATTGAAAACAATTTTTAAGAGCAATCTATTGGCTTTTGCATTAGCAAAGCAGTTAAATGCCAATTGTTGCCCGTATTCACCCTTTTTCATTCTCTGCAGCGTATGACACTATTGGATTCCCTCTTTTCACCTGGGAGAGGGCATAATTGGAAATGTGTCAAGATAGTTTGAGGGCTGATCTTTTGGAGGAACACACCCACTGAAACCCTTCTTCCACTATTACGTCCTTTGCTTATGGAATCCAGTGAGGATAAATGCTATATATGCTGTTTATGGAAAGCATATATATGTGGCTACTAGGTGAGCTTTTCTGCAGGCCTGGGCAAAGGTATCGGTATTGTGCAGATGTTACAAAGCCTTATATATCCTTCACTGCATCTGTCCTAAAGACTTAGGCAAAAGTGGCCTGCCTCCCTAAAGAACAGCAAGCTGAAGCTGAACTTCAGCAGCACTCAACTCTCACTGGTAGGTTGAAGATGACATATAGAAGAGTCCGTAACTATGGAGCTATTATAATTGAAGGTATAGGCTCATGGTGTAAGTTTAGGAATATTCACAGGAATTCTTAAGGAAGCTTGAATAACTCCATTTGTTAATATATAATTTATTAACCCCTCATTGCCTCTGTACTCTGCTCTCTGTACTTTATATTGGCTTCCCATAGCACAACTCAAATGTAGTAATTTGGTCCTTATCTTCAAGGTGCTTAATGACCCGGCCCTAGATTGCCTAAAAATAATCTAGAATTCTGAGTAAAGACTTCTGCTTGCAACTTCAGTCCTCTAGTGTAATGTGGTTTTCTACAGTAAATGTAAAGTTATCAATGTGGTTGAAAAAGTTGTTTTGCTGGCCAGCCTAAAACTTTGCTCTCTTTGGAACTGCCATTTTTAAATGCATTTCTTTGGTTTTACAAACTTAGTTTTCATTCTGTCCATTTTTTTCCCTGAAGAAAAAAAAGAAAGAAAAATCGTGAGATGGATGTTAGTTACAAATTTTAATGCATTACTGGAAAGATGAATGTGGTGTAACACCAAGCTCTGTGATAGGTGGGGTAGAGCCTATTCCATAAGTACCCCTCTTGACTCCTAGTTGAAAACTACTGGTGATTATTTTAAATTTTAATCTGCCTTTATGTTATATAACACTTAATGATGTGTAGTCTTTAAAAATGAATTATTGAATATGAGCAGTCAATAGGTAAGCACAAACTTAACTTTGTCTTTCTGCTAGTTTTTTAAATGCTTTCTCACTTTTGATTCCTTCCTATTATACCTCTGCTATTTATCTTTTAGGACACACCTAAATTCATTATGTCATATATCTGGAAATTAGTTAGCCCATTAGTCATCATACTGATCGGTACTGACTCATTTTTTCCCCCTCCCTCACTGTCTGTATCCGCCCGTTGACTCTGGTCTTATACATATATTTTAAACTGTCTGGGAGAGAAATTACCTTTTTGCTATATATTAGTAACTATATTCATGGGATTCTGATCCCTGACTTCAAATTCTAAGGGTTATCACAGCCTGGATCTGTGTATTAGATTACACAAGTGACCGGCTGCCCATAGCTGTCCATGGAAAGGAAAAGTTTCTGTGTGTGGCTGCTGCTTTCACACAGCAAAGAGGACAGTAGAGCTGTATGAGTTAGACTCCTCAGATGATTAAAAATCCAGGGTAAGTGTTACCATGGTGCTAGGAATTTATATTGAAAAAAGTGGATGCAAGGAAATACTTCGGAATTTTCTGTGATTAAAGGATCATTTTTTAATGATTACAAATTAGTTACTTTTCCCTCTAGAATTTACCATGACTGGCGTGTGTGTGTGTGTTAGAATTAGAGAAGCTGGTTGAGAAACTTGTAAATAATCTTTGCTGCAGGAAGTGGTGGAGGTGATTCAGTAAGTGGCACTTCCTCATGAGTCAGAGCTGAACCATGGCCTCAGCATGATGTTAGAGAGTGGTTCAACACGCTGCTGGGGAGCTGTATTTTGAATGAGACATAAAGCTCAACATCCTGCTTGTTAACAGTTCTTAAGACCCAGTGGCAATTTCTGGTCTATTAATGCTGACTTCTTGGCCATATGTAAATTCTGGTTATCGCTTGTTTCGTTCTTTTTTAGCGCGTCTTGTTCTGAAGTGCTTGATTTCTGATATTAAGTCACTTTTCCTCTCTGCTTTAATAAATTAAAATAAAGGGCTTTGACATCAGGGAAACAGGGAAAAGAGAAGTGATGATGTCTGTGTATTGTTTATAAAGTTCTACATTTTGAAGTACTTTTCTCAGAAGTGTAGTATCATTATCATTACTGTTGCGAAGGTGCAGGACATTCCAGGAACGCTTTGAGTTTATTGTATTAACCCAGGATCATACTTCACAATTGTTCTCTGATACGTCATATATATGATTAAAATAAACAAAAACACTCAAACCACAAGCTCTTCTTTGAAGTACTTCAACCCTTCATATGCTGAGTGTTCACATTAGAAATTACATTGCTGAATGTTCGTACGAAACTTCAGTGTTGTACTTCCAGCTGCTCTTTCACATTGATACTTTTTTACATAAAGACAATAAAATCCCCATGTTTTATAGAAGTAGAAATGTAATATACAAAATATAAAAATAACATATTATTCATTTTCAGGAATATAAGTTGGCACTTCTACAGTGCTATGGAAGATACCTTCAGCAGTTCGTTTCTGTAAACCTTGATGACACCATAGATGATGTGCATCGATTTAAATCCACCTTTTTTCCAAATGGTTTCAAAGATAAAAATGCAGCACTTACGGTAGGTTGGGTTTTGTTGTCTGGTGGATTGGGTTTTTTTGGTCAAAGACATTCACAGTTTGAAAATAAGTAACCTATTTTATCCTCCACAAATGTACTTCATTTTGTTATATTAATTAGATATTAACTAATCTTTGTCTCTATAGATTTGTTTGTCTCTATAGATTACATTGAGTTTTAACAGTCAATCATATGTATGATACGAACATCCAGAACTGGTGTTCATTTTTAAGAGGATAATAAGGATTTATGTTTTTGTGGCATAAGCCAACCACTATCAATGGTGGTTTTTAACTTCATGGTAAAAAGGCAATTTTCTCTGAACCTGTTGTTTTGTAACTGTCTGTAGCAGTTTTTGCTGTAGTACAGTTTTGCTATAGTTTTGCTACTTTGCTGAAGTAGTTGCTATTTACCACAGAACCAGCACATGGGCAAAATTTGATAACTGTCCTGCAATTGTTCTAGACATTTCTGTATGGCGTGATTTTAAGGACTCGACAGAGTGCAAGAGAATTAAAAAATGGTACTATAATTTGTACCATAAATGTGCAAAAATACTACATGTAAAAAACCCTTGTGACATAGTGAAAAAGTAGCATTGCATTACTATCAATAGCTTATTTGCTCACTATGAAAAAAGAGGTAAAATGGTGAATAGTTTTTTTAAGTTCTCTGAGCTCTGGGAAACTGAGCGACCTCAGGAATATGTTGGGATCCTTTTGTATTAATTGCTTATTGAGAAGCTTGCAATTGTCATGTATTATCCATGGAAGAAAGTGTTTCAATAGGTGTAGGGGGAACGCTAAAAACATTTAGATGTTATCTTAAGCAGTGCTTTGCTGAGAAGCTGTCTTTTCAGTACATGGTGGATATTTCCAAATAAACTAATGCAAGTTATTCTGTGATCAAAAACAACAAAAGGAAATCATAGGCATCTCCTGTGTATTGAACTAATCAAATTCATATTTCATTAGTCGCAGTTAGATTGTAAATAGGTGTTTAGCGAGGAGAAAAAAGCAGACAGTTTGCTTAAAAGCTAGAAGCAGATGTCATGATAGAAGAGATACTCAGTTTGTATTATTTTTTTGTTTTTGAAACATAGTTCAGCTTCCTAGAGAGAATATGATCAAAGACTACGTTAATGCATTTTATTTTGTTATTTGACGAATGCTTTGTAAAGAAATTTGAAGTTCCAGAGATGGTTTCTCCTGCTTTCTGTATGTCTGCCTAGACCTTGAACCAATCATAGGTTATTATGAGTCTATACTAGAAAGACCATTCAATAACTTGGCCTTTAGACACTGAGGTATCCCTAAATTTTCAGATATGGAATCTAGTTTGACAATGATCTCTACAACTGGAAATGGATAACGCTAGTGTGTCAAGCGATTATATCTAAAGGCTTTATATGTAATTTTTTTTGCCAGGTTTCTTGGCTAGCTTTTGTTTTCTCATGTAACACTAAGGAAATCACAGAAATGGAGTTCAGTTTCAGTGAATTAACTGCCAAAAATAATATAATTTCAAATATTAGCAGGTAGTAGGCTTCTGGGATGTTGATAGTTACTGACTGGCAGTGTCCTTCTTAGTTCATTTTCTCTCATGTTGATTTGTTCAGATACTATGCTCCAGACAAGACTGAGATCACATTATGTTAGGGATTACAAGCAAGAGAAGGAACAATGCATCTGTGCAAGAGAAAAGTAACAGATAAGAGTGAGAAATAAGATATCTGTGATACAGATAGAGAAGTGGAGAAAAGTTAAGATTTGCCTTAATTTACAGAGGACATCTACAGAGAAGCGAAGAATTAAAGCCAGCTTATTTCAATATCAATTTAATGCCTCATTCATCCTTTCTCCCTTTCAGCAGCTCTAGTGCACTAGGTGCATTTTCATCCTCTGACAAAGTGGAAACTGACTCAGGTTAATGGTACAGCAACCTTAAAGCTTTAACACTTTCTCCGTATTCTAATGCTCATTTCAATGTCACGCTGATTTTTTTTTCTGATATGCTTGATCTTTTCATACCATTTTGTTGTACTTCACTGATGTGAAACTGACATACGCATCTATTTTAACTATATATGCTAACTTTATGTATGTTTCTGTGTGTTTTAGTTCCGTGCTTTGCAAGAGAGAAATGCTTGCATTTATCAGATGGTTTGCAGCAGTGACAGAAATCTCCAGAATCAAGAGTCCCTGCAAACTTGTTTCAATGTCTTGTCCTCATTACGACTCACTATGCAAGTGGCTCTACCTCAGGAGAATTTGTGTTGGCTTATCTACAACGGTACTTCAGGCTTTCCATTTACATTTTTTTGCTAAGCAAACACGTGGAGGGAAACTTTATACATACTCTTCAAAGTCAACCTAATGGTCATGAATAAATCTATAGTTAGTTTTCAATCACAGTAGGTTTTTTTGGTAATTTTTTTTTTTTTTGGTAAAAGAAGGGATTTTTTAATTGACGTTTCTACATATTGTGCCTTTTTCAGGTGGAGTGTTATAAATGCAATAGCATTTTCATCATAGCTGTGGTAGAGTGTACTAATAAAATGAAATCTAACAGCATAAGAAGAATATTTTTTGAGTGAACCCTGATTGAAAAAAACCCTCAAGTTTTTTTAATCAATAAAATATTTGTGTTAATAAGTTTGGTTTGTTTGTTTGGGTTTTTTTGAAAAGGGGATTGCAGATCTAAGAGTAGAAAATGATTGTCTGACATTATGTCTTTGTGTTTTTTAAATAATCTTTAAGGTTAGAGTTAACAATAAAACTATTCTAAAAAATGCCATATGACATCTAAGAATTTGAATCCCTGGATATGATTTTAGTGTTCTACATATAAATGCTTGAATTAGGAAAAAATTGAGGGAAAAATGGAACTTTTGTGGACCAGATACACAGACTGGTGTATCAAGTTTTTATTTCAAGAAGAACAACAATATATTTTTGTTTTGAAAGGCAATGTTATTCAGTCAAAAGACAGACGACTATTATTAATTCATTCTACTATGGTCCAATTGTCGCAATATAAATTGAGGAGATAATGTGGTTTTAATTTAACTTTGGAAAATTTACTTTCTGTGAGCTATAATTGGTCAAAATTCTTATCCTTTTGTTTTGCTGGGACTGCTGTTGCTCTCAGTACCTACTTTTGAGGTATGTTTTTGGTTTGTCTTTTTCTATGGGAGAAGAATTAAGAATACTCATCTGCCATTCTTAAGTCCCACTCCATTGTGTGGGACAGGTCTCTGTACCAAGCCTAGCCAATAATCTAATCTAGTTAGAAGCCAGCAGCAACTCAAATAGTCCCCAGTTCCTGAGCATTTTTCTGTGATTTCTAGCAGTAGATTTTGTGCCTCATTACACATTTGACTGATAAAAAGAAATCTTCTTAATGCTGGCTCCATTCTTACTTACTGGGATAATAACACCCTTCTAGCTATGACAGTTGACATTGTGATGCCTCCTGCTGCCACAGGTGTCCCTTTCTGAACATTCGTACAGACAGAAGAATAGACCTCCCCCCCCCAAACTGAAATGTCTTTTATATTTCTAGGACTGATTTTTGAAAAGCAATTTTGTGATATAGCCTAAATTAAGTACATTTTTGACAGGATTTTATTTGTAAGTCACTTTGATGCTCTTGAAAACTCTAGTCACAATCTATTTTCTTCATTTCACTTATCATACTTAATATCACATAATAGTGGTGTTGTCGGCCAGGACAGTGCCATGACAGACTAAAAGAATCATATAAGGTAAGGTCTGTGAGGAGAGGTAATTTTTTTTTTTTTTTTAAAGAGGCTGGCATTTGTCAATAAAACTAAGTTTTTTCTCTCTGTCAGTTACTTAATAAAAATTTGTAGTAGTTCATTTTTAAGATTTCATTCTTTTAGTATACTACTTCATTTTTGATACAAAAATACTAGGTGGTTTTGAAGCTAACATTACCCAAGAATTTAATGGCTTCATCTTTTCTAATTTAAAAGTAGTTATGGAAAAATAATTAGTTTATTTTTCAGCCTCTGAAAATAATAACTCAGATATTAAGAAAAAGTTTCAGTTGGTTACCATAATAAATTTGATGTAGGATTATAGAATTTACCTGTTTTTTATTTATTTTTGCAGGTACTATTCATATTTACACCATATGCAGACATTTGATGATGATGGGTCAGTCTGTTAAGGTACGGCAAAATAAATAGAAGCATTTTAAAAATGTACAGAAGGTTGGAAAATGCACCTGTTATTTGCATAACACTGTGTCCTGACTTTGCTATTTCATTTTCATTGACAATACTGGCACTTTGTCACGACTGAATAAAACATCTAGATTGCAAAATGGCTGATTTCTAAGGCCTTATGCTTTTATGACTCTGCTCTTTCCTCAGTTGTGGAATTGAGCCCAAAATAACGTCTTGCTAGTCTTTGAGATGGAACATGTTAGACTGTTTCAGAGGGTACTAGATGCTTTTTTTTGGACAACTATATCAAGTCCCAGGAATTGGTCTTTTGTTTCTTAAAATGTGGAAATGTACTGACACCTGGTGGCTAGGCTTTTAGTTGTAAATACTTGATAAAAATGAGCTGGCCTTTTCCTCCTGCCCTTTTATTTTAAATTGTGAATGTAGTGTTTGTTTGTCTTAGCTTTACTTTTGTCTCCTAAAACTTGAAAAAAAGTCTGGCTAAGCCTTAATCCTGTGTATTTTCTTATCTGTTCGTTATATTAATTTTTCAATGAGCAGGAAGGATTTCTTTTTCTTTGAACATCTTTTATTGAAATCGGAAGTGATTTAGCACCTCCTTTAATGCATTCAGGCTTTTACCGTAGAGGAAACGGAGGAATTAATTGCAGGTATTTCAGAGTCTTTAAATTCAGGCAAAAAGAAAATATGTGGTTGACATAATTTAGGACTAAAGTTATACGTATTTTGTGTACCTCAGGGAACAGCTGACCCAAAGAAAATACCAGGGGAAGATACTGGTCAATCAATGTAGTAGGACTAATTCTTACAATTAGGCTGCTGCAATGACTATGTTGGCTGTAAAGTTAAGAGCTGATACTGTAGTTCCGTGGTTGTAAATTAATATAAACACAGGCTGTCACCAAAGAAGGCAGACACCATTGCATCCCAAATAAGCTTGCTGATCTAATTGAAAACTAACTTGTAAAGAAGTTATCACTAGAGCGGACACAAAGGAGAGGGATAACTCTCAAGACAAGAGCAAAGGCGAGAGAAGGGCAGCACCTCTGTCATGGTGGCTAGGCTGTAGTGAACTGGAGTGGTTAAGGTAGCTTGGGGGCTAAAATATGCCTGACCACAGTTTCAGATCGGGAAAAAAGCAATAATATGCAGGAGGAGTGCTTTGTAGTTGATAAAACATGTTAAAAAATTAATACAACTTCTGTGATTTTTTTTCCCTCTCTTAATTTCTCCTACCAGATGAGTGTAAGTCTTTGTATGTGTCCTTTAGTAACAGGGGCATTTACTAATAGGAACATCATTCAGTAATAAAGCACATTTATACAGGTTAAAATGCATTCAGTTTAAAACTGGATTTTTTCAATACAGGTCCTGGAATACTTACTGTGGGCCAGCATATGTATGGAATCATCCATTCCGCTCTTATCTGTGCATTATTTGACGTGGAGGGCAACCCTATATACTGCAGTTTCTCAATGTTATTTTGACTGTCAAGCTGGCATTCATGGAGAGGTAACCTGATTTACCATACGTAGCATTTCAGATGCAATCAAATGGGAAATAAATATTTATTTAAATATTCCTGCTTATTATCAGATCATACGTATTTAGAATTCTGCCCATATTCAAAAATTTAACTGCAAAGTGGAGGTGTGTTTCCATATGTAAATGAGTAATTAATTCAAAGTTAAATGGAATAATACTTTGTTATATATTCATAGTCATGGACTTCTAGCATTAAGTAGTAGCCAGCCCCCATGCATATATCCAAAGGGTATTTTGCAAATGTTTTCCTTTTCAGTTGTTTTTCATGACTTGGCTTTCATTGCAGTTCTTTACAGTTGTCTGAAGTCAAGAATGGCTTGATTCTAAAATTAAATAACAACATACAGAATATGAAAATGGAGTATATATATAATTTTTTTTAATACTTTGGACAGATATTTGCTCGCCGTGGTCTGATTAAAATTGATGAACTGAAGCAATTAGCACTTATCAGTTCTTCGTTGGACAATTCAGAGACAAAAAAGATTTTTAGAGAGGCCACTCTAAAGGTATCATCCTGCAATTTATTATAAACAGGTAGAGTAGTTACGATCTCTATGAACAGAGCATGTAACAGAGTTATTTACTTACTTTTTTCTTTGTGTTAGATGTCAGTAATGATTTTCAAGAGAGCAGTATATGAATCCAGAAGAAAGCCGAAAAGCTACTTTCGACCTAAGTTAAGAGTTAGCCTGAAAGAATCACAAAATGTAAGTCTAACATTTTGTATAATCCTTCTCGTTGTTTACTATTTGCATGTGATGAATACGTGATATAATTCTGCTAAATACATATGGTGCTATTCACAAGGAGAAAGTTTTACTCCTTCAGTTTCATAGTCAACATAATTTATTATTAAAACTCAGAAGAAAATTGAAAGGGCGGAAGACATAGTAATTACTACTTTAGAAAATACTGATTTTTCTAGCATTTTTTCCCTTTAGCAATTATGTTAACAATAAAAATAAGAGAAATCTTGTTCATACCAAATGTGTGGGGGTCCTGAGTTTGCCCTGCTGTGCTGAGTAGCTGTGAAGATAAAGGGGTACTTTGAAAAAAAGCTGCTGTGTTTTTAAATTTTTTGTGCTTACATTGGAGAACTCTCTTAAGTCTTGAGAGATTGTTTTTGAATCATGGAATCATAGGATGGTTTGTGCTGGAAGCGACCTTAGAGATCATCTAGTTCCAACCCCCTGCCAGGGGCAGGGACACCTCTCACTAGACCAGGTTGCTCACAGCCCCATCCAGCCTGGCCTTGAGCACTTCCAGGGATGGGGCATCCACAACTTCAACCTACTCCAGTGTCTCACCATCCTCAGAGTGAAAAATTTCTTCCTAATATCTAGTCTAAATCTATGCTCTTTCGGTTTAAAACCATTACCCCTCGTGCTATCACTACACTCCCTGATACGGAGTCCCTCCCCATCTTTCCTCTAGGCCTTCTTTCAGTACTGGAAGGCTGCTATAAGGTCTCCCCAGAGCCTTCTCTTCTCCAGGCTGAACAACCCCAACTCTCTCAGCCTGTGTTCATAGCAGAGGTGCTCCAGCCCTCTGATTATCTTCATGGCCCTCCTCTGGACTCTCTCCAACAAGTCCAGGTCCTTCTTATGTTAGGGACTCCAGAGCTGGATGCAGTACTCCAGGTGGTGTCTCATGAGAGCAGAGTAGAGGGGCAGAATCACCTCCCTTGACCTGCTGGCCACGCTTCTTTTGATGCAGCCCGGGATATGGTTGGCTTTCTGGGCTGTGAGTGCACATTGCATGTTGAGCTTCTTATCAACCAACACCCCCGAGGCCCTCTCCTCAGGACTGCTCTCAATCCATTCTCTGCCCATCCTGGATTTGTGCTTGGGATTGCCCTGATCCACATGCAGGACATTGCACTTGGCCTTGTTGAACTTCATGAGGTTGGCACACGCCCACCTCTTAAGCCTAGGCTAGAGCACTTGCTGGTAAAGACTGAGACAAAATAGTCATTGAGTACCTCAGCCTTCTCCATATGCCAGGTAACCAGGTCTCCTGTTTCCTTCTGGAGAGGGCCTACATTTTCTCTAGTCTTCCTTTTATCACTGACATACCTGCAGAAGCTTTTCTTGTTGTCCTTGACGTCCCTGGCCTGGCCAGATTTACTTTTATCTGGGCTTTAGCTTTCCTAACCTGATCTCTGGATGCTTGGACAATTTCTTTGTATTCTTCCCCAGGCTATCCATCCTTGCTTCCACCGTCAGTAGGCTTCCTTTTCCTGTTTGAGTTTGTCCAGGAGCTCCTTGTTCATCCATGCAGGCCTCCTGGATTTTTTGCCTGACTTCCTCTTTATTGGGATGCATTGCTCCTGAGTTTGGAGATGCTCCTTGAATATTAGCCAGCTTTCTTGGGCCCCTCTTTCCTCCAGGGCTTTATCCCAAGCAGATCTACCAAGCAGATCCCTGAAGAGACCAAAGTCTGCTCTCCTGGAGTCCAGGGTACTGAGCTTGCTGTGCACTGTTCTCGCTGCTCTAAGGATCTTGAACTCCACCATCTCATGGCCACTGCAGCCAAGGCTGCCCTTGAACTTCACATTCCCCACCAGCCCCTCCTTGTTGGTGAGAACAAGGTCCAGCATAGCACTTCNTCTAGTCTTCCTTTTATCACTGACATACCTGCAGAAGCTTTTCTTGTTGTCCTTGACGTCCCTGGCCTGGCCAGATTTACTTTTATCTGGGCTTTAGCTTTCCTAACCTGATCTCTGGATGCTTGGACAATTTCTTTGTATTCTTCCCCAGGCTATCCATCCTTGCTTCCACCGTCAGTAGGCTTCCTTTTCCTGTTTGAGTTTGTCCAGGAGCTCCTTGTTCATCCATGCAGGCCTCCTGGATTTTTTGCCTGACTTCCTCTTTATTGGGATGCATTGCTCCTGAGTTTGGAGATGCTCCTTGAATATTAGCCAGCTTTCTTGGGCCCCTCTTTCCTCCAGGGCTTTATCCCAAGCAGATCTACCAAGCAGATCCCTGAAGAGACCAAAGTCTGCTCTCCTGGAGTCCAGGGTACTGAGCTTGCTGTGCACTGTTCTCGCTGCTCTAAGGATCTTGAACTCCACCATCTCATGGCCACTGCAGCCAAGGCTGCCCTTGAACTTCACATTCCCCACCAGCCCCTCCTTGTTGGTGAGAACAAGGTCCAGCATAGCACTTCTCCTTGTTGGCTCCTCTGTCACTTGGAGAAGGAATTTATCATCAACGCATTCCAGGAACCTCCTGGATTGCTTGTGCCCTGCTGTGTTGTCCTTCCAACAGATATTGGGGTGGTTGAAGTCCCCCATGAGAATCAAGGCTTGTGAAGATGAGGCTGCTCCTATCTGTCTATAGAGGGCCTTGTCTGCTCGGTCTTCCTGGTCAGGTGTTCTGTAGCAGACCTTCACTGTAATGTCACTTGTCCATGCCCTCCCCTTTAATTCTGACCCATAAGCTCTCGGTCGGCTCCTCATCCGTCCCCAGGCAGAGCTCCATGCACTCTAGCTGGTCATTGACACAGAGGGTGACACCGACTCCTCGTCTCCTCTGCCTGTCCTTCCTAAAGAACCTGTATCTTTCCATTCCAACACTCCAGTCACAGCAGCCATCTCACCATGTCTCCACAATGCCAATAAGATGATAGTGAAGGCCATTTACTTTTCTGCAAGATACCACGAATTAGAGAAAGGCGTCCAGGATAAAAGTAGACTTTTAAGAAAGTAATGAATTTCCTCAAATTTCACTTTTCCCTTGTTTCTTTACAGCCAATGTCAAAAATGAGTGATCCATTGGGATAAGAATTACAAATGATCAAAGAAAATGCTTTTTTTGTGTGAGTGCATTGTCCCTGTTTTGGTCAGCATGCAGTCTTTGATATCTCAAACTTTAGTAGTTAAGGTTATTTTTAGGCCATTTTGCTCCTATGTGGGTTCATAATGGTTATGCATCTTACTTAGGTTGTATCATCCATTTTTGGTCATAGGTCGATAGGTCTTTTGAATTCAAGACCTTTCCTGGATGCAGAACTGCACAGACAGAATAGAAAGTTCTCTTTTTGATTTCACTGTGCCAAAGACGATGCTTCTATCTGAGTGGTTATTCTCTTTGTGATGGACAGATGGCTGTTCTGCTTTCCTACTGTTTGCAACTGTGCTTTAAATAAATATAGTTCCTGCAGTGTTCCGTAGGAAGCTGGCAGAGAGGAGCAACCAAAAGTACTAATCAGGAAGCTCACAAAACCACGCTGTTTTACTGAGTAATATTGCCTGCTCATTCGGATACTTTGCACCCATGTAAGGAAAAGTTCGTGATCTCTGTGCATGGTGACAACCTCTTGAGATGAAAAGCATTATTCCGTGGAATTAGCTGATGGCGATATATATATAGATAGTTTGGTTTTATGGAGTAAATTATTTTTTTTTGCAAATACTGCGTTATGAAGAATTACTGTTATTGCAGTATCATAGTGTTGTGGTAAAATTGATATTAACTAGAAAAAATGAAATATAAAGTGTAATTGAAGCAATTAAGGAAACCTGCTGCTGCTAGTGTTCTCTATACAGTCCAAACCCTATTTAATTATTTACCTAATATTAAAATAGAGAAATAGTAACTGGACGTGATTTATCTGCAATTCAATTAAGGAACTAACCACTAGACAAGTAGCTTTGTTGATAAGTAGGGTATTCCTGTCAAGAGAGTGGTGAACTGTAGGCCTGGTCAGCAAACTGAGAAAACCTCCTGGAACTGCCAAGATTAGAGAACTAGGTAAAAAGTAATTTTGGCAGGGGGAGACTGCGACCACTGACTCATTGACCACCTACGTAAATGACAGCAGGTACTCAAAAGAGAACAATGGAAGAAGACAGACTCTGTGCATTCATTTATATAGGAAGTGAAGAAATCTTGACCAATCATTAAAGAGAATAACAATGAATATGTATTAGTTGTTTGAATGTGTAATAATCAATGTATAGAAGTGGAGATTTTAGAAACTGAGGTATGCTCACATTTTGTGATGAGTACGCATTTAGTCCAGCCTCTGACTTGAAGCATGATTTTTGCCAATGATAAATCAAATCAGCTGTGGCTTTANCCTCCTGGATTGCTTGTGCCCTGCTGTGTTGTCCTTCCAACAGATATTGGGGTGGTTGAAGTCCCCCATGAGAATCAAGGCTTGTGAAGATGAGGCTGCTCCTATCTGTCTATAGAGGGCCTTGTCTGCTCGGTCTTCCTGGTCAGGTGTTCTGTAGCAGACCTTCACTGTAATGTCACTTGTCCATGCCCTCCCCTTTAATTCTGACCCATAAGCTCTCGGTCGGCTCCTCATCCGTCCCCAGGCAGAGCTCCATGCACTCTAGCTGGTCATTGACACAGAGGGTGACACCGACTCCTCGTCTCCTCTGCCTGTCCTTCCTAAAGAACCTGTATCTTTCCATTCCAACACTCCAGTCACAGCAGCCATCTCACCATGTCTCCACAATGCCAATAAGATGGTAGTGAAGGCCATTTACTTTTCTGCAAGATACCACGAATTAGAGAAAGGCGTCCAGGATAAAAGTAGACTTTTAAGAAAGTAATGAATTTCCTCAAATTTCACTTTTCCCTTGTTTCTTTACAGCCAATGTCAAAAATGAGTGATCCATTGGGATAAGAATTACAAATGATCAAAGAAAATGCTTTTTTTGTGTGAGTGCATTGTCCCTGTTTTGGTCAGCATGCAGTCTTTGATATCTCAAACTTTAGTAGTTAAGGTTATTTTTAGGCCATTTTGCTCCTATGTGGGTTCATAATGGTTATGCATCTTACTTAGGTTGTATCATCCATTTTTGGTCATAGGTCG
Source organism: Chionis minor (assembly GCA_013398295.1). Lineage (NCBI taxonomy): Eukaryota > Metazoa > Chordata > Aves > Charadriiformes > Chionidae > Chionis > Chionis minor. The sequence goes on from VZSF01008264.1 coordinate 1,950,832, forward strand.
ATAGGTCTTTTGAATTCAAGACCTTTCCTGGATGCAGAACTGCACAGACAGAATAGAAAGTTCTCTTTTTGATTTCACTGTGCCAAAGACGATGCTTCTATCTGAGTGGTTATTCTCTTTGTGATGGACAGATGGCTGTTCTGCTTTCCTACTGTTTGCAACTGTGCTTTAAATAAATATAGTTCCTGCAGTGTTCCGTAGGAAGCTGGCAGAGAGGAGCAACCAAAAGTACTAATCAGGAAGCTCACAAAACCACGCTGTTTTACTGAGTAATATTGCCTGCTCATTCGGATACTTTGCACCCATGTAAGGAAAAGTTCGTGATCTCTGTGCATGGTGACAACCTCTTGAGATGAAAAGCATTATTCCGTGGAATTAGCTGATGGCGATATATATATAGATAGTTTGGTTTTATGGAGTAAATTATTTTTTTTTGCAAATACTGCGTTATGAAGAATTACTGTTATTGCAGTATCATAGTGTTGTGGTAAAATTGATATTAACTAGAAAAAATGAAATATAAAGTGTAATTGAAGCAATTAAGGAAACCTGCTGCTGCTAGTGTTCTCTATACAGTCCAAACCCTATTTAATTATTTACCTAATATTAAAATAGAGAAATAGTAACTGGACGTGATTTATCTGCAATTCAATTAAGGAACTAACCACTAGACAAGTAGCTTTGTTGATAAGTAGGGTATTCCTGTCAAGAGAGTGGTGAACTGTAGGCCTGGTCAGCAAACTGAGAAAACCTCCTGGAACTGCCAAGATTAGAGAACTAGGTAAAAAGTAATTTTGGCAGGGGGAGACTGCGACCACTGACTCATTGACCACCTACGTAAATGACAGCAGGTACTCAAAAGAGAACAATGGAAGAAGACAGACTCTGTGCACTCATTTATATAGGAAGTGAAGAAATCTTGACCAATCATTAAAGAGAATAACAATGAATATGTATTAGTTGTTTGAATGTGTAATAATCAATGTATAGAAGTGGAGATTTTAGAAACTGAGGTATGCTCACATTTTGTGATGAGTACGCATTTAGTCCAGCCTCTGACTTGAAGCATGATTTTTGCCAATGATAAATCAAATCAGCTGTGGCTTTATCTTCAAAAGCTTCAATGAAGAGGATTCCCTAGTCAATCTAGATAACCTCTTCCAGTACTGCACTACCCTCCTAATTAACATACTTTTCCTAATATCTAACCTGCAAGTCATGCCTGATGAGTCATCTGAACTGAAGGCATCTAGTCCAGCCGCCCAAAGTTGAAACTGTAGTCATTATTGCTTGTTGTACTATCTGTTTCTACTCAGAAGAGTTTGGGATTACTTTTAAAAGTCATCTTCAAGTAGTTGTGGGCAGCCATTAGGTCAGCCATTAGCCTCCTCTATGCCAGACTAACTCAGGCTTTCTCAGCCTATGCTTTTACATATTATGGCCCTAATCATCTTGGTAGACCTCCATGGGACCCTGTCCTGTTTCTTAGCATCCATACACACAGGAGCCCCAGAGTGGACATAGTACTCTAGGTGGAGCCTTGAGATCCAAGTAAGGGAAGAAAATAACCTCTCAATGTGCTGTACAATTCTCCTAGTGTAGCCCACCCTGCTGTTTGCCGCCTTTGTGACAAAAGGACACTGCTGGTTCCAGTTTAACAACCAGGTCTTTTTTGGCAGTGCTGCTACTGCGAAAGCTGGTTTCCAGTCCGTACAGATGCATTCTTCCCCTGATGCATACAGAGCTTGGCACTTCCCCCAGCAGAAGTACTTCCTCAAGTTTCTCAAGGTCTCCTTGGACTGAAATTCCATCATCCTTTAATTCTCATGGTGTAGCTATACATCCATTGCATGTGTACCTTATGATACAATGGCAAAACTGGGGAATCCCTTTGCATTCGTGAAAGAAGAAAAGATACTACAAAGTCACATATCTGCCACAGTTTGTCTGATGCTAGAACAGATTCAAACATTCAGAGCTGAATTAATAGGTTAAATCTGGATTTATTTGTTCATAATTATCTAATTTGTTCATAAAATACCTTGGGATAAGCTACACATAAAAATATGTACTGCAGTAGGTACAGTAAAAGCCAAATAATTCAAAATAAGAATTATGTATTGTCTGTCTTAAATCATTGTTTATTATAGATATAGTTTTTCTTTAATTATTTCTCTGCCATTACTCTATATTATGTTGTTTTTTTAAAAGAAAATTGGCTGCATTACACTTATCAGAAGCAACTGAGATTGCTCATTTGAACTGCTTATGGTTAATAGTAAAATGATAATGAAGCTATACCAATATGTTACAGATGCGATCTGATTGTATTGAACGCTTCTGTTACATAAGTTATTCATCAAAGCTTTTAAAAAGATTATCTGATACTTCTGTTTCAAATCATTGTCTTGAATTGTAATTAATGTTAAACAGCTGTGTGGACAGCACCATTGATCCGTTCCAAACCTCACTTACTGGAAATTTCCCATTATCCAAGATAGGGCCCAAACCTCAACATGTTCAAGTATGTGTGGTTTGCACATGTAAAGGTACCGGTCAACTTTCTCAAGGTCAGTTGACTCTGGAAGACGTAAGTATTTCTGAATGATCATGCAAAAGTCTGGCTGAACAATGAGGATATTAGGAACTCAGCAGGCTTTCAAATAGGGTGTTTGCTCATCAGGCACCTGTCATGTTACTAGGAAACTATGTCACATAGCAGGAATCTCATATATCTGATCTCCAGAAGCTTGAAGAATCTTCAGTAATTGACTTTGTTCTGCAGTGTCTGTTTGACTTTCTGACAAAACTGAATGCCTGAAGTAAACACCAAATTGTTGGAAATTACAGTCTTTATAACTGTTTCACCAAAAGTCTTTTTCTTCTGAAATGTGCTGCAAGAGTTTTCATTACCTTGGTTAAGAAGGAATCATATTGAATTTTCGTATTTGTTTCTCCATGCCTTTTTTAGTTCTACAGGATTTGTTGAATGATGTAAAATATGAAAGCATTGCATTAATAATTATTTCAGAATATTTTGTAGGCTTTTTAAGTGTTAAGTAAATGTGAAAATATGGCACATTTATTTTTGCCTAATGTTTTGACTTTCAAAACAATTTCCTTTTTAATTATAGAGCATGTACAATGTAGTTTAACAGGGAGAACAGTTATATTTAGAGCTCAGTCCAGCATGATATAGAGCACATTATGCTTGGACTAGCAAAGAATTAAAGGTCTTCCTTCTCTTCTGGTATGTATACAGTGGAATTTGGTTTTGTACTTAAATCACCTTGAAAAATGGAAACAAGCTAGTCTAAGCTATTTAGTTTGTTAGCTTTCACTTTGAGGTTCTTCTGCACCTGTCCAATGTTTGTTTTCTAAACATGACAAGACAATGCTTATGCAAAAATATTGGTAGTAGTAAATTACATGCACATTCAGCTCTATTTTAATGAAGGTATTCAAACAAAACCAGCAATTTGTGCTTAGCCTTTTCTAGAATATGCAATGTATATTGCTTTCTGCTTGCATACATCTGATTCCTAGATTGGGCTCATAAAAACAAATCCACAGTGTGGGGAAAAAGTTATACCAAATACAGTGACACAAAATATTAAAAAATACATAGTTTGCTTTGAATTTTTTTTAGTCTGTGAATATAATTATGAGGATTTATTAAAAAAATGTTGCGACATTTTAAAGTACTGTATCTCTGAATTACTTTATGTCTCGTAGTAGTTTGGTAACCATGTAACCAGAACATTGAAATAAATTTTTAGGGTTTTTTTAATATAGATCTCTGATTTCTTCGCTGTCAGTAGTGCAAATATGTGTGTTCTGCCTTGTATTTTTATGTTGAAATGTGCAAGCGAGAGAATATAATAGTGTTTTGCTTTCACTACAGCGCTGAGCATCCTAATCTTTCTCTGATTTCCTTTCAAGTGCTTAGAACTTAGCTCCTTATGGTCAAGTCTGTATCATTATAAGGAGAGATCTGGGTGGCTTTAAACTGCATGGCCTTAATACTCTCACTCATAATTTCTATTGTATTGTTTTCTAAGTAAAATGCCATGCAGCAGAGTGTGTGGTTGCTATGAAATTTTGGCTTCTAAAGTACTGTGCCCACTTAGCGTGAGGCTTTTCTATGCTTTTGCAGCATAAAATTCATAACAGCAATATATTTTACAGCGTATTATTTTCTGTTTCAAATGTGTACTTACTTTCTGAAGGGGAAGTGTTTTGAAAGAAATCCTGCTTTATTGTAGCTCGATGTAGATAGTACAAGGCTCACATGACCTTCTCTCCCTTAGTTGCCACGGCCTCGCACTGCCACTGAGCAGCTGCTGGCAGAAATGTTTGAGGGTGCTGCGGCTCAGTTCCTCGCCATCCTGGAAGCTCTGGCTGACAGCAGCAGGCGGGTGTTGCGCCCTGCTCCGCCTGTGCCTGACGAAATCGAAATTCGTGAGGTCATTTCTGAGCTTTTTCGTGCAGGCCTGGAAATCCTCTCAGGTAACAGAGTAAAGAAGCAAAAAGAGTGTTGGTGAGGAACCCAGACCTAAATTTTATTTATTTTGTCTTTGCTATAAAAGAAAGACCTTGCCTGAAGACATATATTTCGTTTAACAATAGCACCTATAAGAACAGGCAATCTTTTTTATCTTCATTAAATGTAAGATAAAAAATGTGGGCCTATCTATTGTCTCTTATATCAGTAAAAATCCACAGTAATTTACGCATACCTTTTCTGAATAGAATGGAGTTCACTTTCTTCATAGCAACCCATACGGTGCTGTGCCTTGTGTTTGTGGTTACACCAGTGTTGATAACACACCGGTGTTTCGGCTTGCACAGCGTCGAGGCTGACTCTCCAACCCGCCTCCCCGCAAAGGCTGGCGGTGGACAAGAGGTTGGGAGGGGACGTGGCTGGGACAAGTCACCCAAACTCACCCAATGGCTATTTCGTACCGTATAATGTGATGCTCAGCCATGAAAGCTGGCAGAAAAGGGGAGGGCAGGGGGACATCTGTGGTTATGCCGCTTGTCTCCCCAAGCAACTGCTGCGCATCCTGAGGCCCTGCTTTCCAGGAAGTGGCTGGATGTCTGCCTGCCAATGGAAAGGCATTCCTTTTTTTTGCACAGTTTTTGCTTTTCTTATTAAGCTATCTTTATCTCAACCCATGAGCTTTTCCATCCCCGTGTCCTGTTGAGGAGTGAGCAAGCAGCTGGGTGAGGGTCTGAAAGCCAGGCAAGGACAACCCACCATGGTGTTTTGTTTTGTTTTTTTTTTTCCCCAAAAAACGCCCTCAAAGTTACATTTAAAAACTTGAGAAAAAGACTGGACTGTATGATTCCTTATAAACCTTTTTTGCTAGGCTCTGGACTGAATATAGCTAAAGGTATAAAGATACTTTGTTAATAAAAGACTCTATAGAGACTAAATACAATTCAGAATCATATTTTCTTGACATGATTACAGGCTAATTAGAATATAACAAGTCAAATACAATATAAACTGATTTAATGAATTGTTTATATTAAAGGTGGAATGAGCAGTACTGGTATCCAAGGAACCTATTGCACTGATCATTTTGGTATAATTAATGCATCAGCAACCCTTCTGCAGTTGATACTAACAGGTAAACCAGCTTTGAATTTTCACAGGATTCTGTACCCAGTGATGGAAATGCTTGGTGAGCAGAATGAATTTTCATGTTAGTAGCAGTTCTATACATAAAGGAATTGCAAAATGCTGTCCTCTTTGAGTGAGATATGCTTGTTTATATATATAATGTTAAGGCATTCAAAAGGGGTTATTATGTACAGATATCATTACGATTTTCTTAACACAGGTACTATTTAAATATCATGTAGTAATATATGGACATTGTAATCACATACTTTTCAGCGTAGCAGTTCGTCTAGATATGTTAATGCCCTTAAACAACCATTCAAAGGCCAAATTCTGCGATGATGTCCTGGTACATTCGTATAGAAATGGGATGCAGTAACAGAAGGACTTTTCGTAAGCTTTTTAAAATCCTTGGATTCCAAAGCAGCATTATGCTGCTTTGGAAAATAAGAGCTGTATATTACCAAATTAATATTGCTAACATCTTTTAGCCAAGTCACCACATGCCCAGGTGATATGGCACTGACTGTGACATATTCTTAGGACTGCAGAACACTGCTGAATATATTGGCTAAGACACTTGCTTAGAGTTCCAAGGACCGGGAAATCCCTTTTTTGCCCTAGTGTGGTTTGGATAAATTTGAAGTGTAAGATAATAGACTCCCTATGTGTACAAGCACATTTTCTGAGACAGTAATGAGAAATGCTCACCTATCTTGCAAGAAACTGTTCACATTACTGTGCATTTTTTTAAATTAAATTTCTGGGAAGAAGTGTTGTTACAAGGTGATACCCAGATTTAAGCTCTTTCTGCAACAGAAAGGACTAGTTCCTTTATATCCTCTACACAGATACTTTTAAAATCAATCATACAGCCTCTTCGGAATGTAACAGGACATTGCAGGTACATCATTAAAGTAGTACATACTTTAGCACAGACATTACAGCAAAATAATAAGGCTATTCTATTTTGTAGAATTATTAAAAAGCCTTCAAGATTATGCTGATTATTCAAAAACACATGTGGAGTTTATCTTTGTATTTATCAATACCAAAATTATTGCTTAAATTAACTTCTGAATATATACATATAAAACAGATAAAATATTTTTGTCATCGCTGCAGGAGAAAAGGGAGTGTCTGGAGATGCTGCTGTGAAATTTATAAAATTAGCTTTCAGCTATGAAGAATGGGACGTATTTGATTCTGCTATTGAATTTGTTGTTAATTTTCTTCAGGTAATCCGGATGCTATTTAGACATTCTTTACGTAGTCTTTTCCTATGAGGGCAAAGAAAACTATTCAAAGCACATATTTTAGAGTCAAATTTCTATTGGTTGTTTCTGTCAACTAGGCTCAAGATGACCCATCTTGGAAGAAAGCTGAGATGGAAATCAAACTTCTTACGCTGATGCAACCTTTACTATTTCCCAGAAAATTTAGACACGGTTTTTCTATTAGTGAAAATAATACCAAGGAAGGTAGGATGCCTCATGGTTCTGAAAAGAAGCAGACATTTGGAAGTGAATATTGTTCCTTTATATCTGTGTTTGCATTTCAAATACTTTTGCAGCAAGAAGTTTTGTTTATGCTTTAAAAACTGTTTAGTAGGATGCATATGCAGTATTCTGTGACAAAACTAGCAGCTGAGAAATTGCAGCTTACTGAATTTTGCCCAGTTTTCATTTCCCAAAGCATGACTTTATACCATTTCCCTCAAGTGTGGAAATGACATATATGTTTAACATACATCATGTTATGTTTTCAGACAAGTTTTCAGGAAAAAAGTGAAACAGACATGTTTCTCTCTTTTGTCCTTACACTTCATTTATGTAAAATTTCTTGGCATTGAAGCAAGAAAATCTTGTTAAAGCAACTCTAATTTAATTGTATAACGTTCCAAAAAACTGCAGATATCTTGAGAACTTTCCATTTCCAAAAACAGCAATGCTCACTTTTCACAGAAAGTGAATAAACTTGAGAATATCTGTTCCTTTTGTATTTACTATTTCTTACAATATATTATCTGCTGGCATAAATTGGTAAGTCAATTCACTCAGATGTTTTTAAACACCTGTTTGTAACTAGAAATAATGCGTTGCCTTTACTTTTCTTCCTTTTTATAAACATTGAATGTGGAAGGTTCCTTAAAGCACGGAGAGCCTTCTCATGATCTTATGATTTTGGCAACAACAGTGTTTTCCTGTGTCTCCACGTCTAAGCAGGTATAATGCATTTAGAGACATTTCTTCTGAATGAATCACATAATCTGTAATGAATGCGTATAAATTAAGACCAATCAGCTGCATGATTAACAAACCACAAAAATGAAATAACAAAAATGAAAAAATATACCCTTAAGATGCGATCAATTTGTGATTTTAAAAAAATAAATATTTGTTTCAATTATTTTATTTTATTTTATTTTATTTTATTTTATTTTATTTTATTGGTGCTATGCACTTAGGCTACTTTAAAAATGCTTAATAGCTATTAAATCCATTTGAAATATCATAGAGCTAATTGCATGTTTCACCTAATCAAAAAGAGATCAAATGTCTTAGATTTATGTGGGCAAATGTGCTCAGCTGTAGCAAACATTTCTGCAATAACTACAGAAATGGGAGCAGTGACCCTAAGGAATGCTAATGCCTGTTTAACAGCAGTATGCCAGCAATTTAAGGTGAATTCTCACTGCAAACAACCAACCAAACAGCAGCAACAACAAAACCAAAGAGAGTGAGACTTTTTGTGCAGAAATCTGTACTACAGAATAATTCCATTATATATCTGGTGGTTTATTCCCAGAGTATCCATTTTTAGCTTACTTGCTAAAGCTGAGATTTCCCTGAATGTGCTACTGTGAGGGAAAAAAAAATACAGTGCAATGTCTCCACTAGCATTTACACTAAAATAGTTTGTGATCCAAAAGACTAATGAAGAATTTCCCTTAGAAAAAATGTGTTCTGCAAACGTGGTGTATGTCTTAACTGCAAAATTAATTTTAAGTATTATTCGCATACTGTACCAGTTTGAGTATAACTGGGGCACATACACTTTTAGCTTTAGTGCAATATTTTCAGTCAAAATACCTGTGAGGTAGTTACAGCTTTAGATAGCATGATTTGTCATTTTTTCACATGACCACTTTATTACAGAGACGGGTTACCTGGATTTAAACTCTTCTGGTTCTTCTACAGATTCCCACAAATCTCCTTGGTACCTTATCTGTCTGGGGAAGAAAGACAAATTCTCCCCTAATTAACAGTGAATTCGCTGATGGTGAAGTTACATGATATAGCTGAACCGATCTAACAGCTTCCTGCCACCAAACGAGTGGCAAAAGTCATCTTGATTTACTTGTTTTTCAGTCTTTTTCTCCCCCCACTTCTCAATATCAATATCCCTGAAATCTTACGCTCATACATTTATGAGTGTACAGGTAGTGTGGATATAGCAGGCTTGAGTTTCATTGCACCGAAGATACCGGTCCAACTCAGGTATCAATGGCAATAAAGATGTAAACTGACCCTTAATCACTGTTCAGAACGTGTTTAACAAACTGTAGAGGGACTCTGTTGCCTTTTAAAATGTGTTAATTAGGAGGTTAACTGAATAGAGTTTTGAATTTGTTAATTATTTTCTTCAAAAGATGCAGAGGTGTTTTAACATTTCTTTCAATTGTTAGATATTCCATGACAATCTTTTTTCTAGTTGTTTAAGTTGTTCTTCACTGCTCCCTCATCTGAGATGCACCAACATCCTATGGAAGTACTCTGTCATTGCAAAATGAAACCTACTAATTTACATCGTCTTCTACAAATATTTAAATACTGTAATAATAAAACACGGTGATAAAAAGATGCAAACTGTTAAATTACATTACTTAGTTTTCCCAGAATGTATTGCTATTATAACGTTTCACAGATAGTTAATTTGCATGTCTCTCCCTTATAATTTTCATCTCATTGCTTTCCTTGTCTGTGCTACTTTTAAGAGCTAGACAATACAGACAGACATAGAAAAACCTCAACCTCTAAACCCACTTGTATTGTTGGGAGCAGAAAAGCTTGAGTGGTCTACCAGAAATTACTTTTTAAAAAAATATTTCTTAAGCTTTCAAAATGTTATCATCCCTTTTAAGAAAGTAAATATGATAATGGTTTATTTACTTTGAAAAATTTTGAGACTGTTTATGTACTGAGTGTTTTGAGAGTGTTTGTGTACCTACCTGTTTCTACAATTACGTTGTTTTTCCTTTCCAGAATATGCAACCTGACAAAGAAATACTTATTGATGTGATAATGTTTTTGTGGCAGAAGTGTAAAACGGGACTTCAGCAAATCCAAATGAGTGGAAGTGACTACATAAAATATATCTACAAATACAAAGCTTATCAAGTACTCCTTTATTATAATGCATGTCTCTTGATATGAATGCAGTCTGTTATAGTAAAGCCAAGATAAAATACTGGTGTCCAGTCTAAATACGTTTTCTTATGGTAAAATGCAGATGAATCTTCTTCACTGAAAATGTGAATTGTATATACATTTTGAACACATTGTGCTTCCATATGCCAGTATCAAAATATCTCTTAGTCTTTTCCCAGTAAAGTAACCCATTGTCTGCCAGTGGGCCGTGATTAAAAGAAGCTAAAATAGTGAAAGGATTTGGGCACAATGTACAGCGAAGCATTTGGTGTGTTCTGGCAAAAAATATCAATGTATTTCGTGGAAGTTCCATAGATCAGTTGAAGAAAGTGGCAAAAACCTTACAGTTTAAGAGAAGGGAGATGAGGGTCAATAGTATTTGGCCCACTGGATAGAGCCACAGCCTTACCTTTTCCTGAGACTGAGAGGCTTTTGGTGAAATGCAGTCTTCTGAAGGATAACTTAACACTAGTTTCTCTGGGCTGCCAGTTGATGCTGACCAAACAGTTTCTAGAGGAGCTCGTTTTGTGGCCCTGATCCCTATAATCAAATTGTTCAGAGGTTCACCAGAAGGTAGCGTACAGTTATTTTCCTCTGTGTCTACAACAGGAGCGTTCAGGTTTCTTATAGTGTTTAAGTGGGAAGATACAGGGATAAATGAGAGGCAAATGGTCATATCTGCTGGAAGGCTTGCCACGCTATGACAAGATACAAAAGTTGTGCTCCTAGAACATTCATAAACCTTTCTAAAGTAATAAAATACAATAATATTCTAAAATAAAAAAGTCTGCTTTGGAGCATCATAAATTCAGCATCTTAGTCTGGTGGCACTAAAAAAAAAAAAGCCAAATCCAAGAAAGGAGTTGTGTCCATGTGTGTGAATCTTTTTAAACAATTTTGAGTGCAAAACACTATCTACCTCTGTAATAAATACATAAATATCTTCCAAAAAGTCATTTTAACTCTGTCTTGATTCTTATTTTTTTCCCTCCCCCCATTTTTAGTGGGTTCACGTACTCTGGATAATAAATGAAGTAATTCAGAAGAGCAGCATAGCAGACATTAATGTTATAATGCTTGCAGAGATAACTTTATGTCAAACTGCAATATTGGAAAATGTAGCTGATTCTACAAGTAAGCCTAAGAAAAAAGCAGGTAAAGCTTTCAATAAAAAAATTAATTTTTTTCAAGAATTACTTTCAAGATTAGAACTTCTCTGAGTTGAAAACTTTGACAAATATGCACATTCAAAAATTCTTGTAAAGAGATTGTTGAGAGTAGAATGATAATTTTTTCATGCACACAATTTCATCCATAATCAGAGCTAATGAAACCTGGTTTTCAAAGGATATGTGCCTTATTTCCTTACATTTCCACTTCTACCAAAGTAACCCCATTTTCCATCAAATGTCTTATGACTCACCCTCCCCACAGGTATTCTACCAGTCTCTTAGCCCCTTCACGGTAGCCTCAGATCACTCATATGTTGTCCGAATATGGGCTAGGCAGAAGGCAGTATGCACTGTGGCTTATTTGGAGCATTCAAGGGATGGTTGACTAGTGGCAGGCCAAACAGAAGAGGGAAATATTAAGGTCATACTGAAGCTTTTGCTTTTATTGGGTCATTAATTTGGATCTTTTATCTACACAAGTCTTGATTTTCCTATAGGAATTCAGTTGTCTTTGAAATGTAACTTAACTTGTCTGACATTATTGGGATATAATGCAATCACAATCACATTAAACAGATTTCCTTCCAAAACCTGACTAGCACTGTAAAACATGACTATTTAGACATACTTTTAAAAGTTTTCTGTTGTTGTGGATGTAGATTGGAATATGAATCGTATTTCTCATAGATGTTTTACAGTAACTAGAGAGTACATTTTGAGGACCCTTTTAGAGCATGTCTAGGTACAGAAGAGAATGAAAATACCTTTTGCTCTTTTGAAAGTAAGAAAATCTTGGAACACTGCCATTCCTTATAAAGGTAGAGTAGGTATTGTTTTCTGTGTTGTTATGAAAATCATACCATTCTGATGGAAATTGGATTGTACCATCACTGCTATTCTTTTCCATTCAGTTTAAATATGTCCTTTTGGAGGAAAAAGCAGCTGAATGGATAGGAGCCACTGGTCAAAACAGTCTGGCAAATAGCAGATCAAGCACATATTTATACTGAGAAGAGTCTTTTTACTGAATGAATGCTAAGTGAATGTAGATTTCCTTATTTATGAGAAAGAGACAGTGAACAAGCAGAAATAAACAGGCAAAAGTGGTGTAAGGAGTACAGGAGTGACTAGAAGGTTGTCACTCTGAAAGGGCAAAAAATGAATTTATTTCAGTGAAGAAATAAAATTTTGACAGGATAGAGAGCTGTGAACAAGAACAAAGAAACTGCTTCTTCTTGTTTTGGCTGCTTCTTCTTGTCTTGGAAAGGAAAACATAATTCTGGATGCATTCTTTATAAATGAAAATAATTTAAACAATCCAAATGAACGTTAAAAAGGTGATAATACCCCTTCAAGGAATAGTAAATTGAAATAGTATATATCATAAAAATATGACCTCATGTAATTAAAAATCCTCCTAGAAGTTAAAATAACATTGAAACTACTGCAAATTAGATTTGTATTGATTTAAAAATGGAAAATTGATATGAATGCTACAATGTGAGGAACTACAAAATAAGTCCAAGTTTCATTGGCTTGGATATAATGTTGCTATGAAATCTAGGGTACATTTGAAAATACTACATTATTGGAGAATCGTACACTGAGTATAACTGTACATATGTAGCTATTGTGGTTAAATCCCCAAAAGCTTTTCAGGAAACAATATAATTACCTCTCATAGTTAAGTGCTGAAGAAATGAATTATTGCCAGACTCTTAAGTTGGTAGTAGAGCTAACCAAATGGTACTAAAATTTTTTGAGTATATTTCATTTTCACTTTCTGATTTTCTTCCTACAAAAAAGCAAAAAGAAGTGCCTCTCCCTTGCAAGATGAAACGTGTGATATTCCTGAAATACTGATGGTAATGTCTAAGTCATTTTCATGAATACAGTGTATAGCATAAGAACACTTGTTTCTGCTTGAAGCTTTTCTTACAATTCTGTATTTATTCATGCAATATTTATACAATCTTGTATTTATAAATGCCATTCTAGTTTTATAAAGCTGAAATATTTCACACGATCATGCTAGTGCAGAGGAAAAAAGGAAAGATATTTTTCCAAATGAAATAAAATCTGAAAATTTTCCTGTAGTCTTTTATAGTGATCTGTGATACGGAAGAAGTTTTATTAGAAACTTTCTAACAGCATGAGCATACTGATTTCCCTTGTACACTCTTGTATATGCCAACGCGTAATACCAGCTTTAAATGGTTTAATAGCCCATTTTTTAAAGATCATACAAACTTTAATCCTTGCTTCATTTAGGAAAGTATTTTGGGTTGTGCTTTTGCTTGTTTGTTTTTGTAAGGGTGATATGGAATAGACAGAACACCCTGAGTGTCCTTGCTTTGTTCAGCGTGTTCAGTGCTCAGGGCTTTGCGGAAGCATCCAATCAAATAGTTCAGAATTGCTTACTAAAACACATTAAGAAGAAAAGACATACATTAGTCTGAGGATTCAGGAATTTTGTCAAGATATGTCTTAATGTTTACACACATGGATAAGCTTCAATTCAGTGACAGTCTACTTAAAGGTGTTGTTTTCTGAAAAATCAGTGTTTCCTTAACAGCGTGTAATGAAGCATTGAAGAACTTTGAAACACACTGTGTTTGTCAACTTAATTCTCTAAATTCAGTTTCATTCTGCTGTAAGCTAACTTTTTGAGTTAGTAAATTGGTTTTTGAGAGCTGAAGGAAAATCAATCCTAAATTAATTAAAATTACTTGAAATTTAAAACATTGATATTAGTACATGAAAGCATGGGGAGCAGTGACTATGTAAAGATTATTATTGACAGAGTTTAAACTGCAACAGCTAAAAATAATAGCACTTTACTTTTGACAGTCCATGTTATAGCTTTTAATGTTATTATCTAATAAAACATGTTTGTATATGTTTTCATTTCAGAAAAGTCCTGTGGAACAATTGCAAGTTGCTTATGAAAGCCTTGAAAAAGCAATTAATGGAATTAACACATCTCGCTCAATGACCCTTCTACCGGATGGAAAGTCCATATTTGACAACTGCTGTACAAAGGTAAAGTCTACAAAAAGCTACAGTGCAACAAAATCTATAAATAATGTATTGGATTTTGATGACACAAAAATTGTATTTTCTTCATACTTAGAAATCCTGGCATTATCAAATGTACTTCATCTTCCTGCCCCTTGTAAGAAGAGAACAGAAAAAATAAATCTCTGTGCAGTAGAAATAACATTTTTCTCTTTCAGTAATAAACTATAAACTCTCTTAGGTTTTCTTTGCCATTTTCTTTTGGAAATAATTATAATTTGTAGCTTCCTTCTATAAAATAAAAGCAGAAATTCTTTTAATATTTATTGCTTGCAACTGTTTATTATTAAAATTAATTTTTGCTGTTGATGGGAGTTCAGATTTTCTAAATATTATAATTCTCCACCAATATGGCCTTTGTTTTGTGGACTGGTAACACAATAAAATAATTTTTTTCTGCAGTTTCATATTTCTTATTAATCTAGTCTCCTATTGATTCTCAGGTTTTGTCTAGTTTTCTTTGTCTGCCATCCATGCTTGCTCTGTCTAGTCATTTTGCTTCCTTCCATGCTTTCTTGGGTGACTGTATATTACACAGATACAACTTTCTGTGTTTGTCATTTTACTAAATAACGTTATTGAAAAATTACTGAAATAATATCAATGTGAAGATAAATACAGTAAGTTGAGTAATAAAAGTTTGTGTTTGCTTAATTGCCACTTCCTATTTATTAGGTGGACTCCAATGATCAGAATTTGTATTCTGGTTTGGGATGTGATAATGATAAGACAGGAACAGGTAATGGTTTTGTAATGGATTTACACTTGGAGCTCATTCAGGCCCAACATCGAGTAGCTGTGAAACTTCTTAAAATGACACAAGGTAGGTTTCAGTAAAGCGAAATTATGTTCATAGCTTGATTACAGTCCTCTATAAATATATTACATAATACTAAAAAGTAAAAGAGTATCTACTTTCTGAAGAGGAGCTGATGCTGAGCAGTTTGTATGCTAGGCAGAGACAGAAATAATGTGCTGGCGTCATTGCAGAATTTAGATTTACCACATGATGCTAGTTTCTAACCTCTACTCAACCAATGGTAGTTAAACTTTGCTAACAACTTCTGGATTTGATTCCTAAACAGTTTGCTGTGGTATTTCAGTTATAATATTAACTGTTACGGTGTCAGTAATAGGGAATTGGGGGCTGCTCTGCAGAATTTTCTTTTCTGTAATGCAAATTTTCTCTCTAGAGAATAACTTGAATATTTTATTTAATGCTGTTTGGAATTTCAGCTTCTGTGAAGTTGTCCTTATTTCTTCTTAGTCAGCAGATATCCCACTCTTGCTAAATGCCTTTTGAAAAAACTCTACTTGGTCTCCCATTCCTGGTGTGGTCTTTTTATTTTTATTTTTTTTTAAATTAAAAGCTAGTATTAGTTTGACACTGCAGAGCTCCCCTGTGCATTGCTCTCTATGATCAAGATCCCTCTCTTCGTGTGATGTTACTACAACTACTGAAGATGTTAGAGCATGCAGGTGGAATATTTTCAGTGGCATGATCAGTCCAAGCAATTCTCCTTGAACCAAAGAAAAGAACATGAAATGGAGCAGAGCTTTACTACAAAACTGTGTATTAACCCCTCTCACTGAAATTTTCTCAATAGCACTGTCAGAATGAATAACTAGGGATTTCCTTCCCATATAGGTGCTCAAAAGGATGACGGAAGTCTTAAGTCTAGCAATTCTCATGTGAAGAATATTAAAGATTTCCATTATTTAACTGGTAAGTCTTACTAATTCAGATTTTAGGAGTATAATAAATTATTGCTGCTGTTTTATAAATGTCTTATAATATCTATTTTACAGAGGCCCTTATAATGGGAAAAATAAAAAAGAATAAGCTATCTAGAGCAATCTTTTTGATGCAAAAGGCTGCACAGAAGTTCCCTGAAGAGTTAACCACTTCTTCCCAAAGGCAGCTACTGGAGGTAATAAAAAAAAATCTTATGTAGAAATTCTTTATCATTATCACAGTTTTCTGTGTTCTGTATAATTAGGACTTGAGTTACTCCTTCTTACAAAAAGAAGAAAAACTGAAGGAACTTGAGGGACGTTGGGTGTTTTTAACTCATGTTGTGAAATTTTCCCTGAAAAGTTTCATTAAGGTGGAAGAATAAAGTGACTTAAAACAAGGAAAGAACAGATCCCCAAATTTTGTGCACACATGCAGATTGCAGAAACCTGAAAGAAGACTGAAAGAAGAGATGATCTTTCTTTCTACACTTGATCACCTATTGAAATTATGAACCTATGCCGTGCCAAAATGTCATGCAGGTTTCCTTCTCCCCATTGAAACCTTCAACATTCTTCTTTTCCCAAGATCTGTAGATTTTCTTTGGCTGGTGATGATGACATGGACTTTATTTCATTGTTATTAAATGAACAGTTTAGGAGTTGGAGATTTTAGAATTTATTGAGGCTAAAAGTAGATTCTTCATGGGCTGATTTCGCAGTCTTTTGAAATCAATGGGAGTCATTCCATTGAGCTTTGTACCAGTATCTGTCCATGAAAATTGCCTTTTCATCAGTGGGGTATAAAATTTCTTTATAGCCTGTACAATAGATAACAGAATCTGCATTTCTCACTATATAGTATATGAAAAAGTAGAATCATAGAATCGTCTAGGTTGGAAGGGACCTTTAAGATCACTGAGTCTAACCTGTAGCCTAACACTGCCAAAACCACTATAAACCATGTCCGTAAGCACCATGTCTGCTCATCTTTTAAATACCTCCAGGGATGGCGATTCCACCACTTTCCTGGACAGCCCGTTATGTTAAACAAGAATTTACTGGAAAGTGTTTTTCTTTTTAAGTGCTACAAACTTGCAAGCATGGTAATTAACACACATATCTTTTATGTCAGAAGAATGCAAAACCTGGATAAGAAAAGACATACACTAAAAATCTCTCCTATAGATTTGAAAAATATATGGTATTTATGAATTTAAGAAGTAGTGATATGGTATGAAATTTGTAACTGTAGTCACCAATGAAGATGTACAAGCAATTTCCAAGACCGTGGTTATCCCAAACAAACATTTGCAAAGGCCTTATACTGACCTTCACTATATTTTACTGTTGTGGACTTTTCACAGAGAAAGATGTAGGTAAAAGGATATAATATATTTGCAGCCAGTTGCCAGAAAATGTCAGCATTAACTTTGCCTGGACAAACTTAGCATGATCTTCTTTGATATTTGTACTGTGATGAAATATTTAATTATATGCTCAGATAATTTTCCTCCTTGAGATAGATGGTGCTCAATTCACAAACAGCAAATCCATACCTTCCATGCTTCAGAGTAGAGGATTTGGCCTTTTTTATCATAGAACATCATAATAAGAAATATGTCCTCAGAGAAGAATCTGCGATTCTTTTAATTAAAAATTGTACCACAGTACAGATTACTACAAAGAAGCATAACTTTTAAGGAAGCAGAGAAGTTTCTAATTGCCGATTGCAAAAGTTGAATGGTTATGCAAGGGGAAGAGTCACTCTGTGTCTTGTTCTTTATCTTGCATTCTTCCTTAAACTTTTCTCACTAGGGTGGATGCAACCCTAATCTAAATGGGGATGGAGTGAGGTGAAGTGAGGGGTTGCGTGAAAGATTAGCTATGTGATGTGATTAAGGCTCTGTTAAATCTTAGCTCCTCATTTTTCTGTAAATCTATGGCTAGTTTTTGGTCATTTTTGGACACGAGATACAAGGCTTATTCAATCTGTGATCTGACTCAGTATGGTTGTTCTTAGAGCCTGGTAACTGTATGAGGACAGAAACAAGGAACTGTTAAGGTGCAAGACTTTAAGGCTGTCACTGAATAACCAATAACTTGCAATTTTCTTTTTCAGGTTGGTTCAGCTTAAATCCTTGTTCCAGTGTATGGCACTAAAATCTTTCAAATAAAACCCCTTGTTGTAGGAATACATCATCTCTCTCTTCTTCCAAAAGAATGTAATTTGTCCAAGGCATCCTTGATTTCTTCAACTCTGGGAGCTGGCCTTTTTAGCTTTGATTTGTGCTGGGCAGCTGGCACAAGTAAAGATACAGAAGTACTAAGTTCTGAACATGAAATTTCCAAGTTATGTTTCTTTTATGCTGACAATGCAAACAAGGTGAAGGAGCCTACTAATTTACCATTTAGTCCAGTAAGAAAAAAAAAAGTACCCTGATCTCCAGCCAGATGGCTGCATAATGACTGTGTGCAGGAGGCCCCCACATTTTTGGAAGACTGTCAGTCAGCTCTCAGCTCTCTCCAGCTAGCCAAGGGAAATGGCTTAGCCCTATGTTCTCCAGGCCTGCATTCTCCTCCCTTTTCTCTATTTCTGTTCTTTATTTCTTCTGTCTATTTCCGGAGTACAGAAAATCAGTGTAAACCACTTCCACAGCTCCTGCAGAAATTCCACAGATTAGGCCTCCAGCTCTCTACTAAATGAGAGCTGATAATCTTTTTTGCTTCTTGTTGGAGCTAATCGCTGGTTTCCACTAACTGCTAATCAGCATTATTTGTGATCACTCTCTTTTTTCCTATAGGTTCTTCCAAAACTGGATATGGCTCAGCCCTACCTCTTTCATATGCAACCCTGCATTCCCTTTATTGTACATTGTAAAATTAATCTGCATATGTAAGTTATACGCAAAGTACCATTCATCCTAATTTAGGGTGTAAGACGATACGAAAATCTACAAAAAGTTTTCTGTGTAGCAGTGAATTTTTTAGAAGATCATTTGGAAAACTGTTTCTAAGTGTTAAATCAGTCTGATGGTTAGGTTCTAATAGTTTTTCCCTTTTGTTTTAATTTAAATCATAGGAAGCACTAACTTTAATTGAGCAAGTTGAAGCTGAACAAAGTGCATTGTATCACAGTCTCAAAGAAGCTATGAGCAGCAAGAAAAAAAGCAGGACTCCTCCTCCTCCTCTGTTAGTTTCTAGATCACATTACTCCATGACATTTAAACCAGCCCCGTTCTCTTCAGATACTCAGGTAATGTTTTTTATGATGACTGCATAAGAAATAATTAAACAATACACAAGAGAGCAAAAGTTGTTTCAACAGTTCTATACTATCGTAGTTCTCTCTGTTGTTCTTGAGATTATTTTATTCTGACTTAATTAAGTATGCTTTTTTCACCCCCTTGTGACTCAGTTGTGACTCATTGTTTTGATCTTCACATTTGCATGAAACTTTTTTTGTCTCATGCATCATGATCTTTGGTGTTTCTGTTGTGTAACACTTATTCTACTTGCCAAAAGTTCATTCTCTCGCTTAGGGGCTGACATGCTCCTAATTAGTGTCAGAAGAGATGCAAGGCTGTTTGCATCATGTGATGCGAGAAGGTACTACATTGAAGCCACCGCTGAAGTGTCACAGTTCAGGTGGAAAAATCTACCTTCTGTTGAACATGTAGAGTCACAGAACTATTTGGATCATAAGGGATTTTAACAGATGTCTCTAGTCCAAACTTCTGCTCAAAGTAGGGTCAGCTGTGAGATTAGACCAGGTTGCTCAGGGCTTTATCCAGTCAGTTCTGAAAACCTCCAAGGATGGAAACTGAACAGCTTCTCTGGGCAACCTGTTCCAACAAGGCAACCTATTCCAACAAGGCAACCTGTTCCTGGCGAAAACTTTTTTCCTTATTGGAATCTCTTTTGCTTCAATTTAGGTCTATTGTTTTACATCTTCCTACCATGCACTACTGTGAAAAGCCTGGCTACATCTTCTTCTTCACTTCCTTGCAAGCACTCCTGGTAGGTCCCTTGAAGTGACCTCTTCTCCAGGAAGAATAAGCCCAGCTCTCTCAGCCTCTTCTCACAGGGTTAGAGCTCCAGCTCATCTTTGTGGTCCTCTGCTGTAATCACTCTAGTTGTTCAACTTTTCTTGTTAGAATGATGGAGGGCAGGAGAGAAACTGGCCTTGGTATCTGAGTACTGAGCAGAAGGGGATAATCACGTTCTTCAGTCTCCTGACTGTACTTCTGTTAATACAATTCAAGATGCTTTTAGGTTGCTTTGCTGGCTCATGTTCAGCTTCCTGTCTGACATGACCCCCAGATCCTTTTAGTACTGCTCCTCCAGCCCATCAGTCCCCAGCCTGTATCCTTGCAAGGAATTCATACTTCCAGGTGCAAGACTTTGCATTTGTTCTTCTTAAATTTCATGAAGTTCCTGTTGGCCCATTCCTCTGGGCTCTCTAGGTCCCTCCTGAATAGCAGTCCTGCCCTCAAGGATATCAACTCTTTCCCTCAGTTTGGCATAATCTGCAAACCTGGTGAGTGTGTGCTCACTTTTTTCCCTAGGTCACTGCTAAAGACATTAAACAGGACAGGTCCCAGGGTAGTCCCCTGCAGTGCTCCCCTTGTTACCACTCTCCAGGCACAGGATGAACCATTAACAAGTACTGTCTGAATCTGACCTTCCAAGCATTGTTTTACCCATTTATCTGTTCACATCCACGTACTGTATCATCCTAACTTGGGTATAAGAATACTGGGAGGCAGAGCTGGAAAAAGTGCCATACTAAGACTGAGGTAAATGGCATCTATTCCTCTCCTCTCCACTGTAAATCAAATAATTTTGTCACAGGCCAATCATGGTGCTCAGTCATGATTTATCCTTGGTAAATTCATGTTGTCTGTTCCAAATCACCTTATTCTCCTTCATATGTCCAGAAAGGGTTCAAACAGGCTGAAGTATGAAAAATTCACTAGCTGCGGTTTTCTCAAGAGAGAAATTTTCATAGTGATTTTGCAAGCCACTTCAAAATAGTGATAAGTATAAAACAAGTAGAAACTTGAATCTTATTAATAGTGGTAAGAATGCTTCTGTGAACAGTTGTTTTATAACTTGCAGTTTTATTGCAGTTTGATTAGTGAATTTCAAAGAAATTAATTAGGGAAAAGTTATTCCTTTTTATCCCTAGTGAACTTAAAATTAAAAAATATAATTCTTTAGAGTCTGGTCGTTCATCTGTTTTAGCAAGTGTTAATACTTCATTTTGTTCAATACTGGAGAGTGACTGTAACATATTGGGCCACTAGATGGTGCAATGAGATTATAATTCTTACAATTTGAGCTCAGCTATTCTAGAAAATTTTTTTTTCTAAAGATACTGCCTTGGTTTCAGCTGGAATAGACTTAATGTTCGTCCTAGTAGCTGCTGTGTTTTGGATTTAGTATGAGAATAATGTTGATAACACATATTGGTTTAGTTGTTGGTAAGTAATGCTTATATTAAGTCAAGGACTTGTTCTGCTTCCTATGGAAGCTGAGAGGGAGCATAGGCAGGACAAGCTGGCCAAAGAAATATTCCATACTATAGACGTCATGCACAGTATATAAATGTGGGTTTGTATATGGGGGAATCCACAATCACTGTTCAGGATAGACTGGGCAATCAATCATCAGGTGATGAGCAATTGGATTGTATCACTTATTTTGTATATTCTTCTACCATTATTATTTTTTTTTCTCTTCCATTACCGTTCCATTAAACCATATTTATCTCCACCCATGAGGTATTTTTTCCTTTTTCCTCCTTCTTCTCCCTACCCTGCTGGGGAGACGGGAGTGAGTGAGTGAATGGCTGCATGGTCCTAGTTGCTGACTGGGGTTAAACCACAACAGATACATATAGCTGTTGAACAGACATGAAAGGTATTTTTAATGAAGAACTTATTAAATGGAAATGGATACTTAGTATTTAATTAGACATACATAGTTCTTGTACTAGAAGTCAAATTATCTCTAAAATTTCCTGATGTTAAAGTTGCTGAAAAGAACATTTGCTGAAAAGAATCTCCTCTATTTCAATATCGCTTTCTGAAAAACAGTCAGGAAGCATTGCAAGAAAAATCATGTGCATTACAGGAAAAATGAACATTTTAGCCCTTCAGAGTTTTTTTATGTTGAAAACTGACCTCATCTGCCAAACCTCAGGTCTGTTTAAATGTCTACTGAAAGTAAATAGACTTAGTACAGCTTTTAGTAGAAGTTAAATGCAAGAGAACTTAATCAGATGCATAACTTACTGAAATCCATTTGTCCAGTTCTGCAGAGATGAAATCAAAATTAGTTTCCATGTTTAACCTCACTGGACACAACTGAGCACAGACCCAGGAACGCATTCTCACATTCTTCCCTGCTTAAAGATAGTGAGAAGTGTAGATGATATGCCCAATGAGATTATCAGAAGCTCAATGGCATTTAAAAAATATTGATTTCAGTAGAAAGTAAGAGCTTAGCTTGTTTAGTAAATATTACTGCATTACTTCATATCTGCATTTCCGTTGCCTGCTTTTAAGGATTTGTCCTCAAGTAGCTTGTTGAATCAGAAGCTGATGTCAACTTTAGAAGAGTACTGTTGCAAGGATCAAATAAGGAATCTAAATGACTTTAAATCTACAGGAGGTATAGGGTAGCTCAAGGTAGGAGATAGGATAATAAAAGATTCATCTGCTTTTATTACCATCATTTTGTATCTAGTTCTCCAGCTAAATCATGTAATTAATGTTTCCAGTGCAGTTGGACTATGCGTTTTTATAATTAAGGTTTTTTTTCAGAGACTGTTTTCACAAAATTAGTGCATTCTGCATTAGACAAAAGTTGGAAATACTATTATGTATCAACTCATTTTATTTTCATTTTCCTCACAGGTTTCATGGTACAGTATTTTGGGCTCTGTAGCAGGAGGAAGTAATATGAAAGTAAGATTAAATAACAATAAACTTCCAAATGCAGGAGAAGAGGTAAGGCCGAGGTAAAACTCCTTTACGTCACTCTCTCTTCCTTTAAAAAAACCCACAACTTTCTAAATCTATACATCTTTTTTTAATCAAGTAACTGGCCAAGCCTTTGCAAACCTTTTGATCTCTATTTTAAGCAATTGAAATTTTGCTAGGGTGAAGGCATACCGAAAGCCAAAAAAAGTTCTAGGAACCATTTTTGATTAATGAATTAAATGATTCAGAAGCTTCATGTTAGACAAGTCTCTATCCCTTCTGCTAAAACTGTTTTTTGAGAGACATGTAAGAAATATAAAAGGAAAAAAAAGTATGTGATGTGTCTGAGTGTGCCTCAGCCACTACTCTTTCCAGGGTTTTAAAAAAAGAGCAGTTCTAAACAGATATAAAATTTAATATTTTCTTAATTGTGTAGCTTCTATCAGGTCTTTCTTCTTGACAACACTTCACCTTGCTTAATTCTGGCAACATGTTAATATAACTCCTTCGATAACCTTCATGTTTTGACCTGATTGACTTCTAGGTTCATGCTCTTTCCCTTTCATGCTGTGAACATATGGTATGACAAATCATCCCACACAGCTTTGATTACTTATGACTGATCATGTGACTGTGTTGGTACTCTTTTGTATTATTTCTTCATTACAATTTGATGTTTTATTTTCTGAATTTGTTTTGGATTTTTTGTTTTGTGTTAGTGTAGTTTTTTCCCTTTGCATCACACTGCACAGGCCGAGAGAGTTCTGTTTTTCACTCAATTATATATGCTATTGCATTGTCCACCTGAATAATGACAAGATCCATCCAAATACTCTGCAGTTCGGGTTTTAAGAAAGGGGCAAAAAAGCTCCAGCACCTGCTCTTCAGCAGATGTTACTGCACTCTGAGACCTGAGTGATCTTTTTTGTATCTGGAAATCTTCACAAAGAGTTCTGTTCTGTTCAGGGCAGGTCTCTGTTTTGCATTGTGACAGAAGAATGATCTCAACCTCTTCTGTCCAATGTTTCAAGCTTTCATGGTTTTGTGAGCAATCTCTGTGCTAACACTGGCATTCTTGTCTTTGGTGATGCAGAGGAAATCTTTCCCTTTGCAACCTGTTCCCCCTATCTCCTCCCCAAAAAGGAAGGTGTATGAAAAGAGGTGTGTGTAGCTACTGGCAATAGAGACTTTGATGTTATTCTTGATACTCTTATGCTCAAATCCAGAGAATCAAGCTTCCTGCAACGTCCAGTGAGTTAGTTTCAATATACTGTCCTGGTGCAGGTGAATTAAGTGTTTCATTGGAGACTTTTCACCCCACTGCTACCTGTTCTTTGTGTGAACTTGCTACAATCCACCCAAGCCACTGACTGTCTTCGCTCTGGCAGTCATTAGAGATGCACAGACCTGAGGTTAACCATATGTCTCAGCAATGGGGCTTCTGGTTGCTTTAGGATATGCTTTTGCAAAATGCTGATCTGCAGATAAAGTCACTATCTCCCCACTCTATGGAAAAAGTTTAGAATTCTTGGCGGTGGAATGGTCTATCAGCTCATCGACGTGAGAAAAACATGCTCTAAAGGGATACTACAGACTGTCTTACACTAATTTCTGGTCTGCTGGTTAAGGATTCAGCCCCAGCATTTGAAGGGATTTCTGTTCAGAGGTCTCCTCCTGAAGGCCAGACAGTATTTGAATAAGAACACCGTGTTGATGCTACATTACAATGATCTCATTTCTCATGTTGTGCTTCAGTCACCGTGTCAGTTGTTTGTTGTTTCAAGACCCTAAAACTTTTCTTTGTGTAAGCTGGCCTAGTTACGGAGGGGAAGATGGAAAAGCCTGTTAGAAGCAAGACGTGATGTTAAAGTGCAGGTGAACAATTACTTGAAGGAAAAATGACGAGAAGATCTTGAAAATATTGTTTATATACACATTTGCAAACTCAAAGTCCTGTTAATGGCACTGATGGGACCTGAGACATCCTCTGCCCATATCTAATACATGCATGTGACATTTATGGAGGAGAGCCATATGTTCTTTCTCTGGAAACACAGCTCACGGGTAGGATGCTTCCAGCCCAATGACTGCAAGCATGCACACTCACAGTGTGAATGTGGAGATGGACAAAAATGTCTTAGAGAAACTCCATCTCCCAGTACTTAACTGTTCTCTTATGTGCTCTGTCTGCATTCCAGAGAAAACTGAAATTATTTTCCCCCTGTCTTTTCTTTGCTTTCTCATTGTCTTCAAGAGCCTATGACATGGAATCATGACATGTCTGTTAATCTAGGTTGTACTTTGATTGTATCCCAAGACCATTAGATGATTTATTTAACAATAAAAGTATAGAGTTTAAGACTTGGTTTTGATATGTACAGTGGATGTAACTAGAAAATATTTTTATTTATAGATACCCGCTGATGGGAAAAGCCTCTTGGAAATAAAAGGCTTAGATCCCAATGAGAAATACATATTTGCAGTCGCAGCATATTCTTCTGATGGAAAACTTATTGGTGATGGCATTGGGGAAACAACTAAGCCAATCCTTGCTTATCCACCTCTTTCTGCTACTGCTGTTCGAGCCTATCTAACTCAGGTAGGGTTAGAGTCTTTCACAATAAACACATACTTTAATGTGCTTGTAATTACTTGTTCTCACTGGTGGCTCTAAAACTTCTGGTAGAAACTCAAGACTTTCTTGCCGAAAGCTTGATAAGCACAAATGACAATTTTACCATAAAAAATTGTATATTTGAATAACTCAGTTCTCAAGACAAAATCATTGGAAATTGTGGTTTAAGGGGAAAGATGTCTCTGCGCTGGTTTTCTTATCCCAGTTCCTGTTTTTCAGTCTGCATTTAACTTCTTTCTTCTTTTTTATCATTTACTTTTTTGTTTTTGTGATTGAGACCAAATGCTAGAAATCATTGTATGGGATGAAAAATGTGATTGAACTTACCAGGTATCAAATCCGACCATTTTCATACTGAAATTGTTTTTGTAGTGTCTCGTGGAAGACCACAAAAGCTCTGTCAGACCTTTGTCATAATTTTCTGTATTCTTAATAAAGAAAATTTAAAACAGATTGTGACATGGAGAAAAGTAAAACTGTCTAGCCCTATAGATCAGATCATGGGGAACTGTTAGAAGATTTCCGAAAATCTTCTAGAGTAAGAGGTATCCATGTTAATTTATGCCTACTTGTGTGGCTCCATTTACATGCCATTATCCAGAGCAGCAGGTTATTCTGCAGTATTAGCAAAAGTAAAATGAACCGAGAAGAAATAATATGCCTTCAAAAACTGCAGCCAAATACCTGTAATATATTCCACAAAGGGCTGTTAGATCCTTAGTTAACAGTCAAGAAACACTTTTGCCTTCTCTGTTGCTAATTCTAAAGGCAAACTAATATTAGTAGAATTGTATTGCTACTACATGTGTTCTATTCAAATGTGTTAGAATATTCTTACAGAAACTGTAAATTTACATATTGGAGGGGGAGTTATAAAACCTTTCTTTATACTGTATTCGTATTTGGCTTGGTTATTTGTTGGACATTGAAACTTGCTAATTTTTTTTTGTTGTTGTTTTTTATAGGTAGCCTATCAGACTGGCAACTATACATTAGCCAGAGAAGCATTTTCACCAATGTGGAATTATTTTGTTTCAAATTCTTCTCCACTGCCTGCCAATGCAGCTGTTATTTCTGCAAGTAATAATTTGACTATATCTGAAAACAGGTAACCAGTGAAAACAAAATTAAAATAATAGTTAATTATAGATGCGTACATTTTATTTTAAAGAATACCAGGTTGTGAAATTTGTTCAGACTTGCAGTATAAAAAACATTCTGAAAAAAAAAGGTGTGAAATGTGTTATAAAAATAGAGTGTTTTGTGATTAGCAGTAGATTTTTGTTATGTATGGAACTGCTAGCTTTTACACACCTAAGTCTTTATAGTGATTTTTTTCTTAAGATAACTGAGAAACATTTATAAAGTGGGTATTAATTTTGTGTGATGCATTTTCATATGCCAAATATGTAATATGCACTGTGTTCTTGACTTTGCAATAAAGGGAGCACTAGAGTTCAGAAATTCTGAAAATTTTGTCAAGAACTCCACCCAAAATGGGTGATGCTTGCTAATTTCGTTTTGGGGCAGATATAAAACTGACAATAATCCTCAATTATACTAAAGTGCTTTAGAAGAGATATTTAAAATTAATTCATTTATAAATAAATTTGAAATGTTCAGTCATAATATTACAGGTTTTTCGTGATGACAAAGCCCAGCTAGAAATGTTGCAGGTGCATTCACTGAAATCCAAATGCAAAAGCAAATCAAAACTTAATTAATTCTCAGATAATAGAAAGACACTTGTATGAAATCATAGTCATTAAATACTATAATAAAAAAATAGTACTTTTAAATGTTAATCGAGTACTTATGACTTGATAATGAATCCAATACAACCGAACAAAAATCACCATCCTCACC
Source organism: Chionis minor (assembly GCA_013398295.1). Lineage (NCBI taxonomy): Eukaryota > Metazoa > Chordata > Aves > Charadriiformes > Chionidae > Chionis > Chionis minor. Next base: position 1,978,365 of record VZSF01008264.1, read on the forward strand.
TGTGTGGAATTCCTTTTAGACTAATTCTTCCATTAGGAAAGTTTTGGCAAACTTGTGGAGGAGGTATGAAAAAGTTTTGTAGCGTCTCTGTTTCACTTTGATAGACTGGCTTAGTCTTGAAATCATAATGACAAGAAGCAACCTTATTGCATGTGTGTTAATAGTTCTTGAATGTTTCAAGAAATAAAGAAGAAATAAAGATGTTTATTTCAAGAAATAGATATTAGGGGGATTTCCTAACAATTATGTCATAATACTTCCATTTCCACTTTACAGACAGAATAACCAGTAATCAGCTATTCTGAGACATATAATGTAGCTAGAATTTTCTCTGTATTGTTTTGTCTTGCATCAGAGCCCATGCTTTTCTCATGGAGATGCTCTTTGGATGCAGGCAGATAGTGTAGGATTGTGTGTGCTTTGAATCCTGTTACAGGAGAAAGTAATGTGTCTGAGTGTACTTCTTGTTATCTGGGGCTCAGCCAGCCCACTGGCATCTATCCTGTCTGTCCTTCAGGTGCCTCCATGTGTCTCATACTAGGCACACAAATTGACAGAGAGGCTTGATATTACATGCCGTAAGAGCATTAGGGATTTACAGGCAGCCTGTGGACTCCGGTGATGCAGGCAGATAATCACTAGACATCCTATTTCATGACTCTGTGGACGTTTTAAATCTTTCCCTGGCCTGGGCAACAAAGCAGGAATGCAAGTCAGGCCATCGTGCTGATTTTTTTTATTTTTTTTTTTTTAAAACACATACAGCTCTAGAGGTAACATTTGAATGATGCTACTTTCAAATAAATCGAATGAAGAGAGCAAATTTCAAACAGCTAGGGAAAACAGTTCAGGGATTTTACTTTTCTGACAGCTATGTCCAAGCCTATTTTTTTTTCCCCACTGTTAATATGGAACATTCTCAAAGCTGCAGTATCAGACCTGAAATAAGGCAGTTTTAGTCTTACTGATAGGTAGCTAAGAAATTAGTTGGACTAGCTTGAAAGTACATAGGGCTTACAAAGGCAGTAGAGGGAGCTGGAAGGAAAGGAAACCTCCTGTTTCCAGCCAGAAGCCCTGTTGATATCCTGGTAATGTCAAGTATGTGAATGTGTCTACTTGATCTTCCTTGAGTTGCAGTCTCTTTTCGGAAATACAACTGAGGAGAAGGAGGAATTTACTTCTTACACTGCAAAATCATAGGATTTTTCTGGTAACAAAAATATTAAAAAATATGTAACATGGATAAATACTCCTGTACCCCCAGGGAAGGAAAAAACCCCAACAAAAAAGCAAGCAGAAGAAAAGAGATTCTTTTGAGACTTGTAATACATCAGTGATAAAAATGAGTCTGTTACTAATACTTAGTAATGGACTTCACAACTGCATGCGTCATTGTCAGAATACAGAAAAATAATGTGTAAAATGAGACAGTTAAAATAAATAAGCTGTAGCATCCCAAGTTTTCAAAGAAAGTTCAAAGTAATTTTCACTGGATTGGATGAAACACCTAAGGAAAAACTGTCTTAGGGTAGTAGAAAGTGGACAACAATTTCAAAAGGAGTCTTAGCCCTTTTATGGTTTTTTTAATGTGAGAAATGTAAGCAATTCTTTCAGGTTTTTTGTATAAATCTTATTTCTAGAAGTAGCTACAGTAATCCCTTTTGTCCACCATTTTAAAATTAAACACTGCATTTTGATATAATGCAGTTTCAGGCATGAGATGACAGAATAATCATTAACATGTTTTTACTGTTCTTTTGCTTTTTTTTTTTTTTTTTTTGTAGGTTGCGTTTTGAAGCTGTATCTCAGACTTCTCCTATTACCTTGCACCTCTTTCTGAGGAATATATTTGCTGTCTGTGACATTAATGTAATGGAAGGAGGACTCTTCTGTGATTCCATCTGTTCCAACAAGATACTTTATAAGAAACAAGTATGTGGGGCTTAAAATAATATACTGGATTTAATTTTACATTTTGATCAGCTTTATTTCATCAGTGCAAAATAAATGTTGCAATGTACTAATCCTATTTACAGAACGCTTAATTTTCTGTCAGTTATCTGTTCTTCCTTCTGAAATGTTTTAGTAGCTGTTGGTTAGTTTTTATCCTGGTGGAAAGGTGGCTTCTTAATCAGTTATTGCCTAATCCAAAGCTCACTGATTCCATCTAAGGAAGGATTTTCCTTGTGTTCGGTGGTGGTAGACTGAAACAAGAAATATAATAATTGTTATTTTTGTCCTACTAGATGCACCCTGGATTTTTAGTTTTAGGCTTTTCTGCTATTTAACACATATATTTTCATTAATATTGAACTTCTAACAGGGTTTCATGGTTTTGATACACTAAGCTTCTTTTATCTTATTTCAGACTTTCTTATAGTATACTGGTATGTTAATGACACAAAACCCTTTCTTTTTTGTTTGGATAGTCAAGCTTTGCCTTCTGTATTATTACATTTCTGTTCCACTTGTTCTTTCCTGAAGCCTCGTCTCGTAAAAATGTGAGCAGTTGATTACTTGGTGACTTTACTGGATCTGGTCACACATACAAGGACTGCAGCAGATAACTGGAAGGGAAAGGAAGGAATTGTTATCCTTCCCTTACCTACTCTGGGAGGTTAGCATGTGAAATTTCCACTCCACACAGGCTGAGGTTGTTAACTAGGCTTTGTAAATTATATGGGTAAATTCAGAGGACACAATTAGGTCAGGAACGATTGTCTCCTTTAGAATCATGACTAATGGTGCATTTGTTTATATACTTCTAACAGGTGTCATTGTAAATTCATTTTTAAACTTTTATCTTCCTTGATGCTTACACTGCTGTTTAAACTACAATAACATCTTCTTTCACTCTCAAATGATTTAAAACAACAGAATTTGTGTCAGAATCAAAATGTGTGCTTCTTTTACAGGTTGCGAGATTAGCAGAATGTGAAAGAATGACTGTGGCAATTGAACTTAGCAATTGGTTGAATGATCCAAGTTATACCCTGCAGTCTGTTGTACAATGTTATGGTCTCCTTGCTCCAATTATTTATCACAAGATTTCTTCAGTGCCAGTAGTTCAGGTGAGAGCATTTTAAGACACAGCAGCTGGCATCCAAGTCCTGCAGTTATAGTGATTCAAATTAAACTTATAATGGAGTGTACAGTGGGAGAGGCGAGTATCTAGGCTTCGAGTTCATAGTAGCTGCTGAAAGAAAAGCCTTTTATGGTGCTATGTTAATACGCATATATGTTCATATATGTTTTATGCATATATGTTCAGTGTAAGCTGCACAGATTCTACTTCCAAGTATGCTAAAGTAACTGCAGAGTATTGATTGTTTCTTCAGGATGATTTGTTGGTATTTGTAAACTGTAGTAGAATCTACACAGTAACTTCTACTTGAATGCTATTTGCAGGTGGCAACTTTGAGGAAAGAAAAGCAGCATTCACCTATGGCTTTTTTTTGGAATGTTTGCTTCATACACAGTTTTCTTCTTAAAAAGATAAGGCTTTTCAATGTTTTGATAATGCAGTCTTTAGTTTTCAGGCATGTGCTCCTTTCCAGAAGCAAGTACCTTCTCTTTGAAAACAGCGTACCTGAATCCTTTCCTGCCATTTCTGAAGCAACAGACGTGGTTTTTTAGATTCAGCAAGGAAGGAGTAGAAACATACAACTTTTTTTCCATAATTAGGTAGTTTTGTCAGGGAGCAGCAGTAAGAGCATGTTTGCTCTGTGAGGAAGGATGGGGTGACAGCTGTGCAGGGAAGTCACAGACTAGCAGCATCTGAACATGGCAGACAGAGCAGCGTGTTGGTAAGAGGATCCACTGAAAGTTCAGAGAAAGTGAAATTGCTGGGCGGGCCCATGATCCATCCAGGAGAAAAAGTCAGGAGCTGGAGGAGTTGGAGCCAGAGACTGAAGACAAGGCCACAAGACAGGTCCAAGGTCCATCCAGGAGATGGAACTGAAGAACCCGCACACCAATACAGCTCAAGTAGGCATGAAAACTTGTGTCTGAGCCTAATTGGGACTCCTGGGCCCCTGGCCAGAAGCTGTGGGAGGAGGCCCCAAGTGAAACTGCTCACGGAGTGACTATAGGGGCACTTAAGGCACTGACAAGTTTCTAGGAGTGTTTAGAAAAAAATTAAAAATCTCTTTACATACAGGGATGGCCTCTTGCTTAAGAAGTCATTGGCTGTGATGACCTACTAAAGGCATAGCTAGCCACTGGAAATGGATCCTGTTTCAGATTTCCTAATTAAAGGGAAAAATAATTTAGTTGCCTGTTCTTTTCATGTCTATTAGACAAAGATGGGGAAAGAAGTATTTTATTTTTAGACCCTACTGAAAACATTTTTCTTTCATTTAATATTCTGACCAGCTCAATATAGTTTTAAGTAGTCCTCTAATAAGAGTATGTCATCTCACTGAATTAAGCATTCTTTGATTTCATGCTAATTAAATCAGCAAAAATATCCATCATGTACCTATAATTTAATATCTATGATTTTATGTCATTTATTCCAAAGGGCTGTGGTTGAAATCTCGACACAGTTAGATTCAATGGAAATTTTATTGCTGGCTTTTGTAGAGCTAGCATTTTATTCTATGTGCTAGATTTTGAAGTATTTTTAAAGTTCACCGTCAAATACAATAGGCTGAACAAAGGGACAAACTTGTAAGTGTGTTACATACTCCAGACTTTGTTTTAACCCTTGTATTTACAGATCCTCATTAAGTGCTTGGCTGTCCTTCAAGAAATTCCAAGTGGTACTTTGCAGAGGCGGCAGGCAGGATGTTACGAGAGTATTCAGCATATGATAGCTTGTACTTCATTTTATACAGCAAAGGTATGGTGGGGATTATTGTGCTTACAATTTAGTTTAAGATATAGCTCTTGTCATTTAGAGAAAAAAAAAGATTTAGTAAGTTATGTGTTAAGAGTGATATCTTAGAAAACTAGCACTCTTAAGCAGCAGAGGTATAGAAATATTTATTGGTATCTTTGTATCAGGGCATTTTATACAATAATGACATTTTGACTTTTTAATAAAACTGTGATTTTTCATTTGTTTAGAAAATAGACTGTAATTATTAGTCCATGACATGAAATTTACATTTTATGTTATTGCATGTATTTTTACATTTAAGGTGGCATTATTTTCAATAAGGCATGTATGTAATATAGAAATTTAAAAGTTTATTTACTGCATATAGGCCATATTTATAGTTTTAATCAGAATAACATATATGGCTTATGTGCTAATTAGATACAAGAGACTTTATACTATTTAGTTCCATATGCTGGCAGGAGCATAAACACCTTGACTTTCAGTGATAAGACGTATCTGTAGATCACATATATTATTTAGATACTCATTCTGTTTAGTGAGATAAGAAGATATGTGGTACAGGTAGGATTTTTTTCCTCAGGTATAGAGCCATGCTAGAGTTAAAGTACCTGCCACAGTGAACGTATGATACTGAAAAAGTTCCTCTAGCTTTGAGTACACCTCAGCTAAGAGCTCGTACCAAAGTGGAGCTGCAGCTGCTTTGAGGGGTTCCTCTGTGTTGGTGATCCCTCATCCTGGTTTTTATAGGAGCTGGATCTCTGTGCTCACCTCACAAGACCAGATCAGTGTCAAAACTCCTTAAAAGTGTACTGCAAGAAGACACAGTTTCCATTCTTTTGAAGTGTATAAAGATTAAAATTTTAAGCCCTAGTGTTGACATTTTCTTGGTATTAAACATTGCTTCACAGGTGTGAGGGCAGTGTCAGGGCACGGTGAGGGCTGGGGAACCGGGAGCTGAGGGTAGTGCCATGGCTGGCAGGTTCAACCAGGAGTCCAGACCATTGGATGAGTTTGTGGTGATGAGGCAGGTCCAAGCTGAAGCTGGGAAGTCAGTCCGCATGTCAGGATCAGGTCCGGTGAGGGTAGCTGCGGTCAGACACAGCCCAGCAGGCTGGCCCATCATGGTGGGAGCAGTCTGAGGCCAGGCTGAGGAGTCAATCCATGGGTCAGGTGGACAGACCAGGGGATCCATGGCCAGGCCCAGGCATGGCTTGGAGTGCGCTGGAGACCAGCCTTCCTGCCAGATAGGAGCTGGCAGGGATTGTAGGCTCAGGCCTGAGCTAAAAGAGATCTCCTGACCCCATAGGAAAACAGCCCAGGTGGAGGCTATCAAGGTCAACAAAGCCTTGAAACCTTGATATAGTGTCTGTTTGTTGTTGGATTCCCCAGCTAAATGACTGTCTGCTTGTACTGCTGATTTTTTTTTTTCTATAGAGATAGCATTTCAACAGAATAGTCAGGCTACGTACTGTATCTATCCTAAAGTCATCTATACACTTATTTTATATCCCAAAGACAAACATCCTAACGTGAAGTTACTTTGCATATAGCGGAAGTCCTTTGGCCTTTAGAGCTCTATTTAAAGAAGATAAAGCCATCTAAAAACATTCCCCACATTTATAAATTTCATAATTTAAAAAATAAATTTCACCACTCCTTTCACTAATACAGTTGAGATTTACAAATGTGCACTTGATACCAGAGAGGTAAGGAGGATCATTTAGTTACCCTTTTTATTCTTTGATAGCAGTATTGCCTGAGAACAGGGAGAATGTCAATCACGGAAACAGTTACTTCTGGTTAAATCTTTCTATTCTCTGAGGGGCAAGTTAAGCCGAAGTAGAACACATACATAACATATCTGCAATTCCAATTACTTTAGAGGTCTATAGTCCTGGGTTTTTTATTAAGGGAAACTTCAGTATTGAGTAATTAATTTCTATTTATAATATTCATGCATTTTGACAATTATAAGTAGACAATGGTGAAGCATTACATGTTATGCAAAACAAAAATACAGAACATCATTCTTTAATAGGTACTGCGTTCATGGGAAGAATACGAACTAGCCGTAATTATTGTTAACTATGGGAAAAAATTGTTGGATTCCTCACCAGCAATCTCACCCTGCCAATCAGGAGCTATGAAAACTGAAGAAATACACACTAACAAAGAACTTAAGGTAATTGCTCTGATTTTCACTTTTTCTTTTCTCTAAATGCTATGTTTATTTTTTTGAAGACGTCATTTTTAACTTTTCGGTTTAGAAGTGATCGTATGAAACAAGAGTTTCCTGATAGAATAAGAGTTCCCAAAGTATAGCTCAGAGACTTCTGTTTAATTGTAGCCATCTTTGTTAAGACCAGTTGCAGATTGCAGTGGGTAAAGGGTCTCATCTTGTTGAACTTGAGAGGGCTTAGCAATATTACGGTTCAGAGCCTGCATATATTTATACAAACATCTCTAACTGATCTTCACATATAGCTTGCAGGAATGCTTTATTAGACCGAAAAAATAATTAAAGATTTGTATAAGTAAAGAAGAGCAAAAATATCCTAAATAATGTAGAAACGTATCCTCCCATTTAGTGTAGCAGCTGCTTGAAACTTAGTCATTAAGAGAGTAATGTAGGAATTGAGTAGACTAAAAAATATTTCTCAATGGAGGAAGAACTTTAAACCTCAAAGACCTTAATACTTAAATCACAGAGAGATGCATCACGTTGTGAGGATTTCCTACAACTTAGAATCAGAGTAACGTGTTGATTCTCCATACTTTCCTGTCTGTTTTTCATTAAGTAATTTTAGAAAACATTTTACTAGAGAGGGTATTTGAAAAAGGGGTAAGTAGGAATAATGAGAGGAAGAAAGGAAGCAGTGTGAGCATGAAACAGATATATTGGAGAGACGGACAAAAAGACAAACACCTCACAGGGGAGGATTTCTGCAAGAAAATTTGTAAGACACTGATAGGATCCAGAACAAATTATTTTCTCCATTGTTTATTGCTGAGTTTGTGTTAGCTGCTCCCAAGTTCAAACCAAAAAAATGAAAGTCATCTAAGACTGTAGGAACAATATAGTATCTTGAGCCAAGTAGGGCTGACTGAAGATTATATTTTCAGAAGTGAGAAAAAAACTTTCTTTCCAGAGGAAGATTTTGATCTCTGTAGGCAGTAAATAATCTACAAAATAGTAATTTTTCTGGAAAACAACATACTTTGTCAAACAATCTGTTGAAATATGTTGTAGTAGCATGTGGGACTTCCCTAACAATGTATTTGATGTCAAAGCAACTCCACTCACTCTGTTGGAGATCAGTCAAGAATGAATCATGGCCAAGTTTTTTCAGCCATACTAAAAAGTTTATGAACGTCAATTTTCACTTGAAAAGAAAAATAAGACAATATTGATGAAATTAGCAGGTATAGAAGACTTAGGATATAACCCAAACTCCACTATTGACCTGCTGGGTTTACTTAGGTAAAAGCTAAGTTTTCATGACTAAGTATTGGATATTTCAGAACGCTTCTGCAAAGACATCCCACTTAGCTGCAATGGAAAAAGCAACAGAAAATCTAAGTGCTCTTGAATCAAACCTCCTCAAACTGACAAAACCAGGTGGGTGTACTGTTAAAACACTTATTACCTTTTTCTATGTGTTTCTCTGTTTTATTTGTAAAAATTATTTGCCTAAGAAGTACTTTTATTTCCATGATTTATTTCATATATCTTCCATGATAAATCAACCAAAGTCATAATTTCAGTGATCTTATTTATCCCTGGTAGTGATGTGCATGGTAACTTTTATTCATCTTTTCCATCATTCCCACCAAAACATTCCTTCTTAGAAAGGAATGATTACTTTTGTTCTGTTCTGAGAATATATGTGTTCTCTCTATCTGTGTAAATTGGGTTCTATGTTATTTAGGCTTGCTTTAGTTTGCTGAATCAGAAAATGCAGTGGCAAAGACCCTTGTCCATTTATAGCATGTCTCACTATCCTGCCATTTCTAGTAGTAATGACCACTTCAGGAAATTTTAGTGGAGAAAAGGCTTCCTGAGGAAAGTTAACAGAAATTGTCCTTTTTATGAAGGAATCACATGTATACTGGCATTACCTTGTAACTCAGGAATGAATATATCAACTTTAAAATATCTTAGTCTGGATTAAGCACAAGAATTTTCAGGCTAATCGTTCTGCCAAAGTTAGGTGAATTAATAAGTAAGACTTATAACGGAAATTTGATTAAAACTTAAAACACAGAGCCACTACTGATTTTTCTTCCATTATATTTACATGGCATCTTGTACTTCTTGGAGCCTGGATAGAGTCATAAAATACTTTCAGTTAGAAGGTATTTCTGGAAGGCATTTATTCCAACCCCCTGCTCAAAACAGGTACAATTAGATCAGGGTGCTCTGGGACTTGTCCAGTCAAGTTTTGAATCACTCTGAAGAAAGAGATTTTGCAAACTTTGTGTCAATCTATTCCAATAGTTGACCACCTTTAGAGTTATAAAGGTTTTATTTGTATCTATTTGGAATTTTCTGATTTCCAACTTGTGTCTATTGCCTCTTGCCTCTTGTGCCATCAGTGAGGACAGTCTGTCTCCATATTCTGTATTCCGCCTATTAGGTAGGTGGAAAATCCTCTTAGCCTTCTCTTCCTAAGCTTGAATAAACCCAGTTCTCTCAGCCTCTTCTTGCTTTGTCATGCGCTCTAGCTCCTTATCATCTTGGTGGCCCTTCTCTGGACTTACTCCACTATGTCAATGTCTTGTGCTACAGTGTCCAAAACTAAACACAGTAGATGTGGTCTTACAAGTGCTGAGTAGAGGGGAATAATCTCCTCCCTTCACCTGCTGGCTATGCTGTTTCTGATGCAGCCCAGTATGCAACTCCTCTTTGCTGCAAGAGCCTGCTGTTGACTCATGTTCTAGTTATCGTCCATCATCTCTGTAGCACAGAATCATAGAACAGTTTGGGGTGGAAGGGACCTTTAAAGGTCATCTAGTTCATCAATTTATATTAGAAGAGAAAACATTTCTTTAACAAATAGGATAAAAAGTGATGCAAAAATTCTATTAATCTATGCACTGATCATTCATTTTTTTGCTGCAGACATTGATGCCTGCATTCCTACAGAAAATGTTACGGAATGAATGAATTCTCTAAGTTAGTTGAAAGTTACAATGATTACTTAATAAAATGATGTTCCATTTTTTACTTAATAGAAAGTTAAATTAAGGGGTTAGAGAAGAACGCATTTTCAGTAATTGGCATATACTTGATGGCTGAAGTCTGCTCTGTTGCTGAAATAGCATATTCATCAATAAGTTTCAGGATACGAATTGAAGAGGAGTCTTTTGCTGCGGCCATGCGAAACAAATAACAAAGCTTACAGCTGTCCTTATATACCTATACAAACATATATTTTATATATATATATTGGCTTAGGACAATGTGCACACCTGCAGGGCATATTTTGGAAAAAAACACGTCATAGGGAATCCTTAAAAGTGGATCAACACTTCTCATTCCACTGATGATAGTATGTGAGAAAAGTATATAAGAGCTGAATCTGTCTCTTTCGTGAGAAACAGAGAAGAACAAAATATTTCATACGCAGTACAATTTAAATTCTGAAATGTCAAATGTTTTCCCATTCAAAAAAAAAAAGGGAGGTGTTATTCTTTGTGAAAATGCTCATTTGAAGCAACATATTTTTCTAGTTGTCAAATAGCAGAGAGTACTAATAAACTGTGACTTGTCCTAAAAATAAAGTAAAAAAGATCTGCTTGTCCTGCTGGCTGTCCTATTTAGTTGCAAATTATGTGCATTCAACAGACTTCAACTGACTTCTACCAGTGGAGTGCGTAGCTATTGGACCACTGTCAGGACTGGTTGTTCCAGAGTGCATTTTTAACCTTGCTTTTCCCAGGGGCGAACTGCACTGATTTTTTTCAATCACAGAACTTGCCTAAGCACAAAATCTGTAGGTCGTGTTTTTTTATTAAGGCAAAATAGCAACTAGCACCTATAACATTGTTCTGGTGATCATCAGCTGGTATGCAGTTGTATTTAACCTACTAATGCTATCTATATGGTAAGCATAGAATCATAGAATCATAGAATCACTTGGGTTGGAAGAAACCTTCAAGATCATCGAGTCCAACCATAAACCTACACTGCCAAAACCACCATTAAACCATGTCCCTCAACACCACGTCTACCCGTCTTTTAAATACCTCCAGGGATAGCGATTCCAACACCTCCCTGGGCAGCCTGTTCCAATGCTTGAGAATGTATGAGCATGTATGTAAGCACTAGTCGCTAGTAGCATCATCTGTTCAGTTCATGCTGTATAGCCTTAAATACATTTTTGGACATGTCCTTACTGCACATCCTCCTCCAGAGGTGATTTGTATGGACCTTTGTTAGACCTCTGATGAACTCCAGATGTCTTGCTCATTAGTCTAGTAGCTGAAAGTTAATCAGTCACATCCATAAGCTCTTCATCATTTAAGTGGCGCAGCTACTTATGTTAGAAGAAAAGAGCAAGCTTTTGATTTTCTCTCTGGATGACAGTGAGAGATTTAAAAGCAAACTCTGTGCTAAAGACGGATTTTTCTAGTCTTCAGTTACAAGTTGAGGTAGAGTTTCTATTGTACACTATCACTGCTTGTCATAATGGATTTGATTTGGTTATTGATGTAGCTCGTGGATCCCAGCTAACAGGACAGGAAGATCCTTTGTTCCTCTACCCTGTAATTTCATGTTGGACATCAGACAATGCTTATCGAGAAGGTAGGGTAATCAGTCGTTATTTTAATTGTAAAGGCTTCTTTATTTCAGAAAGTTGCCAGCAAAGCTATCCACTTCTTGCTTGCAAAATAAGCTCTCTTCATTTTGTTCTCAAATATACAAAATCAAGTAAAACATAGCTTAAAAAAAGTTCTTAATATAGTCACACTTAGAAGTGTATGAAGTACTTGCAACAAAGGATTTTATATGTTGATATAAAGTATATAAAATACTAATATTCTAAATAATTTGAATAATGTTTATTTTCTAATAACCTTAAAAACAATCTTATTTTTTTAAAGTTGTGTCAAGTTATCAAAGTTTCCATTTGTATGGAATGTTCTTTTTAAATTGAGATATCCCATTTCCACATTAAATTATGTTACTGAAAGAGGAATTCCCAAAAGTCTGAGTACATGTGCATTTTTGAAATAGGATTTATGATTCTGGTATGTGGCCTTTGCCACTGCCTTATTTTTTTTAATACTGTTGTTCAAAATAACAATGGAGCCTAATCTGTAAAATTAGTATAGCTTTCAGATAGGATAAATACTTATTTATTTCTTGATGGTAAAAAATTATAAAGAAGTAAAAGAAGTTTGCAAACAATTAAAAAGCTGACTAAAATCTAGACAACACAGTTCACTGCTGCAGTGAGAACTGTGTGATACTTTTACACTAATGTGACTGTCACTGAGCAGAGCAACGTAAGGGACTCTGTGTATACTTGCTTTATCGTTTTTTCTGGATTTTCAGGCATGTGTAAAATTAGGCATGTTGAATATTGTTATAAAATATTTTCACACTATGTACTGCATGATGCAAAAATAATTCCAAGCCTTTTTTCTCAGTCCCTAGAATGTTTGTCATTCTAGGAGTGTAGAGCAAACTTGTGATTCTGGATGCCCAGTCACAAGAAGAAGTATTTAGCACCTGCTATTGTGTATCATGACCTATCCCATTTTAGTGTCAGTATGCCTTTTCTTCATCAGCATGCAATGTGGCATAAATATGTGCCTTGAGACATACATAGCTGTAATTATAGCTGAATTCAGAAACCTTTTACAGCATAAATACAAACCCTGTGTTAATTATTCGTTACTTTATTGCAGTGATGAAATTCAGAAAGAATTCACGTTTTCTTGAGTTCTTTGTTCAAGTTTTGCACAAAATCCTGAATGAAGAGAAGTTTCAATGCGTTCTGGAGTGGGCAGGCAATGTGCAAGTTTACTTGAAAAGGTAGATCTCTATTATAGTAGTGGCTAAAAAATACTACTTAAGTTCAGCAGTGTATAGTTACGGCAGAAACTGTAACTTGTACTTCGTAGATGATCCATCAGGAGCCGTTTCCATGGGTCGTAGTCTGCAGAAGTTCCATGAACACAGGGGATTATATAGCTCGAGAAAATACTGTGTGGTGTCCTCATTATACATGGAGATTTCTTCCTTGTCTGTGTCTGATCAAAACTCCTGTCTACCATCAGCAATTTCCAGGATTTTCCTTTTTCACAGACACTACTTGGTAATATGGCCATTTGCCATTATGAGGCAGTGGGATAACTTAGAAAAGTATGTTGGGTTGAATCAAAAGCAAACTGATCAGGGCCTACTGTACTGTCAAAAAAAAAAAAAAGGTATACTGAAAAGATAAGTGGAACCAAATTGTAGATACTTACCTAAAAGTATCCCAGAGAAATTTAACTAAAACTTTGTTAAAAATGCACACCCGTTTTTCTAAAATTTATAATAACACATATAATCGATGAAAAGGAGATATATTATAGGGAACAGGAATTGCTGTTACAAAAGACAAAAGAATTGGATATGAAGAAGTTCTTTGCTGAGTTCTGTAGTAGAATTTGGGTAATGAAGCAAACCGTTTTGTTTTATTAGGAGATAGGAAGGTGAGACAGTTATTACCTATAAATTCAGATTTCTATAATAAACCAGGAAGGTGAGAACTTATTTTTTGAAGGGGAAGAAGGAAAGAAAACTTGATAATTTAAAACATCTGATGAAATAAGAATTGCATGTGCTGTACTTATTCCCAAAGATAACCCTTTAGCTAGGAAAAGAGTTTAACATCATCATCATCATCATCATCATGATAACAATGATTTTAACATTATTTGTTTGTCAGGAGGAATGAACACCTTCTCTGTATGAATGGAAATTCAACAAAAGAAACAAATTCTCCCACTCTGTCAGAAGGCACGGATAGATACACTACAGGAGTGGTGGAGTTTCAGAAAGTGAGTTTTATTTTTAAGAGGTCATCTCTGTCTTTACTGGGAAGCAATACCATAAGCACAAAAATCAGTTTTTAAAAGCTGCCTTATAAAAACCTCAGCTAGAGATGTGCATAATTACTTAAATTTGGGATATAAACTCTAGTACTTATCTTACCTCTGCACTCCTAAAACAAGTAAGAAAAGTTCACATGGGATTTATCTGAAAGACCAGCAATTGCGAGAAATTTGAGATGAGTCAGAGTAATGCGTTCCAAAATCAATGAAAACTTGCCTTTCATCAGCTCCCTTTAGAAAAACCAATATGTTAATAGGAAATGCCTTGGGTACCATCACATTAAGAAGATAGATTTAGGCATTTTTATACAATATATTTTACTTGCACTTTTTCACGAGTAACTCCTTGTGCAGATATTCTAATTGCGCAATAAAGACTTTCTGTTCAGAACTTTTTTAAAATGAATTTTTGCTTTTGTTGGAAGGTAAGAAAAATCTTAATGGATTTGTATTGTTTTGGAGGAAGATTTTTCTCCTTTATAAGCCTCTAGTAATGCTTTAATACTGCTATCATCTAAAGTAGATTAGGGAAAGGGTTTTCTGTCTCATTATTCTTATTATTTATAATAATAGAAAAAGAACTATCATTATTTTTGAGATAAAAAATACTGGTATATGAAAAAAAATATTTGGGAACCTGGCTGGCTTCTTAGTGTCAGGCATTTGATGTATACCTTCCAGAAAAATTGTAAAGCTTTCTGGAATATTAAATATTTCTTTTGCTGTCTTATTTTGACAAACAGTTCCAGAATTTATTTTCTGTTTTGTTCTGTTTCTGCATAAGCCAAATTGCTGTATACCTCAAGTAATTGATAATGTAGGTATAAATAAGTATTTGAAGTATATTTAAGATTTTCATGGAAGATTTGTTTAAAGAGTGTGGAGACCTCATCTTCAAAGAAACCAGAGGCATCAACTTTGAAGAAACCAAGAAAAGAAGCCTCGAGTCCTGTTCAGAAAAGACAGACTCTTAGACAGTATTTCATGAAACATCCAAACATAATGATATCTTCAGAAGCACAAAGGTAAATAAACATTAGTCATCAGCTTTATATACATTGACTGAATATTTTGACTGAAGTTTAGTTTATAATTAAGTGTGTATTTTAAAACTGTTTTATATCAAAGGAATGAATTTGTATGCAGTTCACTCACTTTCCTGTTTCAGTTTGCTATAAAATTGGCTTCCACTCAAGAGAAAAAAATCTATCTCATTTCTGTTTCAGAGAACAATTGTTGAAGATTTTGAGGCCTTTGTATTAATAATCAAAGACTGTAATTAAGTTATGTTAGCTTGAGCATGTTGATTCATCAGGAAAAGCTATGTTAATCTGTGTGCTATAATGTTCTTCAAACTGTGTTGGGGAGCTTACCTGTTAGAAATATAATAAAGAATATTTATTTGTTCCTAATGTTCAGGTAGTTTCAGAGTGATTTTTATCATCCTTTTGCTAGTCTTTTTGAATTATCTGTTCTGTAGCTTTCAGAAAAATGTTCCTCGACAAAAACAAGTGAAAATTCATTCATCTCTTCTTTTGATAGATAATTGTATATATTTGGTTAACTTGCTAGTAAAAGTACCTTCTGACCTAAAAGAATTGGTAGTATTCATTACCTGGAAACTTATGTTTCCAGCAATTAGCAAGCCGAAAACTAGAAATATTTGCATATAAGCAATCACATAAATGATTCTGGAAATGTTTTAAATAAAAGACCTCAAAAAAGTCTTCCATACCCCATCTTCTAAATATTTACCTAAACTGTCCATTTTTCCTTCTTGACAGAAAACCGCTGCCTTACTTAACATATTCATGGCTTTCAGTGGAAGAGGGAATGCTTAACTTATCCTGGGCTTTTTGGTCTTTCAGCTGGTCTTTTGTATCTTACATAATAATATTGCTGTATAATATAACAACATTGCATATGGTATATTGTTTTGCCCAGATTTTAAAGGTGGAAAACAGGCAGAAAAATAATTTAGATTGATAAAGGGATGAGTTTACAGTTTATAAAAAAGCAAAAAATGAGATTTCATTTGACTACAGCATTGTGTGTGTCTTTACAGAGAGAAAATGCCAGGTAATACAGAATTGTTTGATCTGGCAGAGAAACATAAAAAAAATCTATGGGTGGAAATTAAAGCCAGGCATCCACATTTGAAATAAATTGTTTTCTTCACATTGAGGATGATTAGCTACCAAACCACAGCAATAAAACGAGTGATCCAAATTTACAGTATAATAGCAGACCCTCCATCTACTGAACAGATTGCTTGAAACACAGTGTATTTGCAATAATAATCTCTTTGGATGATTCAGATACAAATAACTTCCAACACAGAGCTAACCTTTTTGTAAATACTAAGACAAATGTATTGTGGAAGTTGGCAAATACAAGACTGGATTTATTGTGTGTTAAGTGAACTTAAAGAGGGAAAGCACAATTGCTTTTATTGACTGCAAAAAAATCCTTTTCCTAGAGGTATGTCATATGCTTCTGAGTTAATAAAAGTCTGTGGATATGCAATGGGACACTTCTGTGTATCTTTATCATGATACTCCTTGTAGAGCTTCAAGAAAACACAGTTTCATTTTTTGTTACTTCATATATTTTGGTTTAGCAAATGCAAGGAAGAGTTGCAAAGAGTAGCGCATCACACCTTAGTGGTACTGCTGCAACCAATCATGAGTAATTATTTAAACCAAAAGAAGTTTCATCAAATATGTCTTGAAGAGATGCCCTGGAGGTCTCAGATGAATATCTATCTAGCAATTGCACACTACAACTTATTTAAAAAGAAACTGGAAGAGCAATATAACATTGGAATTTGTGGTTCACAGCATCTGGACAGGTATATCTTACTACATTATCAGTGATTGCTATTAATATGGATTATTGTGTTTTTGCCATTAATGCAGACAGTTTGAATTACAACATCATCAGTCAGTTTGTCATAAGAATAGTCCATCTTCCAAATGCAAATTAATTCATTTGTAAAAAGTTTAATTTTCCATCATATGGCAGGTGACGTGCACATTTTTGGTTGCTCACTTCACTGATCAGATTAAAATTTTGAAACATATTATACTGTGATATTTTTTGGTTCCTTATAACTTTTGGATAGCATTCATTATTTCTGATTCCTAAAGCTGATGGAAAGTAGTCAAAACTCACTTTTGTGAAACTGAATTTTGTGTGTGTATATAAAAATAATTTTTAATACTATATCTGGGGGTTTTTTTTGTGCTTTAATCTTTTTCTGCCATTCTGCAGGTACAATATTTTGGATCCTGAAATATTCTCATTAAATAGTTCTGGCACTGTAGTGGTGAGAGAAGCTGCGGAGAATAACATGAGAACACCAACTCCTCCACGCCTTAAGAAGTCAGGAGTGACTGAAAGCCAAACTTGTAAGAACTTTTAATGGGTGCACAACTGGAATCAGTTTCAACTTAACTTTTTCTTTCTCTTGATTTCTATCCTGACCTCCATCATTAGTTCTCCACATCACCTTTGGAAAAACACGTATACCAATTTAAAGAGAAGATGTTTCTGGATTTCAAAAGTGTCCTCTGTATTTTCTCTTTTTGGCATACCTAGTATAAAAGAAGTCATAATCAATAATGGGGCATTTATAATGACTCTGAGCATTGTGTATTGTACTGATAAATATGTTACTTTTTATCAAGTGGTTATTCTTTATCCTATACTTTAATAACAAGTTTATAAATTCTAATAAATTAGTGATATTAGCTTTTGTTTTGCAGAAGTCAGGCTACCTAGACCTGTTAAATTAATAATATTCCAGATTATTCTAAATGCAATGGTAATTTTTATCAGTTTCTGTGGTTGCAAATTGGTCTGTAGTTTCCTTTAGATTTCCTAACAGGTCAAAAATTTCCTGCGTCATTCTGTAAGTCTTTCTTAAAATTATAGACTGAAGTTTATTATTATCTTTCAAATTTTAAATAGAATAATTTAGGTTTCCTTCTCCACTACTTGGTCCCAAGTGTTTTCCTGTGGCAAAGGCTACCTCAGGATCAATGTTTTATCTTCTACCATTTTTACACCAGTTTTCTGTCTTTCATATTTGACTGTTCTATGATCACTGCTATTTTCAGTAACATTCTTTAAGGTTTCAACAGGAGCTGAAAGGCTCCTGTGTGTAGGTAACTGTGAAACATAGGACTTTGATTATCTAAGATGTTGGTGATAATATACAAGTCAACGCAAAGTAGTCTGGCTAGCCACCGTAAGTTCAAGAAGAAATGAGCCTGGTCTTTTTAATAGCACTTCAGGGAACATGTTTTTACCACTGCTGTAGATAGCAAAATTTTCCTGACGTTCCATGTAGGACTTCCTAAGATAGGAATCAGCCAGACACTTTACCTTTTCCAAAGCAGTATGGCAAGACCTCTCAGTTGAGTGAATTCACTGGTTCTCTTTGCAACAGCTTACATTTAGTTATACTCTTGTGTGTTGATGCTTACAAGTCACTGAGAACTGAGTCACTGAAAGCTGCTGAAAACTCCTGAAAATCCTATTTATTACCTGTAAGCATTTGCAGCAATTCTGAATGAAAGAATTTAATGAGGTGTGTTGTTTGCCATGGAGTTTAGCTTGAAATTAGCTTCTGCCTGAAACCTATAGCTCAGATATTACTGTACCCCACTACCATGAACCTTTGTGTTTCCCCTTGAAGGATATTTGGTACTGAATAAAATAATGAAGCAATTCTACACATACCACAGAATTTGTCACAAATCTTCCCTTCTTCCTAACTTCTCCTTTTAAGAAGCCTCGGTTTCAGAAACGTTCTTGAGAGCTTGCCACACAGTGATTTTTTCCTAAAACTTGTTAACTTCTATGAGGGTTGTGTTTTGGCTTCAAGGCTGAAAACTACTTGGCAAACATAATTATTTTGCTCAAACTTTTTTTTGTCCCCGCTTCTCTCAACACTTCCATAGAAGCATTTTTATTTTAAATATCATAACCTTATAAATATGATAACCTTAACTTTGGCATTTCCTAACATTTCAGTATTTAGTTGCCACAGGAAAATCCTAGCTGGCTGATAATATTTTCTTTTTTACTTTTTTGAGAAATTTAACTCATTTTTAACCACTAAACTTTTTGTCTTCAGGTACAGATAAATTTTCTGAGCACAGCATTGAACTGAGTGGAACAGATACTCCTCAAACTCAAATGACAAACACTACAGAAATATCTGTCTCTCATTCCCCCAATGAATACAACCAGTTTCTGTCAAATACCATTTTATTGGAGCATTTTACAAAAATCTTTTTGCATTTAAGAAGAGCAGCGGTAAGATAAACATTCCTATTAAACATTTTATTTGTTACTAAGCATTGCATTACAATACTTACTACTTTCTACATTAAAAAAATCAACACTTCATAAACTTCAAAGAAACTTCAGCGGGAGAAAGCAGTGATTTCTCATCTTCTGCAAAACGTCCAAGTAGAGCGTATAAAATATGTCACACCTATCACCTACTGTAATGTATATTCCTATCAAACATATAATAATTTATATAAATGTTTTATTTTTCATTTAGTCTTTGGAACTTTCCATCTCACGTTTCTTAAATATTTCTGAAAATACTTGCAGACTTACCTTTCCCTTTACAGGTCTTAGTGAGTGCCTTGGTAGTATAAACAGGACCAGTGTTTGAAAGGGAATGTTGACTTACCATAAACCCTTCCAAAACCAAGTAAAAACACGTGTATATGTGGTGTGAATTCATTTTTATTTCTTATTCTCACACCAAAGCCAACAATTACATTCAAGTACAAATTAGTGCTTCTGTGAAAATTTCCGAATTAATGTTCTTTAATGCTTTATATACATTGAGATATTGAATGATCTGTTGTTAAGAATGATCCACAGACCGTAATTTTGAAAGATTACTTATACCTATGCTTTGCAATAAGAGAATAAAGCTTGAAATTTCTGTATTTCCAAAATACAATTATATTTTGAACAATATGCATAGGTTCTTGCTCACCGTGGTGGCCACTGGACGTTGCTGCAAAATGCTTGTCGAGAACTTTGGAACTACACTCAAGAATTACAACTGATTGCTAACCATTCACATTCCCATACTGATGCATTTCCCGTTACCAGGGATTTTCTTAGGAACACCATCTGGTTGCCTTTTTATTTGGCATCAGACATGATCATTGATATGATAACTGAACTACAAGCAAGCAGTTCTCTTAAGGTAAAAATTACTTTTATTAAGACAGCATAGTCTTTATTATCACATCTTGAGTAGAGATAGTTTTCTTTCTCTTGCATTGTATTCTTATATCTTCAAGTTGTTCTCTGTGACAAGTTTTTAGATGATTGCAGTATTTTCTAATCTTTATAATTTGATTTGTCCTAAAAACAAGTTTGGAAATAACAAGTAGAATCATATTTCTTCACTGCAGATTGTGGATCCTGAAGGAGACTTCTGCATTCCCAGTTGTTTAGGAGGTATTACTGATGAGAATGGTGGTTCTAATCTCCATCCACAGTCTCCCTTGGATGATGTGAATGTGGTTGACTTGAAATGGATATGTAATCTGATTCTTAAAACAACAGAATTGTTATATCAAATGAAGAAGTGGGAAGCACTGGTACACATAGCTGTACAGTTTAACATATTTACGCAGTAAGTTGCACTGACTCCAATAAAAACTGAAAAGCAACATTATATAGTTACATACACAGTTATTTTGCTTAATTACTATTGTGTCCTTTTTTTTCAGTGAGAGATACACAGAACAAGTGAGTCCGCTGCTGGTGTATGCTCAGAGGCAACTGCTGGAAAGGATACAGCAATTCAGTGGCCCAGACAGCCATGACTCTCATTTCATAAAACATCTATCTGATAATGCATATAAGGTGAATCACAGTTTTCTTTTTTGGGTACTGACTCTTAATGTGTACTAAATGTAGAGAAATACTTTCAATTATTAGATTAATATGGTTTTTCCTAATGTTCACAAATAGTAAATTATAATAAATTAATGAACATAATTGATTGAAGTGCATGAAAAGGCTTATATGACATGATTCCAGCAACAGCAGAGGTCTGGACTTGTTGACCCAGAGAACATTTCTTCCATGCATAATGTACCCATCCATTCCATACTATGAGCCTAAATCTAATTTCATGTTAGTTCTTGATGCTGCTCTTTTAACTTCAAAACATTTATTTGGATATTGCACAATCTTTGTGATTAATTAAAATTAAATACAAAGAGATTGCTTTGTTTCTGTATTGAAACACTGCTCCTACAGCCCAAACTAATCAAATTGAGTTAACTCAAACACTGGTAATACCAATAAAAACCTTGAAAAACTCGATCACCAACAAAAACCACCTGAGGTGCTCAGCAAATTCTTCTCATTAAAAGCCATGGGTCTGCACGTTTAGTAAACTGGCATTGCCACTTGGAAATTTTTCATTAAATTGGCGACTAAAAATTAGGGTTTTTCTTTTTTTAACTGAAGGTTTATTTCTAAGAAGTTTTGCTGAAGTCAATCACATGGTTGATATTTTTAATGTGTTTCTAGTACTAATATAAACACATGACTTGAAGGAGAGGGGGAAAGTGGGGTTTGGAATTTCAGATGGGTATATTCTGAACGTGAACATGGGGTTCAGGAGCCACTGCCTTGCCTAGAGACAGCACACTGCTTCCCGGGGCTTGCAGGAACTCGGGAGGTGCTCCCGGCATGCCAAGGGCAGCTGAGGTGCTCCCTCTTGTCTCTCCGCGAGGCTGTTTCCTGCTGGCTTCTTTCTGGCCCTGCCGTTCAGAACATAGTCTTCTGTTTAAAAAAAGGGCAGTGTGGCAAACCACTACATACCGCTGTAATATGAGCAATATGGAAAAGTCATCGTAGTTTTGAAAGACAGTTTACGGAATAAAGACTAATATTAGATAATAGTAATAAGGTTTGTTCAAAAAATGCATCATCAAGTTAGAAATTTGGGGAGCGCGGCTACATTTTGCAATGCAGTGCCATTCAGAAGACTAGAACTAGCACTGAATGGGTTCTCTTGCTTCTGAAGCGATGTAGCTACACTAGGAAAATAAAACATCTGTGCTGGATTAGCTCTTTATAGAAGTCTGGAAGTTTGCTTCTCTGACAGAATTAGACTCCTCCTGTTATTTGCTTAGAGGTATTTTGTATACACCTATGCAGCATTACATTGTGCTTTACAGGTAGTGTGCCCTTTAGGCATGCTTACACTGACAGGTTTTTTGCAAGCATGCATTTATCCAGACAAAGAAAGGTGGAATATATCCTGAACATCAACAAGTTGCTCATGATTATGGCAAATATCAGTTTAATTCATTAATTTCTAAACGCTTATATGTTATAGCCAATATTTAGGTGTTGTAAATTTTTCTTCTTAGTGACATGGATATCAGTTATGGGTCATTGGTGTCTTTGTAAATTAGTCCTCTTTTATTTTGTCATACGACTGTGTATTTAGATTCTTAACTTTAAGAACCAAACATTGATTTTTCTGAATCTTATTCAATTATTGTGAAACAAAACTTGCTTTTTAGATGAGCTGCAGAAACTACATAGGGCAGAAATCACAACTGCCTGTCGCCCAGTCTGCTAGTGAACAGATTTTTCCTGGATGCTTTTTCTGTCCTGAGGTGAAAAATTATTATACAGGTCAGAGCACATTTCAGTATCGCTAGTTCTCTTTTCTCCCAAACCATTTCCTTTTTTTCATACTGGATATTTTTCTTCCTCCTTATCATAGATCTTCCACTGCTCCTACAATCTATTCCTTCTAATATGAACTCAGTTTTGTCTTCAAATTATTATTATTGATAACTTGGATGGATAGTAAAGTTGTCAAGACCTTTACAGATATATTCAGACTGTATCTGAAAGCAGAGAAAAGCAATTGTCATCCAGATGCCAGATGACCTACAGTATGTTGAGTGAACTTGGTGGTCTAGGTCCAGTATTCCATCGGTATTGTTAGATATCCAGCAATATACCCAGAATTTAATGCGAGCCTGCACTGTTACCGATAGAATCAATGGAAAAACTGGAGTGAACTCTAAGGTGACAAAACTCCTCTTTTACCCACAGTTGTTGTACTTTCCAGTCTGGATTAAAGTTTTATAGTCATTAATGAAAGCTTGTAAAGAATAGTTCCTCGTATCACAGAGATGTCAAGGCATTGCACACAAGGCTTTGTGTTGAATTCTGCTGAGAAAAGTCGCTAAACAATAAATAAAGCTGTATGTAAGAGTAGATAATATTATGCATTCAGTGGAGAGAGCATGCCAACTCACAGGTTTGTTCCTGTGAAACTGGGAATTATAGTAAATGGGATCAGCATTTGCAGTAAAAGACGTTTCCAGACTTCAGAAACCAGAATTCAGAGCAGAGAGCTGAGCTGATACATGCCCAGGGCAGATGTAATTCAGGGAATATAGATGTCACGTGACAACTAAAATTTAACACTGAAAAAGATATAAATGCTTAGAAGTGTTCCTGGTGGTTAATAATTTTGCTTTAATTCATAACCCAACAAGAAACAAAGGTGACATTTGCAGTAATATATTTTAGTTTTGAAGTTGTGAAATTGTTCAAATATGTTTTTTGCAGGATGATTTACTAAAAGATATATATTTATGTAATGCAAAATTGTTCTTCATAATTTAATTCCTTTTAGATTGCAGTCAAGCAAAAGCTCTAGCTCATGTACCTCTTGATGTGAATGATACACTGAAATGTTTTAGAGAAAGTCTAGAAAAATCTAAATATCACAGCAGAGCACTGAGACACAGCAGAAAACTACTTACATTATTTCTTGCACATACACAAGGTGAGTTATTTGTTTCTCACTTACTGAAGTGTATATGCAGTTAAAATAGTAAACAGTGAAAGGAATAGATTTTTTAAAAATCAAACATTAGTTGTTACTGACAATTAGAAAAAGCATAGAGTATAAAGTTATGAAGTTCTATAAGCACAAGCTGTAAGGCCTATTTCCTATGATTTGTGTCTCATGGTTAGATGATAAAACTTTTTTCATCCAGTCATGTCGTGTGTCTGTCTGTAGCCAAACATCCACCAGGGGACTGACTGGCAGATCTTCCCAAGTTTCTTTCTCTAGCAGGGCACAAATTTTCATTTGGTTGCACTGACAAATGAGTAATGTCCAATGCGTTTAATTAGGAGACACACAGACAGAATCATAGCATAGGAAACCAGGTAAAAATAGGATGCACAGGAATCAGATATTTGTTCAAATACTATGGTGCAGAAATATTTGTGGTGCTGGAAATAGTACAATACTTATCTGAACTGACTATATAAATCACTTCTCTGATCTAGAAAATGCTGAAAGAACCATCAGCAGTCATATCTCTTCAAACAGAAGGCTGGAGTTTAGTGTGGGACCTGAACTGATATTTCTACCAACACCACGTGACATTTCTCAAGAAAAATTTAATTTCTCCAGTACGGTTGAGAGTAAACCGATACCACACTCACAGCTTTCAGTCATTATCTCTTCCTATGAACAAACAATTGGTAATTTTAAAAATAATTTTCTACATACAGTTAACATGCAATATCATTGTGCCTATCTGTGTTCATTTATGTTTATTCCTGTGTTACTTCTGTCAGACAGTTTTAACTGTCTGAAAGGTGGTTTTCAGAAATATACAATTTACTTTCTGTTGATTCAGAAAATCTGCATTAGATCCTAAACAAGCCACAAGCTGGTTCATAACCTCTACAGTTATCTCATTTTATGAAAAAGCATTACTTCAGTGATGTTATACTGATTAATCCCAAATTAAAACCCTGCTGTAATGTTCAGCAGATTCATTTTAATTCCATGATAGTTTTTTTCCTAGGAAATAGACCTTTCAGGGTCTGTGCATTTGAATATAAGACCTAGTTGCTTGGCTTCCATGTAAAGCCATTCTAGTATGGCTTTACTCATACAGTCACAGCTTACCTGGTTTTGCTGTATGACATAATAGGTGAAGTGTAGCAGGTCAGCAGATGCCATAAGTGATTTTATTTGAAGTAAGGGATGTAGAAATGACAGGGACAGTACTACTGTGCTGTATGCAGGCAGTGTTGTTTAGCGGGGCCCTGGTCAATGGCCTGCTTCCCAGTTTATCTTGTGAAGACAAAGACATTTGATAAGTCTGAGAAAACAAAAATAAAAAAGCT
This sequence comes from Chionis minor, assembly GCA_013398295.1. NCBI lineage: Eukaryota > Metazoa > Chordata > Aves > Charadriiformes > Chionidae > Chionis > Chionis minor. The sequence continues at coordinate 2,003,563 of VZSF01008264.1, forward strand.
TAGGCAAACAGGTCCATACATACATCCTATTCTTGTTTTTAAAGTTAGTAGAAATAACAAATTGTACATTTGAAGGTAAAAAACGCGAGCCTAATGAATCTTTAAAAAAATATTCATGCACTGAATTACATGTGAATGCCTGTCTACTTCCTATGCAAAATTTGTTCAAGATTCAGTAACTGATTTAATGATATGACAATATTTTTTTCTAATTGATTAAAAAATAAATAACAGGAATCCTTGAAATAAACAACCAGAGAGACCTCAAGGTTCAGGCTCTACATGAACTTGGAAATCTTCACTTTTATGCTGGAAACAAAAGGTACATAGTTACTGGATTAAAAAAGAGCATGGTTTCATTTTTTTTAATTGGCATTCGTATCCTCTTCAACTGTCTTGTAAGTTCTTGTACTGTCCTCAAGTCTATATAACATTTTTCATCTAACTCACTATGTTTTGAGACACTATTTTTCCTAGAAAATGTTTCTTTTTCTTAGCTAGCTAATTGCAATTAAGAAAATTAATTAAGCATCTCCATGTAGTTTTAGGAAGTAATATCTTTTGTTTGACAATTTACTTTTATTATAAGTCCCAATAAGTCTGTTGACCAGGTATGGTGTTTTTTGTGTTGTAGAAACTGTATTTCAGCTTTTGACCTAATCAGTATTAGTTATAACTCAGGCAATAAAGCTAAAATGAAGCAAGTCTTATCTTCCACTTTGGAAAATGTCAGCACTACGATGAGTATGATTTTTATGTGTTACAGAGTTGCTTTTAAATATTGGTGTCAAGCCCTTGATGAAACACTCAACATTGCTGATGCTCTTAACAATTGGCAAGAGTTAGGATTTCCAAAAAATGCCACAGACTGCTTTGCAGTTGGAAGATCGGCTGATGTTAGTCAGAAATTTCTTTCTCAGGCTGGAGTTTGGGGATGTTTACATGCAGCAGTCTTAGTGGCTAAGATAGCTCAGTAAGTATTTTATCTATATAAATATTTCTTTCCTATTTTAAACAAATTGCTCATCCAGGACAGTAGGCAACTTGAAATCAATTTAAAAACACTAATGCGTAGCTATAAAAAAAGACTCATCAAAAGCAGAGGAATTTCTCCTTTCAGGGAGAAAGTTGCTCTTTTGGAGAATATTGTTTGTTCCCTTTTCTTGAGTGCTCATCTTTGATCGTAATTGCAGCTGTATATTATATGGAGAGATCATTGAAATAAAACAAAATGATAAAAAGTCATAAGCGCAAGGATTTTACAGTTATATTGATTTTCAATTGAAATATCACATCTCCCAAGTCATTGCACATATTAAATATTAATGTATCTTGAGGGCAAATTTACTGCCTAAAGCACTCATTTTCTGGTGAATTACAGCTAAATGAAATTTGAATTACTGTATTAAAGTCAAGCATCAATAAATATTTCTGTCCAGTACTCCTTGACTGCTGGGTAAACACTATGGATGTAATTCTGAGCTGTTCCTCAATGTATTGTACAATATAAAAATGTACAAAATTTATAAAATTTAGAAATATTTAAGCCAGCGCTAAATGACCTTAGAAGCATTATACCCATGAAAGGGCAGAGCTTCATCGGAGTAAACCGTCTTACCTGAGAAGCAGGGCATATTAATAGCACTGTAGAATATCTGTAAACCAAGGTAGCGTTGAAAGTATTAGCATGGGTATTGCAGGATGAAACAGCACTGTCACACCAGGAATTGGTACCCAAGAGGAAAAGGAGTGAGTTTAAGTTGATTCTAAGCCATAGCTCTTCTAATTCTGAGCTGTGGTACAGTCTCGAGTCCAGCTAGGCAAGACCCAGTCCCTAGATGCTTTTACAGGTGCTTGTGGCACCTATTTGCTGCGCTGTGTACTGTCCCTTTACTGCTAATATGTCCATTCCAAATCCTGGCAGGATCTGGAGGGAGCTGTCTTCTTGGCTTCTCCCTCCGGCACATCTTTTCTATTCAGACGTGACTTGGGCTTTTAAACTTCTTTCCCTCGAGTTGCTCTTTCTCGAGCAATTTAGTCTCAGGCTGTAAAATGCAGATTAGAGGATTCTAATATTGTATTAAAGATTTCTAATACTGTAGTTCAGGGGAGTACCCCACTACCAGGGTGGTTTAAAGCTCTGATGACATACTGGGTGGAATTCATTTAATCTAGCTAGACGACATGTGAAAGTACACACGTGCTAGTCACCTTAGGCTTCCTTTATGGAAACACTTTAAGGTGTGCGTTGCTTGCCCTGCTTTATCTTTCTAGTTTTGTATGGGATGAATTTTGCACTTAGATTGTCTGTTTCTCTGCTTTAACTTTGAAGACATTCTAGATAACTCCCCTTGTCTAGGTATGTCTTTGGTCAAATGCTTCTTTCTTTGCATGTCAGGGCTCAGCATCTATCTACAGAACAGGCAGCTGTTTTCTAATATGGAAAACATCTAGATTGCATTGGTATCTTTATTATGCTAGATAAAAAAAAAAGTTTGAATAATTATATTGATGGGCACCTTAATATTTCTTATTATTTTTTCTACTTTAGGTATATAACAACATCAAAAATAAGATTAAGAACCAAATACTGCTATTTTTCTGCTATACTTTTTAAGGTGAGAATACAACTTCAGTTAGAATTCCTGAAGTTGACAAATTGCTTCTAAAATTCAAATCTCAATAGTATCCTATTAAAATACTTCTATTTTCATTTTGATTGTAAATGAAAACTGGAGATCAGAGGTAGTTGACAATTTATGCACATTGCATTAGACGTTTTTATCCTCTGTTTTTTAACATTATTCCTGTATTATAGCCTAAAAATTATCACTTCAATAAGAGGCTAGTGTCTCAGAGAAATAATGAAATATGGAGAAGCTAAGATGGCTAAAGTGCAACAAAAATATAAAATATTTGGCAGACAAATATATTTTTCTTCTCTTGAAGTGTTCTGCTCAGGAGTAGCTGGACGACACCAACAATAGCAGAGTGCTCTCTGTCAGATCTGTAGAGTCTTCACAGAATGTCATAAATTTTCAACCCGGAGAACAGATTTTTTAGAAAAAGAACTTTTCAATCTTTTTTAGTATTGAAAGATACTGGTTTGTAATACTAAAATCTCAGCTCCATAAGAACTTTCCTCTAAAAGCAGAGGATACCAAAAATGATTCCATTTCATTTACAAAGAAAATAAGATCATTAAAACTAAGTTTTCAAACTTTTAGCAACCAGCTATAAAGGGAAAAAGGGGTTCAGTTTACTTCTAAAAGGAAATTTTAAGATACCGGTAACAAAAGTGATATAGAAAAAAGAACTGCAAGTATTCTGCCAGTCATAGTGCACTGGGATCAATGCTTACTCATCCCAGTGCAGCATCAGGAAGTTATTTGGCTTCTTCCAAAACAAACTAATGCCACATTGTGACATTTTGTGCCACAGTTTTGACCTGTGTGACCTGTGCGACCTGTGCTAGGCCACATAAAAAACCTTGTGAAATTCAGCAAAGGGAGAACAAGTTGAAGAAACAAAGGTAAAGGAGAATTTTGACTGGCTTCTAGCATTGTAATTGCTGGTGGTATGAAGCTAAACAATTTTGATTCCTCCTTTTGACAGAAATAATAGTAAGCGTTTGTTCCAGTTGTATAATGGTAGAAATAATTGTGACTTGACTGAAGTGGGTCTGATATTAATTGGGATAGGATCAGCTTGCAGGGTGAGTGTCTTGAAAAATATAATCAGCTACTGTCACTGTACCTTGTGAAGTTCAAGCCCATAATTTGTTCCTTGATTTGGAAAGCTTTTATAACCTTATTTAAATTCCACCTCTGGTGTCGGCTTTAGGCTTGTTAATATCTCAGATCTGAGTATGTAAATGCGTATTTCTCTAGCATAGCATTGCTAACTACAAGAAGATCAACACAGTTGGGAAGGACTATCCAACATCAGAGACAATGTTAGCACTTCTCCCTTTTTAAAGGAGGAACATTGAAGTTACTTCCTTAAAGTTCACATCAGTTTTAAGGTACATGATTTAAGCTGCACCAGCTGACCTAGTTGGAGGCAGAACTAGGGTGAAACTAGCTTTTAACTGGCCTGAAAATCAGCAGCTCTCCCAGAAACAACGGCCGAGATGATGGTGGGGCAAAGACGTAAGGCTGAGTAAAATCAAACTTGCTTTCTTAGGGGGGAAAATAGAAATATTTTCCTTCTGATGGAAGACATTTTCCATGAAGCATCTTTGGACTGGTACAGAAATGTTTGAACACATCCCTAGAATCATCTCAACAAATTTTTCCTATGCATTTTCCTTGATTATGGAAATCTTTGAATAAATTATTGAGTTCATTCTGTGTTCTGATCAGAGGCTTATCCTAAGAATTATCTAAGAAGTCTTTGTGAGAACCCCTAGTGATTTATTAGGTTTTTTTTCCAGTGCTTCCAGAGATATCTTTGGGATGCTTTGACTTGGAATATGAGAGAAATGCCATTGGCTCTTTAAGAAGTTTTTTCATTACTTGGGGAGTACTTGCTGAGGACTCTTTCATGGTTATTTTTCTATACCTAGATTAGTTTTTTTCTCTTGCTTGTTCTATGAAATACTGTCCCTAGACTATTTACAGCCTGGGGTTTTTTCTCCATCAAGTCCACACATAAAGCATTTTTTCTAAAAAGATTTTTCATGGGTTTTTTTGGAAACAGATACTTTTAAAATTTTTTTTTATTTTTGAAATCAGTTATGAGCGTCGAGGTTGGAGTTTTACAGTGTTTCACTAATGTCTATACATCTTTTCACAATTAGTTCATTATTATTACTTTCAGACCCTGTTTGGAGCTTCTCTTCCACATCCAACATCTGACTGTGACTTCGCACAATATGAAACAAATATGCTTATTCCTGGTATCGACTTGTTCTCTGATCGCTACAGAGCTGATATCTCCACTGTAGTTGCAAGTCTGAATTTTGTTATGTTTGAACTACATTGTGCAAAACAAAATTTAATAGTAAGTATTATTTTTATACTCTGGAAATGAATTTTAAGACCTGAAGTCTTACTTCTTTGTGTGGGTGTACTTATGAGATAGCACAGGACCTCTGGCAAAATACCTGTATAGTACAGCTTGCTGTTTACAGTTTTTAGAATATACAGGGTACTTGTTTATTGAGGAAGATGACAATACGTGGTCTACTTAGCGTAGGCATTTTAGAGGAAATTTCATAATATATACAGTTTGAAATACACTGTACTGCGAATTACCTTAAATGCAGTATGTCCAAAATGCTTTCAATAATTTCACTTTCATATTCAGTAAATAAAAGTATCTTCTGCTTTTCTCCTTCTCACATTCTCTTATTCCTCTGTATGGATTGGTTTTACAGCTTCCATCTTACGTTGATGAAATGCTTATTTCCTCCATTTAATTACTAACCACTTCCATTTCAATCCAACTTCCTTTAAAGGTGCAGTGCTGTATATTGTAATAAATAGATTGAATTGGTTACTAGTACTGAAAAAGGTGCAGTTCTGCCTTTGTTCCTTTTTGGTCCTGTATGCTCTAACAGATTTTCGTATCAGGTCATTATTGTGTACCTCTAGAAATCAACTCTCAGCATGACAGAAAACTCCCCAGCAGAAAAAATAGATAGTTTTCTCCTGCTTTAACGAGCTGAATGCACTTACGGAAAGGTCTTCCCAGTGGAAGAGCCAGTGCGAAGGAGGGGAAAAGATCACGTGGCTGGTGGCAGGGGAGTAAGAAAAGGTTAGGGGGTGGAGATGGAAGAGAAGTTAGAGAGGAAGAGGCAGCAAGATGTTACCCCTTTTTTTATCAGAAAGCAATTTGTTGTATTGATTTCTTCTGAAACGTCAGACTAAGTGTCTGTCTTACCTCCTGTGGTTGCTTCTTCCCATCCTGCTTTCCTGGAGTTCACTTGGTTATTAAGCTTTGTCTAACTGCCCTCACTATGGGACATCAAGTGAGATCAAGCAGCACACAGTTACCTGGAGGCAGAAACACTTAATTTGACTGCTTGCTTCACATGGCCATGCACGTTTTTGATTCTTTCTGCATTTGTACTAGCAGAATATAGATCCAGGTCATAGGTCATGGTCAAAGAAAGTGCAGTTTCAGCAGGATGAGAGGTTCATTTCCACTGAATGCTTAATGTGTGGGAATGTTTTGAACGGTGGGCACTAAGTTGATTTGACACTTTAATCACAGTACATCAAGATTCAAGTTTTATTAAAAATAAGACTTCAAAGACTAATTTTGTTGAACTGCTTCAAATATCAGTTGGAAATGATATGGGTACAATTAAAACATTTGCCTCAGGCATTCGTAATCCAAATTCAGAAGTATTAAGCTACTTTATGAAAAATTAAAAGTGCATTTGACAACAAAGTAACAATGCTGTTAGCATTTTCCAAGCCCAGGGACATTTTAAAGTGAAGAAAAATGTAAAAGCTGAACAGTAATTAAATTTTGGAAGTTCTTTCATTTTCAATAAACAAATACATCTGTTAGGAAAGAATCTGATTTTTCTGAAATATTATATAATAATAAATACAGTGTTTGTATGCTTTACTAGAACTCAGTTTTAAAATGTTTTTTGTTAGTTACCCCTGCAAAAACTTTCAATCTGAAATGAATGCAAATAAATTTGCCAATAAGCCTTATCACCATCCAGATGATTTTACAATTGGTATCATTTCACTTAGACAATTGCAGGATTTCATTGTATTTATTTTATAAAGCTCACAGAATTCTATTTTTCTGTTACTTAAAAGTGAAAAAATTGTGGCATGAAAATGCGGACAGTTTTAGAAATCTCTTGTATCAACATCTTTCCAGTAGGTTTACTCATTAATTGTATAGTAAAAAATCCCTCCTTGAACACAGGGAATAATTTGGGGAAACTTCACTTCCTACATTGTGAATCACATATAAGATAGTATAAGCTGTTAGTTTTAGCCAGCTGGAGAACTTTTTTAACACATTCATCCTCTACAGAGTGTAAGAGAAGTAGTGGTGGTATGTGGCAGTAAAAGCAGTACTCCTATATTACCTATATGCTTGTGATATGTAATTGCAATGTACATTTCTATAATTGTACCCTTTATGACATTTATAACTAGATTACCTAATATTTTCCTACAGATTTTACCATTGTTCACGTTATACCAATACATTGTTTCTGAGATTTGTAAGGACGCAGCTAAATGTATTGAAGGAAGAATCTTCAAGGTAATCAAAGAAACTCTCTTTTTATCACAGCATATTGTATTTCAAATAAATTTTTAATTTCTTTGTTAAATGTAGTCGATTCAATATTTCTTCACACATTACTATGAAAAGTAATACTTTGAAGTTCAGCTGTTGCTTAGTGTTTCTAGCACAACAGATTGTAGGACTACCTTCTAAATTCAATTATTATTTATATTCTCGATTTTAGTAGGATGTAGACTTACTTATACAGTTTTACTGTTAATGTCCTACAGAGACTGTTGATTACTTCCATCATTTCTTTCTACTCTTCATATAAAAAGCATTCTTAAAGATATGCTCACAAGATTTTCCTTCTTGGATCCAAACTTTTTACTTGGTATTTTTTATCTGTTCCGCCATTCTTTTAAAAGTTTTTGCTTAACTGCAAAACAGAAATGATTTTTTGTTCGCAGTGTTCACTTCTGGGTTTGCTATCGGTATCATGGCGTAACCAGGTTGTCAGACTTCTGGGAACAGAATTCTGTCATTTCACTAATGTTCCCTTGTTGGTTTTGTTTTGGTTTTTTTTTAATCCCTTGGTGGTTGTGGGTTTTTTTTAAAGGAATCTAACTTGTGGTAAGAGTTGAAATATTATTGCATTTAGATATTTTCAGGAAATGCTGATACGGGTTAGGGAGAGTAGCTGAGTACTATGAGACTAAGAAGAGTAAAATCTGTGAAACAGGTTTTAATAAGGGGCTGACCTTGGACTGACACCCAAAGCTCCAGCCAGATGAATTAAGTTCTTTTCCTTTGTCAGGAGCAAGTTTTTGAGGAATATATATTTGGATATTTTTTTTGTGTTTGTTTTTAAATGTTAAAGACCCATGTTTGAGATGTCACTTATTTAGTAAAAAATATAAAAGATTTCCTTCCAATGAAGAACATTCTTCATCGATGTAGTATTCCAGTATCTCCTTCAAAATTACCTTTGAATATATTTTATTTTGAGCAAAAAGAATAATTGAAAATTATTTAAATCAAAGTCTCTGTTATATTTTCACAGATTAAAGTACTTACAGATATAGGATTTTTTATGGAGGCCTTTCATGAACTGTCTTTGCTCAATTGTGGAGAGAGAATTCCGTGGAAAATACCTGCAGGATACAGAAAAAATGAACAAATGAAGGTAAACACCAGTAAAGTATAATAGTGAACTATAACACTCAATGTTCTGTATGAAACTGCGGATGCTCCACATCTGCAAGGTATTACACATTCCTAAAAAAATCCTAAGTTTCTTTCAACAGGCAGGTCAAATAGTAGACATTGAATGACATTAATTTCTCTCACTGAACAGCAGGAACAAAAATAAAATTTGAAACTTCCATGCTGTCTGTTTTATACAGTGAGTAATGCAGCTAATACTGTTGAAAAAATAACATGTGATTTCATATGTAGGCACAAAAAATATGGATAGAGTTCTTGCCCCACTGATGGCAAAACTCCCACAGCCAGGAGCGGGGCAGCTGGGGGGCAGACTGAGCAGCCATCGGGCACCTCTGTGGGGCTGGGGACAGGCCGAGGCTGGGCTGGGACATCTGCCTGCAGGATCAGGCGTGGTGGGGAGAACCAGGCTCAGACACAGCCCCAGGATGGCCTGTGAGGTTACGAAGCTGTTAACAGTTCACCTGGGCTTCTATGTCTGACCTGTGCGCGTACCTGTGCAGGCAGATACAGCCCCGCGCTATTGGGCAAGCCTCCCCCATAACAATTGCGTAGCCTTTCCTTCTTTCCAAGCACATAAAAAATAACAAGTTAGTGCTGGACAGCTGTAACCAAGGTCTCCCTTATCTGAGCAGTGCTTTTGGGCAGGTATCACCCCACGACGCAGTATGTGTGCCCATACTAGGGGGCTGGACTGAACATGTGATAGAAGATTAGTGGGACAAGTAGGGACACCCCTTTTGACAGCAGCCGGGATTTAACTTGATTGTACAGCCACATTTTGTACATGCAATAGGTTGATATTTCTAATCTGGTGATAATTACAGGCTGGTGCAGAACTCACCTCCATCACTTCCCATTTGCTTCCCTTACCCTGTGTTGTAGACAGTGAAGCTGGCATTGCAGAGCAAAATTAGTTTAACGAGCTGATTTGAAGGCAAATTTCCCCCCTTCCACCTCCCCAAACCCTGAGAGGGGGTTTCCAGCCGACCCCTGGCCTGACTGTCCTTACCCTGCAGCCTCACAATGGCTATAACCAGCACAGAGCAACAGTATCTGTTTTTGGCAATAAACAACAAATCAATGCCTAAGCTAAATAATAAGGGAATAATTACAATTACATTTATGATAGGATGTCAAATGTTTACATTTAAAAAACCAGAAACATAGACAAGCACTCCTCCTCGAATAACCTGCAGTGGTACTATATTCTAAATGAAACATGAACTTAATAGAACGTAAACTTAAAATATTTATCAAAAAAGGCGACGTTTTAAATGTCCCAGTGACATACTAACTGCATGAGAAGATATGAAACTGAAATCTAGTGATTCTTCTCAGAGAACAAGCTACATTACATTGTCACTAGGTTTAGCCATAAACAGTTATCAGCATCTTCACTGGAGTTGATTCTGCAAAGCTTCCCTGTTTATGGCTGCAGTAAGAAATACATTTACTCCATACTGCTACTAGTCAGGTTAAAATGAATCTGTAAGTCCTTTCCTTAATTCATATTTTGTCTGAAGAGCTCACAGAGTTAGGATGAGATCTGGTTGACCTGTTACTTGTCGTTTTCTAACTGGGTTCACGGGTGAGTGTTCAGGTGAACAGCCGAGGAGGTTCAGCGTTAGGTCTCTGGTTAGGGTGTGATGTCTGTAGAAGCTAAGTGCTTGCTGGACTTTTGCACAGCTCTCAGAATAAGAAGGACCCAGGTTCCAGGAAATGACAGAGATGATAGAAGGCTACATGTGGAGTATAGAGTTAATAAAAGAGTAATAAAAACCACGTAGAACCCAAGTGACAGTTGTGTGAAGCACTCTCAGTTATGATGAAGGCTGGAACTGATCTCTACCTCTGCCTTTTTCTTCCCCTCGGTAGGCTGATTTGTCTCCTGGTGAAAAGGGTTTTTGAGCAAGGACTAGAATTAGTGTTCAGGTTCAGAAAATTGAAGCACATATAAGCAAAGAAATAGTTGTTTTTAGAGCCCTCAAGGAGGCTAACATCTCAAGTTCGTCTTGACCTGTAGCTCTTGTTTTTGTTCTATTCACAGATCTATACTCTATCATTTTCAAAAATGTAAAGAACATAAAGGCAATTGATGATCGGTGTTTATCCTAGACATTGCAAAATTTGCAATGCTCCTAGAATTTGCAAAAGGATTTTTATTGATTTATGCCTTTTTCTCCCTTTGCTTCAAGTTGAAGAATCCTGGTGAATGGCATAGGAGGTGCAGGGACAGTTCTGGGACTCGGGTCACGGCTCAGAAATGTAAAACCTGCAGAAACCAAGTAATTGTTGATATTTTTAGAGCCCTCAAAGTATAGCTGGAAATACACTACACTTGTCCACTGCTTTGCCAACTCACTTATTTTATATTGATACTGTAACACTTTACTTATTTTTGATTTTGTCCATTTTACAGGTTTTACAGAAATTTGACTCCTCAAAATCTCTCCTAACCATTACAAATTTAAAGGTAAAAAGAATCTCAAAATGCTAGAAATTTTATGCTAGATATAAATATTTATTTCTCTGGCATCAGTTAGAGATTATTTTGTTCAGAAAATGTGCTTGTTATTTGTAAAAAACAGTACATAGAAAAATATTCTCTGCAATAGTTTACTGTTTCCTAAATTTTAAATTTTATGGCTGACCTCTCAAGGGAGAGGCAAATACCATAACCACTATTTTTCAAATGGGAGACCTAACGCATACAAATCTGTGACTTGTCTGTGCAAAGTATACTAGAAGAATTATTCAGGTTTTGTCAGGATATGTAGGGTCTGGAGTTTATCCTGCTAAAATATTGAGAACAGCAGTCATCCAGCCTTATAATCTCTGTCAATCAGAGCTGTCTTCATAGATTCTGGGAGGAAATACAGAGAAATTGTATCCCAGGCAGGTAGGGATCAGATTAGGAAAGCTAAAACTCACATAGAGCTAAATCTGGCCAGGAGCGTCAGGGGCAGCAAGAAAGCCTTCTATAGGTATATCAGTGACAAGGGGACGACTAGGGAAAATTTGGGCCCACTCAGGAAGGAAACAGGAGACCTGGTCACCCATAAGGCAGAGGTACTCAACAACTCTTTTGCCTCAGTCTTCATTGGTAAAGGTTCTAACCCCATCACCCAAGTTACAGAAGGTAAAGGCAGAGGCTGGGAGAATGAGAACATCTTTGTTGGTGACATGGATGTTGGGATTGAGTGCAACCTCAGCAAGTTTGCTGATGACACCAAGATGTGTAGAGCAGTCAACACGCTGGGGGGAAGGGATGCCATCCAGAGGGATCTAGACAGGCTTGAGGGGTGGGCCTGTGCCAACCCCATGAAGTTCAACAAGGCCAAGTACAAGGTCTTGCATGTGGGTCAGGGTGATTCTGCCCCTCTACTCTGCTCTCTTGAGACCCCACCTGGAGTACTGTGTCCAGCTCTGGAGCCTCCATCATAAGAAGGACATGGACTTGTTGGAGCGGGTCCAGAGGAGGGCCCCAAAGATGATCAGAGGGTTGGAGCACCCCTCCCATGAAGACAGGCTGAGAGAGCTGGGGTTGTTCAGCCTGGAGAAGAGAAGGCTCCAGCGAGACCTTATAGCAGCCTGCCAGTATCTGAAAGGGGCCTACAGGAAAGGTGGAGAGGGACTTTTTACAAGGGCGTGTAATGATAGGATGAGGGGTAATGGCTTCAAACTGGATGAGGGTAGATTTAGAATAGATACTAGGAAGAAATTTTTCACTATGAGGGAGGTGAGGCACTGGAACTGGTTGCTCAGGGAAGTTGTGGAAGCCCCATTCAAGGCCAGGTCGGATGACCTGGTCTAGTGGGAGGTGTCTGTGCCCATTGCAGGGGGGTTGGAATCTTTAAGGTCCCTTCCAACTTAAAACAGTCTATGATTCTATGATTCTGTGATTCATCCTAATTCAGATTAGGGTTGAAGTCAATTTCTGTGGGGGTGAAGTGAATCTGTAAACCACTTAATGAACAGTCATTTCTCATTTTAATTAAAATCACATGTTCATCAATGACTTCTCTTTTGGTTTTCAGTTTTAATAATTTTCTTTCACTTGTCTTGTCATAGATCCATTGAGCCAGTAGGGTATATGTTAGCAGAATGTGGAAAAGAAGCTATACCATAAAAACAAACTGATAAAGTAGAAAAAACCCATTTTTTCCTCTACTTTTCTCTCTTTTGTTTACAGTAAGCTTTTGTGTCTCCTACAACAGTCGATATTAGAAGACAGAAATGAGATGTCTATCTTGACAGCTTTTGATCTCACTAGTTTCAGATTTATTTTGAAGTTGTGCTTTATCTTGAGCTTTTGATTTGAACACTTCACAATCTATAAGGGGCTGTTTTTGGTCTCCTTATGATTTTGCAAAGCTGGGTAGACTTTCAACTTCTAAATTTATTAATCTAAAGTGAGAATATTAAACTCAAGATAAAACAAGGATGCTATAAGGAACAACAAAAAGATTCTATGAAATACGCTAGAATGGTTTGATACAAGAATTTTTTTCCTTGCTTAATCTTTCCAGCCAGGGTGAATTGTAACAACAGACATTCCTTTGAGCTGAGATTTCTGAACTAGAGATTTACCCAAATATTTTTTGTGACCACCTTAGCTCAAAGAGTGCTATGGACAATGCAGAAAACTAAAACTCACACAGAGTAATAGCTATAACTTCATAGATGCACCTTCTACTGGAAAACTGATCCCTGAGGGTGTAGCAAGTGCTACTAAGTGGTGAATTAAGTTTGGAAAGGAAACGGGCAACTTATCCATAATGACTAAGAGCATACTACTAATATTATTCATGTTAATTGTTATAAACATTATTATTAATAGAAGCAGAATATGCCTTGAACAAGAAAAATTTGAAAGATGTCATTTCAAGTTGTCCCAGTTGTTAACTTTCTTGTAGGTACTGGAAGACATATTTAATTGGAGCCTGTCCTTAACAATGGTGCCACTGTGCAACCAACAAATTATGAATAAATTAACCTTAGCCAAAATGCATTTCATCATTTGCCTTTCTGCCACAATAAATAATATACCTGAAAAAGTGGAAAAACACATCTATTCTGTTGACAACAATACCTTGAAGGAGCCAAGCAGAATTACAGCATCAAATGTAAAAGGTAATTATAAGGGTGGTGGAAAAGTACATTTATTCTGCAACTTGTTTCAAGCATAGGTTTTCCACTTTTAACTGCATATGCATTAATATGTCATAGTATAAACAATATTAATATTAAATATTGCTGGAAAAATCAGTCATTATTGAAATAATAGGCATTAAGGTTTTTCAAGTTTTTTTTTAGCTAGTATCTCTGATATTATTAGAGCTCTATTCCATTCTTCCTCACTAAATTTGATATTGAAAGTCTCAATTATAAATAGAGAAAAAAGGGGCTTATTCTTCAAATTACTAAGAATGCTTTGGTTCTGCATCTGTTCTCGGAAATTTCATTTGAAATGTATTTGACAGTTGATGCCGATAAGAATTCAAGACAACAGGAACAAAGAGGCACAATGGTACGGCTCGTTGATGGTAAAGATGAATTAAATATGGCCATGCTGAAGGTAATTTTGATTTTTAGGAAAAAAGGCTTAAGAAACTGCACATTGTTCCAAGAACATTGCTAATGCTTTCAGTGTAACAGAAGCTATGATGGGAGAATAGCATGAATCAGGGGACTAGAAATTTCTTTTCCTAATCTGATTGTAATCTTACTAGCCATACATGAAGTGTTGGTGATTTGGTGCAGTTTTTCAAGCAGTGTAGCTTACACTGTATGTTCATAGGAAATATTGTCACAATCAGATCTCAGTATGACTGTTTCAGCAACAAGGGTAAAGACTGAACAGGATTTCAGGGATAAAATCATCGCCTTTCAGAGGGTGGCACCTCTAGAATGTATCAGAGACTCTTTGATGGGGCAGTATGCTTTACAAATAAAGGTAATACCGTTGTCTACTGTATGTGAAATGCCTCAGATTTTTCCTGTTCCTCTTTCTGATACTTTATTTTGGAGAAATTAACCCACAGCTTATTAGCTTCTCTGTTTGAAGGGGGTTTGTTTGGTTGGTTTTTGTTTTAGTTTTTGTTTTGTTTCATTGTAAAATTCGTCACGAAAGACCAAAATTGAGGGCTGACATATTCTTTCAGAGCGGTCTTCCACTTTGGAAGTATCTACTTTTGGCCTTTGTTACAAACAAAGTAATGTACAAAATACATCTGGAGAAATGGAGGATGATTTTGTATGGCAATTGCTATATGCTATACACTAGAATCTTGAAAGTTTTAGTATAGCTTGAAAATAATGTGCAAACAGCATCTTGAAAATAACTAAAATAGAAGTGTTAAATTAATTTGAATGGAGTTATTTAAGAGACATAATATATTTCCTACCCTTCTGAATTTTCTTTAACTATTCTGTTCTTTCAGGTTTTTTTAAGTAGAGGTCTGAACTCATTGAGAAAACAGGTCAAAAAAAAAGATATTGGATGATGCAAACCTTTGAATTATTTTTTAGTTCTGCTGAAATTCCATGATTGAGATTTTATTTAAAATTAACTTTTTTTTAGATTTGTTTTTCACAGCTTCTTACAGCTAGCTTTATCAGAAAGACTGTAAATTACAGGTGAACTTTCAGTATACATACTGACCTCAAGAATCTGTCAAAAAAATAGATAGAAAAGAATGTAATACTTCTTGCAACATCTTTAATATTGTATTTAAATATTGTATTGCTTAAAATTACTAAGCATAGTAAAGTATAGTATAAAGTTATCAAGTATAGCTATAAGATAAAGATAAGAATGCAAAATTATTGAGTAACATTGCTAAGCCAGAAAATATGTAGTTAAGCATAAATTGCAATAGTACAGGCACAGTTAAGATGTTGCTACTTTCAACACATTGAATCTGTAAAAATTGAAAAAAGCAAAATTAACACCCCCCTGCTACTTTTAGAAAGGCATATTGTTTTCAAGTTGATTTGTTTTAGGGTGCAGTGATAGTAGGCTATAACAGAACAAAATACTTTAAAGAAATTCTTTACTACTTTCATTATTTTTTGAAATCATACAATGCTGTGTTCTTCTTTAGGGGATTTTATTGACAGAAGCTGAAGAAAGTCTTAGCCATCTTGCACAGAACATACAGGACAAATATGATGGGGAGATATCTCAGTGTTCTGCTGAAGATCTAGAGGCCCTTATTGAGGCCAAACTTCAGCTTGCTGCTATTTCTCAGCAAAGGCATCAAGCAGCTTTCACGTAAGTAATATTATGAACAATCTTATGTTGCGCAGCCTTGACTACAGAAGGTTAAAAAAAAATCCAGCAACTTTTTCTTTGAATCCTTTATGTCCGCATTAATATTCTAAATATTAGTAACCAGCCATAACAACCCCGGTAGTATATCTAAAAATCTAAGTTACACTGGCATTTCATTTTTTATTATTGCTTTATTTTACTTTTTAAAAGCTCATCAGTTGTTGGCTTGTGATTTGTCTGTGAGGTGTTTTTGTGATACAGTGTTATACAAAATCAAAGAAAAAGCTGCCATGTTCACTGTTCTTGTTAAAGTAAAAGTCTGGCTATGTTAGGTCATGCATTTTTTAAAATAATTTTAAAGTGTACAGCAGAGTACTAATGTTATCTCTGATACCGAATTCTACTTTGTTCTAGAGTGCCCTGTGTTACTGTCCTAAAAGAACATTTCCTCTTGATGTACTTATTGGTGTCAAGATGTTAAAATTATATTTTTTAAATTAATTTGATTAAAAAGCATTGATGTAACCTTGAACATATTAGAATAGATTTTAGCAGGCATTAATTATATTGTTAGTCATAGTGTGGAAAATACTGTTGTATTTACATGATCTGCCAGATATTTTCTCCAAATTATAATTTCCACATTCTGTGATTTTTTGAGGTTCCGATTTCTTTTGAAAAACTTAAGGACATTACAGTTGTGCTGTTCTTTGAATATATGCAGGATACAGAAATATATTAACTCTTTGTAGAAGTTGAATTCTGAACATTGTTTTGATCCTTTAGCTAGAAGGATTCTTCTGTTTAGCATACCGGTAATTTTAAATTAATTTATATAAGAAGGATAATAGTTTAACAATGCATCATTTTTATTAGTGTCAAGCTTTTTTAATCTATTTTTATTAGGCTGAAAGATCTTTGAGGGTACTAATTGGTAATTAGAGATGCAGTATATAGAGGTGTAGCACTGTCACTTGCCAGACTATATTGAATTATGTAGAGTGTAATCAGTATTTGTAACTTTTGTTAGGTCTAATCTGACTAAACACACCAAAATTATTACAGTAAATTTTACATTATAGTAAGCACCAAGCAAAAAGCAAAATCAACATTTTTTTATTGTTGGAATACTGATGAAGATTGCTGTAACAGTCTTACTGACAAAGTGGTAGGTGATTCACCTGGCCAACAGATAAACCTGTCTCAAGGGTTTTTTCTCCCTTTTTACCCAATTAAAAAAGATAATAAATGTTTTCTTCTATGTCAAAGGCAAACCATCTTCTTTCTCCCTGTTGTCTTAGGTGAATAAGCAAACCTCCAAATCAGATAGCCTTTAAATAGCACAGTTCCTTTTTAGGTGCTTTTTTATACAGCAATTAAAAATAAAATTAACAAGGACAGGAGCTTCACAGTGCTGTATAGACTACTGGACTGCAAACAGTAAGAGTACGGCAGCATGATCTTTCACCCGGGTTTTATTTCTGTTATTTTAATAGACAGAAGTTTCCCAAAAGTTCAGATATTAGGACTGTAATAATTTAGTAGTAATGTCATTAGTGTAGATGGGAAGTAAGGACTTGTAGGCTATTTGTGGACATTTCGCATCATGAAATATTAATCTCTTTCAGTGTCTTTTGAATTAGATTAACTTATCATAAATTTGTCACAGAGAAAACAACAATCACTAGAAAGTGACCTCATTGTGCTTTTGAATGCCATGTGGATTTTATAGAATTGTCATATTGGTAACTAAGGGCCAGTACTCAGACATATGAAATATCCTGTGTATAAGCCCAGGTTAGCTTGATACTAGGCTTAGGAAAACCTCTATTAGTAGAGTTCTGACCCAAACTTCCTCATCCTGCTAAGCTGGTTTCTGTATGCAAGCCATTTTCAGTGCAGGACCCTTCTTTTTGACATGCAGTTATATCCTAAAGTGTAGTTTCTCTCTTGTCTCAGGTTGAAGAAACTTTTTTAGAGTATCAGGGGTTCCAATGGATGTCAGGCATTCTATGGATCATTTTTTGGGACTCTCAAATTTTTGATGGGTGTTTAATGGGCTGTATATATTGATAGTGGTCTGTTATGGTTTGAGAAAACCCATAACAATTTATTGTCATTTAGACAATTATTCTCTCACCCCATGACCCCTCCCCACCCAGGAAGGGGAATCGGGAAGAAAACAAGGAAACCTGGGGGCTGAAAGATAAACAGATTTAATATGCTAGAAGTAGATAATTAACAGTGCTAACACTAAAGAACCCACATTTATCCCAATACCCATATATACACTATGCAAGGATTATACTCAGCCAAGGATATCAGTAGGAAGCTGTTCACTCCCAGCAGTGGACAGTAAATGTCGGACACTGTGGGCGCTACAGCTTGGGGAGGAAGGGAAGGTCTCAGGGGTCCGGCACTGGGGCAAGAAGTCCTGTGGATCGCTGCCATTGAGGGAGAGTGACTTTTGCAGCAAACTTTCTAATTTATATTGAATGTGAAGTTCATAGTATGAAATAATCCTGTTGGCCAGCTTGGGTCAAGTGCCTGAGTCTCGCTCCTCATCCCTGCACCTGGCCAGCTCGAAAACACTGACACCCTGAAACCCACACAACATAGGTGGCTATAAAGTAAATATTTTCACTAATTCAGACACTAGCGTCTTCCAAAAAATACAGTTTTCCCAAGCATTAGAAAAAAAATTAGTCCTGTGTTGCTCAAACCAGGACATGGTCAGATAGCAGAAAAAAAACCCCAAACAAACAAAGTAAGGGTTTGGGTTTTTTTAACCTATTTTACAATTTTATTGCACTGCCATCCATGGAAACTGCTGATATATCTGTCTCGGATACAAATGAAACATTCCTTCAGACAGCTGAATGTTTCCTGCCTGCCAGCCTAGAAATCAAACTTTGCATGATATTACAGAAATTCATCATTTTTTTCCTTTGGCGAAATGACTTAGTGGTGAAACTGTTATAGTCAGCTGTACTTTCCTATTTTGATCATCTTGTCACTTTCTGATTCAGCTGATAAAAGGATGTGTATTTTGTCAAGGAAAATATATAGACACATCACTCTTGTTGACAGCAGAAGAGGGTCACAAAAATTTCATCAAGGGAAGCTTCTACCATTACAGCCTCTGTCTTGCAAAAAATTTATGCCTCAGAGTAAGATTATGTAAAGGACTAATTCAATTGATCTCAAGGAGAGTACTTACATGGTGTCCCCCCTAAGCATGTGAGGTTTCTAATTACCCAAATATGTACTTGTCTGCTTATGTGAATACCTTACTGCTTAAAACAATACATATATGAACCTTTGGGCTTGCGGTCTACTTTTTACTCACAAAATTTATATGTAAGCATGTAAGTAAAAATGGCCTCATTTTCGGAGTTGCTAAATGTTGACAACAGAAGTTAACTGGAGGCAGTAGTGCTCAGGAAGTTAGGTTAATATTCCTTAAAAGCCCGTATATACTCTTGGGTGCTGCACCTTCCAACTTGTTTGAGAAATGTTAGCCATATATCTCAAACAACGTTTTGAAAAATGTCAGGTGTTGCTGTAATTTAACTTTGATGCCTGGTTTCGGGGGAAAACTCTTCTTAATAAAAAGAAAGAAAAGCAGTTGGGATATTTCATTGCATTATCCTTACTGTCTCTTTTGCTTTTATAAGCAAATTCTGGTTTGTATTTTCCATTGTTAGAGAGAAGGTTATCATCAACTTTGATTTATTCTGGTTTCATTTTGTTGAATAAAACTGAGGTAAAGGCATGATGAAGGAGATTCATAAGGATTGAATTCTGAGAGCTGAAAGGCAAGATATTAACAGTTTTGGTTCTCATTGTTACTTTGGGGTCTATTTGTACTGAATTGGTGTAATCCATCCAGTTCAGCATCACAAAAACAGCGAGCAGGATAGAATCTGAAATGACAGGAAGACTTTAACTACCCTCTTATCTCTGGAGGTTATCCATCCTGGAGTTAGATACATGTTGGCAGAATAATGTGAGTAATTTCAGAGTAGTGCTGCTCTTGTTCTGACTTCTTTGTGCATAAATCAAGAACTTTGCCTGTACAACAATTAATCTAGACCTTCTCAAAAGCAATAAATTCACACAGAGCCTTAATCTCTCTTGCATTAAAAGCTCTTTACAGTGTCCTGGCAGTGTAAAAAGGACTTAAGGTGTTCATAAATTATTTTTTTCTTTTCCTTCATAGCAGCCAGTTTCTATGTAAAGAGAGTTTCTCTGTGTGAAAAGACAGAATAGATCAGCATTTTGGTTATACATTTTTAACAATTAGCCTGCTGAAAAATCTTCAAGAGGTGAGTTAGGGATACCCTCAGGTACTTTTTCATCATTAGGAAAGTATGTTTCAGTGGGTAAAGAATAAGTAGAACTGTAAAAAAAACCCCAACCCAACCCTGAAAATGTTTTAGAGAAGAGGTAGGAAAGTAGAGATTTACAGATGTAGGGGAAAACATGCAATTAGGATGGAAAACTAATACCATGAGACACTGGTTTTGGCAGTTCTCAGACTATTTTGAGTAGCGTGTTCTTTGGGCAACAAATCCTGTTGTGAAAAAGATCTCAGTATGTTGGTTTCGCAAGTGTCTTCATGTCATGAAAATAATAGTATTCGCAAAGTCTGCTGTTACAGGTAAACATTTCTATAGATGTCAGGAAAACTGAACAGTGTATCTGAAAGGTTTAAAAAGACAGCATAAAAAGGAAAAAACCTTAGTAGTTTATATTTTAAGAAACCTGACAATATTTTGGGGTCCCAACTCACAATTTTTTGAAATGTGGGGTCGAATGCTACACCAGTCCTAATGGTGTCTGTATCTTTCTAGATGCTGTTTGGAGTGAAGTCCAGAAAAGGATTTATGTTTGGGGTGGGTGGCAGCAGACTCAATGTCATGTCATTGCTCACAAGGTTTTGCCAGGGTGGCACCTGGCTCAGTTTTTGGTGGATGGTATTTACTAAGATCTTGTGAGTATTTTGTCACGTGGATTTCACAAAAGGATTAACTTGTAGTCTGAAAAGGCTTTAAGGAGGAAGATGATGCGGCTGAGATACAGAACTCTCCTATATATTTTGTCATTTTCAGTATTTTTACATCTTTTAATTTCTAAAAGCCCATCCCTGAAGACAGATATGTGTAACTGAAAGTTACAGTGGAGTTCTGTTCTGATTGGTCCAACAGAATACAACGGATGTTGGCTTATCCATTATTATCAGGTTATGTTATTGGCAAAACTTTTACTGCTGTTTTCTCACTTTCATACTGCAGTGCCTACAAATTCAGAATATACTCCAAGTGCAATTTTTTGTGCTACTGAAGCAAAAATTGGTAACCACTGATAGATGTCTCTGATTTAGTGAGAAATGAAGTATCTATTATAACAAAAGCATAAAATGGCAAATAAAATCAGTATTTTTTAATGATATTTTTCTGTATCACAGTGTTGCTTTGGCTTTCTCTGCAATTCGACTTCTCCAAGATGCAAAAATTTTTAGGATCAAAGTGACACATTTTCAAGAAGAAAAGGATGAAAGGGAGTGTTCGGTATGTGTGGATATTTGTTTTAAACTATTGTTTCTTAGTATATGAAGTCTTGTATTAAGTGTTGAGTGATTTTCAGAATACTGTAACATAGCAGTCATCTGTATTACATGGTTACCACTAACCTGGGGAGAAAATGATGTGTGACATGCTTCAGTTACCTCCTTGCCTATAGTATGTTCCATATGTCTATAATCATCATTTTAATTTGTATGTGGTTAGGAATTACAGTTTTTAGTTGTATACTCTCAAATGCCAGCATTAAAAAATCTCCTTTTGTTTAAAAAACCCCAAACAAAAAGAAAGTGGAAAAAATATCTATCTGGTGAAAATCTTGTATTACTCAGTTAAGGTATTTTAGGTTTTTTGATTGAAAACCTACTTCAGGGTATCCTCTTTCAAAGACCCAAACAGACCAATTCACATCACTGCTGTGTTCCATATTTAGCAGGATTTCAGCTGACTTCTGTTGTCTACCACATAGTGATACTGACTTATGCTTTGGAAAGGCAATGTACAAAACCTATTGGTAATTCAACACACGTTCACTCTCGAGCACACAGGAAGTCAAACTGACTCACATGGACAGAACAATTGAGCAGTGAGGCCAGATTTTGTAACATGCATAACGAGACTGGACTTTCTCGCATGCAGTGTAATTATTCTCTGCCTGTGTTGCATATCGCGGTCTTCTGTCTCTCTGCACTTGCTCCTGCATTTTCTTAGGACTGCCCTGTAGCCAGTAACTGAGTTATGGCTATTTTTTTTTTCTCATTTGCATCAGTGCAAGTCATTCATGATGATTTTTTCTATAAGTAAAACACAGGTGGTGCCATGTCCCTTTGTTGCTTGCTGGAACAAATCTTTAGAATACAGAATGTAGAATTTTAGTACTAGAAAGACTGTTTATAACATGTGAAGATGGCACAGGGACTTGAGCTAAGAATACTCACACTTTTGGTACTATATTACTTTAATATTTGTTTCTAGTCACTAGAAACATTAAAAGCTAGAAATAAAAATTTAAAAATTTATTTCTAATCACTATTGAGGTACCAGAACTTGATATTGATCCTGCTCCACAATTAGACTTTCTTGCGCCTTACAGTTTTGTGTAATGTTCCTGTTTGAGAAGAATAAAGTCCAAACTGTTAGAATTATTCTTCATGACACATATAGTATATTGATATATTTACGCACTCTCCCATAAAAACTGGTTAAATTTTCATTTGTTCAAGTCTTTTTTTCCTGTATATTAAAAGTTAAATAATGAATGGACTCCTGATATTAAAAAATAAGTATCTGCCCCTCAAATAAACTTCTGGTTATAATTATATTATTATTAATAATATATTTGTATTAATTTGATTTATTTTAAACTGATGCTGCCCTGTTGCTTTGTTTGTAGTAAAGTACTTGACTCAGAAAGTAACGTTTTTCTTACTTTTGGAAATTATTAGGACTCTTCTATTGAAGATGTTCAACTGCCTCACAGTATAACAGCACAAGATCATATGAACGTCCATCTGTGGCTAAGGTGTCGTATGATGTTAGTGATTGCCCTAGTAACACAGATACATGGCGTTGGTGAAATGAAAGGTATTACCCTTTTTTGGTTTAGACTTATGGAGTGCAATGAGCAAGGGAGCCTATTCAGACACAATTCTTATTAATAAATAAAAAATATTAACATTAATCCTGGGGCTGTATTATCACTGAGCAATTATTTGTATTAAATTCATCCAATGCATTAACGAAAATATATTTCTGAGTACAATCTCTCCCTAGAGAATGTAAACACAAAGCACTATATTAATGTTCATTAAATGATAATTATCTTTTGATAAATCATTTGTGGGTGAAAAAGTTTCAAATGTTCTAGTGTAATTAAGTTAAATGAGTATGCTTGTTTAAAAAAAACCAGTTGCTACATACTTCTAGATTCAAAAGTCTCAGAAGCTTTTTTTTTCACTTTTTATATCTCCTAGTGATACAGGAAATAATGAAAATAACTGGAAATAGGAACATAAATGAAATGTTCCTATATATCTCCTAAATATGTTCCAGATTCTTTTTCTTTAAAGAATTTACATAAGATAATACAAAATAAATTCATTGCCATTTGATTATGAACAAAATGTTTTTCATTCCTTAGTTCTATGAACTAAGTATATGATACTCACTTAAGTATCAAAATCACAGTCTAGGTCTGTAGCTAAAATCCCATTTAATCTCTTCTGGGTAATTCCTGTGAAGGCTGTTAGTATTTTAGAGTGATACCTAAGACCATATTTTTGAATATGTAGAATACATTTTATAGGTGAGAATGACATCTGGTCTACAAACTCTAATTATTTATGCTGGTGGCTTACATATAAAGAATGTATTTGGATGAATTTAAACCAAGTGCAGTTTAAAAACTAAGTGGTTTTCCTTTCTTCTGAAAGTGAATTTGGCGCAGAGTCAATAAAACGGTAAATGTGGAATCTATAATGTCAGATTTTCTGTAACTTTTTGGTGTGGAAGTTACTTCTTAAAAATGGTAGAATATACCATAAAGTCTTTTCTATTGTATTTCTAGTATTCATATATTCTTTTCCTTTAGAAAATGATGTGGCTGAACGCCGAAGTGTAATAAACGAAGTAATACTAGAGGCAGAAGCCTTTGGTGATACTGAGACTCAGGCTGAAATGATGGTGCAAGCTGCTATTCTTGACCTGCAAGAAAAACGTCCCATGTCAAGCATTAAACTTCTTTTGGAGGTTTGAGCACAAAGGAGAAAGTGTTCGCTTTTCTTTGATGCATTTTTCATGTAGTCAGAACAGCTGATGCCAGCATTAAATAAGCTTGAAATAGTGCTTCTAAAATAGATTTTTTTTCACTTTGCGTGATTTGTCCTCATAAATAGACAGCAAAAGTAGTAACTAGTTTGGTTTATGTTGTCTGTGTCCAAACAGAATGTCATCAGTTTACTGCAAGAGGATACATTTATTTCCCCTCCAGCTTCTTTGACTCTTGTGAAAAGTATGCTTCTGCTGGCAGACATACTAACACTCCAAACAGTAGAGGATACAGAACATTGCTCTTCTACGGTGGAACCATTAAACTTACTAATTTTGGCACATGAGCTCACCATTAAAGCAGTGAGTATATGTTGGTGATTTACACAGGATTCCCAAATCCTTCCAGCAATCTTAATTACTGATTGTGGAAGCTATTTTAACAATTTATTAAAAAGGGCTACTCCTATTAACTGATCACTTCAATTTTCCCTGGATTACGTAGTGTAAAGAAGTAATTCATCTTACCAAATTTATTTTTGCATACTTATCATGTCTGCTCATGCATGTATTCTGGTATTTTCATACAATTTAAAAATGGTGAATACTTGCAAAATGTACATGCATATGTGAAAATTCAGATAGGTAGTGTGACTTTTAAAGAAGTGTGGAACACTCAGTTTTCCCATTTGAAATGTTTGTACTCAACATCTGAGGGAGGACGTGCATCTCATAAAATTCCTAACTCTTGAGTATCCAAGTTTAAGAATTTAGCTTTGTATCTTAACTTAGAATGATTTGAATTACAACATCTATACCAAGTAGCATCTTGCTTATGATGTTTGAGTTTGACAGATTTTTACGATCAGTATGAAGAAATCATTTCCATGTAAAAATATAAATAGGCAAAAAATAAGTAAATCTAAAGCCATGAAATCTGTGAGAGGTATGTATAGGAATAAACCATTTATCTATTGATCCAAAAACAGATATGCACTTCAGCATACAGTTTATGATACAGTTTATAAAGAACAGCTTTTGGATCAAATTCTTTCCTCATATTTCCTAATATAGAAGTTTAATCCATTGAAATATTTGCTACCCCAAGTAATAAACAATCATATGAATCACTTCAGAGTCAGACTTCCACTTGTGAGCCTTGCTAGCCTTCAAGAGACAGCACTTTACAACATGTCCTCATTGCCTTATTTCCGTGAATGAAAAGTTTGACCGGTCCATACATGTTGTTTTCTTTTTCTTTCCTGGCCTTTGTTGGATGTTAGATTTCTTTGTATAAATGACAGTTTCTTTCTAGGGCTTGGGTTACTTGGGAGATGTATTTCTTAAAGCCTTACTTAAGGGAGTTTGCCTTTAGAAGACAAAGCCTAATCATTTTGATCAAGAGTTCATTGAAATTGTTCTTTTGCTACCAAACTCCTCTGCAGAGAAGACAAACACAAACTGAAGTAAAGGACTTCAGGAGTATCAAGCCCTTTTCTAGTGCTCTTTTACAAGACACATTTGAGCGCCAGGGTTTTGCAATACCTAACTTACTTTTTCAAACTGCTATTTAATTTGCTGACTGCAACTTGATATTACAAAGCATACTCTTTTCATAGATTTTTGCTTGTGGACAACCCATTGAACAGCGAATAGAAGACAATACATTGACTTGCCTGGCCCTACCTACAAAAAATATCTACTTGCCACATATCAACTTACTAGCCCAAGTCAAAATGAGAATTGGTAAGAAAAATGCAAGTCATTATTATTTTTAATTTTTCATTACTTTTTGTTCATATTTTATGCAATAGCAGATAAACTGATGCATCAGAAGTGAATGTAGTAAATCGATTGTTTTCATTATACAAATATAATATTTTGAAAACCAACAGTAGATGTCTGTTTGGCTCCATGCAATGTGTATAAACAAGGCACAATTCTTACTGGAAGTATGGTCAACAAAGGCTTACGTATTAATGTTATAGCTTGTTGAAAATAATGGGAACTTCAATTTTTTTAAGTGGAAGTTGACAATACTTTTCCAGCTTCCGTACAAAACATTCGTTCTGTGAAAACTTCCCGTATGTGTTCCATCTCTCTGGAAGCAGTTATATAGGAACCAACTAATGATATCACATTATCCAGGATGACAGGGATAATCCTCTGTCCCAGTAAAACAAATAGTGTTTGTTATTGTTTTCACCCTTTAATTTAACAACTTTTCATGATAAATTTTCTTTATATAGAAACTTGGAAATATGCTGAATAGTAACAGAAGATGACCTTTAAGACCTGTCTGAGATTGGCTGCTCTATAGCAAATATAGGGAGAGGCGTATTGTCTTGGCGTTCCTTCTGTTAAACCTAATTTGGTGTATATCTGACTTATAATGGACTAGAGGATCTAGAAATCACTTACTGGACTTCGGATCACATTGTGGAGCAGCCTCAGAGTGTTCTGGAGTTTTTTTCAGGAAGATACGCTCCAGGAGCACGTCAGTGCACCCCAGCCACTACTTTGTATGTCCCTTAGGACTAGAATAGAGGTAGCCCAAAGTAAACACCCTGAAATAGATCTGCTGTGGCTGTCAGGTCTTCAACAGCAGCTGGTTTGCTCTAGAGATCCACTTTTACTCTGCTTTACTGCTTGTCAGTACAGACTCCCTCATAGTAATGGCCATGTTTGACCAGTTCCTGTTTCTGAATCCACATTTTTAGCAAGACCCTACGAATACAGATGAATATGGGGGAGTACAGTATCAGAGGTATGCAATACATCAAAGAAGACTGTTTAGCACAAAAGGAATTTGGGAACTTGGAATTGCTCAGAGAGGTTTAGGTTTCACCTAAAACTGCCAGGTGAAGTAAAGTTGTGAAGTGGCTTACTGCTAGTCTTTTCAGATAGTTTGTGAAAGGGTTGATTTGTGTAGCATGAGCTTCTTTTGGATGGCCTAGGTAAACCTTAATGGCATCATAAAGTAGTGAAACAACATCACCGTTTTGCATTTATATCCGTTAATTACTTAAGATTTTTGAGAATTGGGTTGTAACGCTAAATACATAACAGCATTTGTTCTGCAGAAGTTGCTTCTTTTTGTATAAATTGGTTTTCTATTAAATAATTTACTAAGAACTGTCTTTTTTTTTTTCTTCTTCTTCTTTAGGACACACATTAGCTGAAAAAGTAGCTTGTACACCTGAAAGAGGAGATCCATTGCAGTGGCTATGTGCTCTCAAACATTTAGAATCAGCATTGGAGCTTTGCAGAGCATCCGCAACAAAAAAATTAGATATGGAAGCTGAACTTCTTTTTCAGATAGGTAAATAAAACCCTGTTTGTACACCATGATTGCCTTTCTAGGCATTGTTACGCATGTGGCCTCTCTTAAAATGGAGACATTTTACTGTAAATACAACAGATTTGGATATTTCTCACCTTGCCTAGCTGCAGATGTCTCTCCTGTGTTTAGTATCACACCGGCATAGTCCAGCATGCATTACGCAACAAATAATTCCAAAACTGCAGTAGAACTTCTCCCACTTCTATGTTATCGGGGATCAAAGGGTGTAGCCAATGAAATTAAAGATGCTGTAGAAAGCTAATTAGCTTCTTTGCATCAGTCTGAACGAAAGGAGATGAGAGGCTTATAAAGTATTTCTAAATGATTTAACAAAGCTAATGAATTACACAGCGTTTGCCTGCATTTGGATTTTAGAGTCATTATGTTTTGCACCAGGAGGTATTGGTTTGTTAAGATCCCAGCTAGAAAGGCACTCAGGCTCTGTAAAATATCTCTTAAGATGTCATTTGTTGGAGTTAACACTATAAAGAAAAAGAGAATAGTGTAAATAATCTCATGTCCCTTCGGATGCTAAGAACCCAAAGTTGGTGCAGTATTGAATGGGCTTCCAGTCAGGCTGCAGCATAACACACAGATCCTGTCTGACAAAAGGTTGCCTCATTTTGGTCTTTTGAGCTGTTAGGGGATTTTCTTAAAAGAAAACAAATCTATTCATCATTTCGACTGTCAAACAAGAAGCACGTTCAGTCAAGAACTTCTTGCTGCACTTTTACAGAAAGTAAATATGGCTATATTCATGCTGTGGCACAGCACAACACAGGCCTGAAGGGCCACGCTGTACCTGCAGCATAGCGCAGCACAGCACTGCCCATGCCTGTGCCTCGACTCCTTCATGTATAATGGTCTTCTCGTTAGGGTCACTACATGTTAGGAGTCATTGTGATTCACAAGTTTGATTATTTTAGCTACTCTATGAAGTAATTTGCTATACAAGCATTGTGCATTACATTTTAAACAAATGGGAAAAAATTTTGCGTAACAGGAA
The DNA here is from genome assembly GCA_013398295.1 of Chionis minor. Taxonomy (NCBI): domain Eukaryota; kingdom Metazoa; phylum Chordata; class Aves; order Charadriiformes; family Chionidae; genus Chionis; species Chionis minor. The sequence goes on from VZSF01008264.1 coordinate 2,031,972, forward strand.
GAGGATGGATAACGCGCTATGTTGTTTAACTGTCCTGGCAGTGAACAGGTTGGGTCTTAAAGAAAACAAAATTAAAATCTTGCAAATCTGCTTTCTGTATTTCTTTCTTAGGTAAGGTAGAATGCCAGATAACTGAAGCAGGCAATAACGAGTCATCTCAAGCTGCTGAAACCCTGTTGGAAGCTATAAAACTCAGCCAGCAACATGATCAAAAATTTGAGTAAGAAACTAGCCATATAACTTTAAAAATCATTTTGATCACACATGAATATAGTTTTTTGACCATTTTCTGTGATTTGGTGTGGGACTTCTATTACGAACCATCTTTTATGTTTTGGAGAATTTTCTTCTATTGCAGTACAGAAGAGCTACTGTATATTTATTCTCTTTTTTAAAACAAATGCTGAGAACGTTTAAAAGCATATTTTAGAGTATACAAAGTTAGAGCTTTCTGTTCTGTTTCCAAATTTGTACCCTCTCTGTCAACACCAGGAAGAGAGTTATCAATTAAACAGGGGTTTTATTCATATTTCAGATGATGAGCTGTGGTCTGCCCCCTTCCAGATAATAGAAATCCAGCTTGAAAAGGTTAGCAGCCAGAAACAGTCAGAAGAACAGAGGCAGAAGTAGCATAGGAAATGTGTTTGTAACAGATATCAGGACAGTGGCTTTGGCATTAGTTATCAGCGTAGGAGATGCCTGAAGAGCTGAGCCAAGCCAGCCAATAAATTCTGTGAAGCAGCTCTGATACTCAGACTAAAGCTCAGACTTTAGGGTTTTTTTTAGTTTCTTGACCAGTCTTAATGAATAATATGCCACGTCTGGTTACAGACAGTGTAAAGGCAGCAATTTACCTTGCTTGTTTGGGTATTCTGTTACTTAAGTTAATGAACCAGAACTCTGAACACAGAAGCAGTAGAATAGTAATAAACCCCTACGAGCAGTCAGCATGATGGAAGATAGTACAGAAATGGACTATGGTGATGTTTTGCAAGTTTAATTTGCTACACTTATTTAATTTGCTACTGTCTTTCTAAAAGAATGTACAGCAACATGGATGGAGCTTGGCTTTCTTATTTTAGCGAACTGAATGTCCTGATCACCATTATATAAGCCCTCTGGTACCTACAGGATTGTTTAATTAAAGTTGCTTCTTGGTGTCTCAAATCCCTTTTTGTTAGCAAGACTAGAAATGTTAAATAAATTGTCACAAACTAAGTGTAGAACTTGCCATCTTCCCACTTAGTTTGCCCTGTCTTGAACTGTACAGCACTCTTTGACTTCTGTATTTTGCTTTACAAAAATCATACCAAAGCTGGAATTTATTGTACTACATAAACAGCCAGCTCTGTGCAATATGACTCTGTCTAGAATAGTAACTACATGAGCAGGAGTTTGTTGCTATGCTTAGGGAAACTAATTCGTAGGGGAGCTCTGGAGAGAGCTACAGGAGGAATCTGCATATAGACCTGTTATAAACCTATAGGGAATAGAAGTGTTGGTGAAGTTCTCCAGATACAGTGATTTTCAGCAGGTCAAGGGAGGTGACTCTGTGCCTCTACTCCGCTCTGGTGAGACCCCACCTGGAGTACTGCATCCAGCTCTGGAGTCCTCAGCGCAGGACCTGTTGGAGTGGGCCCAGAGGAGGGCTACAAAAATGATCAGTGGGATGGAACACCTCTCCTCTTAGGAGAGGCTGAGAGAGTTGAGGCTGTTCAGCCTAGAGAAAAGAAGGCTCCAGGGAGACCGTTTTGCAGCCTTTCAATACTTAAGAGGGGCTTATAAGAAAGATGGGGACAGGCTTTTTAGCAGGGCCTGTAGTGGTAGGACAAGGGATAATAATTTTAAACCAAGAGAGAGTAGGCTCAGGCTAGATAAAAGGAAGAAATTTTTTACAATGATGGTGGTGAAACACTGGAACAGGTTGCTCACAGGGGTGGTAGATGCCCCATCCCTGGAAACATTCGAGGGGCTCTGAGCAACTTCATCTAGTTGAAGATGTCCCTGGTCATTGCTGGGGGGTTGGACTAGATGACCTTTCAAGCTCCTTTCTAACCCAAACCATTCTATGATTCTGTGATTTTTTGCCTGGTTTATAATACTACTGTAAAAATAACTGAAAGGAGAAAGAAGTATAGGAGAACAGGAATTGGTGAGCACAGCCTGTATGAAAATGTAGAGTATTCTGGTACAGAACTCAGAACTGAGAAGGTTCCTCAGCTGAGGCCAATGAAAAAATGAAAGATTGTGGGTATTTTTGTTGATTCTTGGAGGAGTTTGATGGAAGACCCATATCCAAATTCAGCCACCTGTGTCTCAGGGAAACCAGGACAATAGATATATGACTTAAATTGATGAAGGACAAGGAACGCATACAGATTCTGTACAGAAAGATCACTGTCCTTGCAGAGTTACAGTTTTTTTACTAAACATTTGCAATTTATTTGTGGAATATTTGTTGCAGATAATGCAAATTATATTTCACATAGTCTTAAATTAATGGGTTATTTGTTAAGCATACCATAGGGATGTTTTAGACTCATGAAGACTTTAAAACAGGATCACACGGCTTTCTAAAAGAAGGTGCACTTTGAGTAGATGATGAGGGATGGATGAATGACTTCTTTGATAAGTCTCTCTAGCTAGTCTTACGCAGGCATCAGATTGTATCATTGTAATGCTTACTTTGATAGTAACATTGATTGATCTGTATGTTGTTTCTTACAGGTTAATAAGAAGATCATACCTTGAAATAGCACTATTGTATTTGCATTTTGCCACAAATAATGAGGATGTGTCACAGACAGAGAAGATGGTGCCTTCCAAATCAAACGTATGTTTTCTGTCTTTTGGGTAGTGGCCTCTTCAACGCAGGAAATATATTTCTGTTAGAACATTGTGCACCTTGCCAGACTCTTACTTATAGTGACTTATAAATCATACTGATCCTGAAAATCCTACTAGAAGAATCACATAAAGAAATCATCTAGTACAGCAGTAGAATTTTATCTTGTTTGATGTTGTTTTTCATATTTGTTGCATTAAATGGTAAGATGGAAAATATTTCTCTGTATAAAATAGGAAGAAACAGAACCAACAGTGTTTTCATTTCTGAAAATGTACTAATTAATTTGTACCTTGCAAAGGAAACATAACATTAAAACCTGGTTTTTAAGCAGTAATATTTATACTTTACCAGATTTCAATTTTTCAGTACAAATATGAGTGACAACATGAGAAATATAAAAAGGCTTTAACCACATTAAAGTGGCTACACACCATAGATTCAAAGCCTAATGTGTAACATAAGAGAAAAGATGTAACTAAGATTCCAGAAAATGGAAAATTATAGCAAAACTGCATAAAGTAGTGACTGTGGTATGAGCTGCTCTGAGAAAATTTTTTCAGGAGCAGCCAATTAGTATGCTCTGGTTATTTTTTTTTTCAATTTTAGCAATTAATCCATGCATTTACAATTAATGCTGATTTTTACAACTTGCAAATAAAACAATAATTCTGTACGTAATCTGAGCCAGCAATGTGCCCTTGTGGCCAAGAAGGTCTCTGGCATCCTGGGGTGCATCAAGAGGAGCATAGCAAGCAGGTCGAGGGAGGTCATCCTCCCCCTCTACTCTGCCCTGGTGAGGCCACAACTCGAGTACTGTGTCCAGTTCTGGGCTCCCCAGAACAATAAAGACTGGGAACTGCTGGAGAGGGTGCAGCAAAGGGCTACGAAGATGATTAGGGGGCTGGAGCATCTTTCTTATGAGGAAAGGCTGAGGGAGTTGGGTCTTTTTAGTCTGGAGAAGAGAAGGCTGAGGGGGGATCTCATCAATGTTTATTTACAAATACTTAAAGGGAGGGTGCCAGGAAGAGGGGATTAGTCTTTTTTCAGTGGTGCCCAGTGATAGGACAAGAGGTAACAGGCACAAACTTGAATATAGGAAGTTCCCTCTGAGCATGAGGAGGAACTTTTTTCCTTTGAGGGTGGCAGAGCACTGGCACAGGCTGCCCAGAGAGGTGGTGGAGTCTCCGACTCTGGAGACATTCAAAACCCGACTGGACGCCACCCTGTGCAACCTGCTGTAGGTGGACCTGCTCTGGCAGGAGGTTTGGACCAGATGATCTCCAGAGGGCCCCTCCTACCCCTAACATTCTATGATTCTAAGTAGGAGGACTTTTTTCTATATTTAAAATATATATTACCATAACACATTCAGAATCCTAATTGCGAATTGGTGTATAATTTTAGACCTCTTCTGGAGAACTCTCTTCTCCTGAGGAGGCTCTGAAATCAGAAGACTACAAAGTACAAGCCTGGATCGCAGTAAAAGAGGCTACAAAGGTTGGTGCAATATTGTGAAGAGGTAATTTTTTGCCTTTTTAAAATTTCATCTTATGCCACTTACACAAGCAAACAGGACAATGCAAACAAGAAAAGAGTTAAGGTTTCCTAAAATTTCTGGCATGGGTCATATTTGAGGAGATTAAAATGGACTCTGTCTGAGTAGTGCATTTAATCTCTCTTGGACAGATCTGACTCTGTTTACCTCAACTTTGATTCAGTGCAAATGAAACAGCACACTGCCTGACGTGTGCACGTGTATTTGACATGTGCGTAGACATCAGTGGCATCCAGGTGAGGATATCTGCTTTGAAATCACTTATGCAGCAATTAAGCTGTCAGTAGTAATGATTTATTTAAGTATAGTATGTACCATATGTCAGAGAGAAATAGAATATTTTCCTGACATTTAAAAACATAGTATGTTGAGTAATTAATTTTTTGTCATCATCTTGCTACTGTTAGGTTTTACAACCTATGTAAATATTGTGGTGAACTGGTTCTGAATAAAATAAATATTATTTTTAGGTCAGTGAAGCTGTGCTTGCTTCTCGGCTGTTAATTGGAATGAAGAGTGTTAAAGAACACAGCATGGAGGATGCAGTGCATCAGAAAATCCCAGAATTTGTTTCCATGGATCTTCTTGCTTCGTACAGAGATTTCTTATCTGGTATTCCTTTATACCTAGTAATATTAGGACATTAATTGACTAATAAGCTATATCTGCCTTGTAATCTAGTAACACATTTAATATCTAATTTGCATTTATGAGAAATTATAATTCAAATTTGGAAAGTAAAAGCAAAATCCTCATCCTGCATAGCAGTACAAAATATTGAGTAGATCTAATAGGTCTTTAAATATCAGCCTGTGCATGTGTTCAATAGGTTAAGAAAAATTGCATTGGTTGCGTACTGTGGCTGAGACAGAGAGTGCACATACTGCCATACTGCCAAAGGTCCAAAGATGGACCTTTGTCATAGGACTTCCCCAGACTCCTAGAGTAGGTCTTGGCTCCCCTATCAGTCATCACTGCTTTTTTTTCAAACACTGACTTAAAAGAGATTTTTTCTTAGGGATATTAGCTTTTCCTTAGAGACTTTCAGTTTTTCTTTTGATTTTGCAAAGACACATTGGTGTTGAATAGTTTGTCTCTCTCTGTCCCCCCTCCCCCCAAAAAAGCAAAAAGCAAAACCCAAACACCAAAACCAACAAACCGAAACTTTGCAAAGTTATCTGCCTGGGTACTGTATTCTAAAAGTCAGAGTCAGTAAAATAAAATAAAAATATCCACTGTCTTTCTAGTCCAATTAGAGATGCTTCCATTAGCTTGGTAGAACTTTGCCTTTGCCTGGTTTATTTCCACCTTTTGCATTTATTTACAGCTAATGGAGTTGATGAAATGGAAGTTTTTAATTTAAAAAAAAATAAATCAGTGAAACTAGGAATTCTGGGATAATGGTTGCCAGATGTTATATAAACATTAAGGCAAAATATCTGTATTTGTTTTTAAACTGGGAACCATTCATTTAGTGCTAACATTTTGGTTCGGTGGCTTAATTTCAATCATCCCAAGTGACTGACAAAGATTGAATTGTTCTGCCTGATAGTCGCTGGCAAAGCTGAGCAATGTCTGCTTACTGTACAGTGTTTAAACATATGCGTTTTGATTGGTTTATGAAAACAAGTGTTGCATGCTAAGACTCTCCATCAATCTGATTGTTTTGTACTAGCTCCATTGCTTATAATTACAGATCATTTTTTCTTTTAGCAAATGCAGCAGGTGTTTCTCCTGATAGTTCTGTTAGGCAATACAAAGAAAAAAAAAATGTAGAAAAGCTATAGCAGGCCAAAATATATAAAGGTAAATTGAAATGGAAATGATCAGCACAGCATGCTAAATATTTTCTGTAGAACCATTAGTGAAACACATTGTTTGAGTTTCATCTCTAAACAATGTGGCCATTTTAACTAACTTCTATTTTTACAATTGACAGTGAAATATCAGGAATAATGGAGACATTCAGATTTTGTAGAAGCACACATAATTATTTTCTGGAAGTTTACTATTAGGAATTACTGTAACATAATGTTTGTTCAGTTTGGAATGAGAAACACAGTGGAAGAATTGTGTAGGCTTTTGAGAGAGTGATGGACTAATACAGTGAAAAAATATTGAATATAAGCACTAATATAGTGATAACTGTACTCAGTTTTTTAACCTCTTTTTGCATAAGCATAACTTTTGGGCAACACAAAAAAAAATAAATTTTTAGTCCATAGTCATGAACATATTTAATTGATAACGTGCTTATTATCTACAAGGGACTGGACTGAAGCTAGCAATAAACATTTCAGAGTACCTAACTGTTCAGGTCAATATAACTGAGAAGTTCAATTGCTGTAGTTATGACTGATGACTCCTAGTATTGTTTCCATTTTGTAAATATCTGCTATTGAACAATGCATAGAAATAATAGTTTTATATTTAAATTCAGAGAGAGAGAGAGAGAGAGAGAGAGAGAGAGAGAGAGGGAACACCTTGCCCTCTACACCTTTTAGCTTCTCGCAAGCGCCAGTCAGATTCCTGGCCATGATCTGAGAAATATTTCCTTTACTAGTTCAACTAATGTTAAAGCAGAATAGAAAGAATTTTCCTCTTGCAAAAAACATAACCAGGTTCACAAGCTACATTTTCACCTAGAGTTTAGTGAATTCCAGCACAATGTAGAAATAGCTTTTGAATTGCAACCATTCACTGAATGTGTGCTGTTGAACTGTTACTGCATTTGCAGATGGATACAATGTTGTGTCTGAAAGTCCCAAAGCACCTTCTACTGAAAACCAGCAAATCATACAAGACAAGCAGAGCCAAAGGGAAGGAACAGAAAGTCTTGCCGTCAAGGCCAGCCAGAAGAAACAGAAAATAACATGGGTTCACTTAATTCGCTACTACAGTTATTTGAAAAGACTTTATAACACAAACCTTCTGTTAGGTATGAATTTTTTCTTCTTTCTAGGAAACTGCTGTAGGTGAGATACTGTTCTTGGGGGCCAACAGTGTCAGATTCAAAAGCCTTCGTCTGAGATAGTCTCATTTTGAGTTCCTTTAACTTGTATAAATGCAAAAAAAATCTTCACTGAAATCAAGACTTATGTCAGTTCACAAGTGTTGTAAGTGAAGATATTAATTTTTTTTCATAATTATTCACAAGCCTTCATGATACCAGGAAAAGCATCCCTTAAAATTTAATTGCTATTACTATATCAGAGGCATTTTTAAAAAAATCATAATCTAAGTTTATTTTTAGTTCTGGATATGTCAGACTTAAGTAACATCAGAAATAAATCTGCTCAGTTTGGGGGCCTGTTTGTGAGAACTGAGTGTAGTGTCAATGGGAAGGCTAAGCATTATTGCATGTCTTTTGACTAAAACCCTAGATGTTATGTACATACTTGGTTTATTTCACTGTAAACAAAAGATAGTAATAGATAGGACCTTTCAAACAGAGTGAAAACCCATTAATTTCAGGGCCCTAATACTATGCACCCATATCTGATGGCCAGCTGCTGGATATACAGGTAACAACACGACAGGTGAAAACACAACTAGATTGCACATATAGGTGCTGCCTAGAATGAAACTTAGCAGCTCTGAAAATAATAATTTCAGAGAGTGTTGGGTTTTTTTCCTTGCAGCATCAAATGAAAGGAAAGTATTCTACCTCACCACAGAACTATAAGGACAGTAAGGTGTCAAAGGACAAGTAGGTGTCAAAATGTGCACGTGTATCTCAGCTGTAGTTACCAGTGATGGAGCCCAGGGAGTGACTGAGCTGATCAGCCACTAGCTGTCTAAATTAGGGTCTTAACAGCTCTTAAAGCTTCTTTTGACTGTATTGAATAAATATGTGTTTATTCTAGTGGGTGCTTAGGCACGTAGTGAACATAGTTATGCTTACACCTCTAACTTTAAACCTCAGAACTGCACCTCCCATTTTATGCTACTTTACAATGTCTAGACAGAGCTTGTTTCATTATCACATCTCCAGTGAAAAATTGCAATACAAATAGCATAACCTAGTAATATTTAAGGACAATCAATATAATTGTTTGAAAGGGATTTATTTGATATTGAATTGATTTACATATTTTACTGTGTTTTCAAAATTTAGTAGCTGGAGAAACTTTTTAATACTTTTTAATGGCAAATGATAATGTAATAAAAAATCTCTTTTTAAAGCTGCCCCTAACTCAGGACCTGGATCATTTTCTGCAAGAGATGGACACCTTAGTTCTGTTTTTGACACTGGTATTGTTCTACGCATAGCAGAAATGCATTCGTTTCTTAAAAAACATTTGTTTGAATACTCAATGTGTTGTCTTGAGAATTCCCCAGAAGAACTACGTGGTGTAGAGTTGCAGCTTGGTAGGCCAGCTGATTCTTCAAAGGTACTTATTTTCTTACTGATGTTTCAAAAATATGTATTATCCTTGCATTTTGCTCATATTCTTGCTAGTTCCGATGGTGATATTTCTGAGAGTACTATAGAAAAATGAAATTAATTATGCAGAGGATCACTGCAAAACCAAAATCCTGTGTGAGCAGTGAAGGACATAGTTAACAAATGCAAATATCCTTGTATTATTTATTCCTGCAAAAATGATCTCTATCCCATGCTCAGTGTGTTTATACCCCAGAAGATTAACCAGAATGATATTTAAGAAGATTTCATTATTAATAAATTCATTAGTTAATGAATTAATTAGTTAATTAAGTTGGCTGTGTTATTTGGTAGGATTGAGGCTTTTAATCTTGGAGATCTCCATGTTTCCATACTAAAAATGTCCCAATCTTTGCTTTGTAATTTGGATGTACAAGCCTCTATATTGTTAATTTGGTCTATAATAAAAACATATTGGGTTTTTTTTTTAAATTATATTTTTTAAAAATATGTTGAAGTCCTTGTGTGCCAATTTTTTTCACTGATTATCCGCTGGCTAGAAAATCAGTCTTTTCAGATCTCTGGCTTGTGAACAGCCTGTTTGAGCTTTCAAATGTAGGCAGCTCAGACTATACTACTCAGAGAAATCTTGAATTGGAATTCTGGAGTCTACGCTGACCATGGCATGTGGCATGGAATATTAAATGGTAAAAGTCATTGAATATTCAATGTAAAACTATTTGTCTTCAAAGTTTCTCCACCCGACTTCTCACATTAATAATTATCTTAATACTAAAAAATTAAAATGACATGTTACTCTCTATGGTTTATTTTTTACCTATTATGTGCAATATTAGATAGAGACAGGGGAGTCTTGAGGATTGAGAACTTGTTATCTTATAAGAATGAATTAAAATGCTTTTGTGAAAGTAGCTTTTCTAGAGTTGGTGAACTTTCTGCAATGTTGGACAGCATATCATTACTCATTTCCCAACAAAGAGCTGACTGTGCCACTGAATAAATTGTAAATATATGGTATGTGACATTTATAACAGCCATCGTATATCAAAAATTATTTTACTCTGTCTGCTCTTCTTTTGACATAATTAGTATTACACTGTCCTAGAATAATAAGCTTCAGAGCTCACTGTCATGTTCGTGACAGGTGGAAGCTGCATAATCATGTGTTAGCTTCACTGTTGTAGACAGCTAACAACCATAAAGCTCTTACTTTTTTTAATTCTAAGCTTCATTGATTTTTATCACAACATTTTTAGAAGCTTTAACTATTCAGAAGGCTGTATAAGTTATTTTAAAAATGTTCCTGTAATTTGATAGTAGGATTTTTAAGAGTACAAATAGATATAATTTTTGAAAGAATGATTTTTATGTACAATGTTGTTTCACTTACATGTGCCTTTGTAATTCTATTTTTGACTCGACATTTTTTTTAGCTCTGCTGAACACAGAATCCAAATTACATTAAGAAGGCTATAATTAAAATTGTGTGCCCTGTTACATTTTGTGTGCTTGTTTTTTATTCCACTCCATGATAATATGTAGGACTGGAAACACTTAAGTAAGACAGTTTGTTGTTTTCAGGCTTTTGAGGAAGTTGAGTAGATAAATATTTATGTATATAATTCAGCAGCCCTCCAGTTTGACAACAGCAGTTGTAATATCCTTCCTCAAAAAGATTCAATAAGATGTAAATAACAAAAGGTGCAGTTCAGTGTAAAAGAAAACATGCCACACATTTTAGAAAGAAATATATATTGTAAAATAGACTTTTAAGAGCCCTAGTTCAGGGGCACGTCGTAAGTTAGGTTGTTCCCACCTCCATATATGTGTTTTCTCATAATTTTCTTTACACACCGTGCTAGCAGGACAGCAGGCAATTCATTGCCAAACGAAAGATCCTGAATGTGGAAGAACCTTGTAGTAGGTGGGTGATCCATGCAGATCTCATGGCATTCCATGAGTTATCGCCACTGTTATCACTGCCCCAGTGTTTAGAGTCTATGTGGCATGGATCAATCATCCCTAGTTAATTGTCCCATGCCATACTGAAGACATCTCCATATGCTCGGATGCATGCATGCACGCATCACCTCATCTTTATCTTCACCTCCACTGTATTTTGATGCAGGATGGGAACTGGCTTTATGAAGTAAGACTGTATCACTGTGAAAAATCCGCCTTCTGCTCACCTAGATTTACTGCCCTGTATCAGCCATGAGCTGTCTTTTTTGAAAATAAAGTGGGTAAAATTCTCCAGTTTTTTTCAGCAATGAACATTCAAAATATCACTGTTTGGCCTCCTCTGTTCTTTGCAGATCTGCATAACACTTCAAAAAGTAGAAATGGCATGGCACTCTTCAGCCTTTAAATCAAATATTTTACAACTTTAAAAAAGGCTTTTATCCATGAATGAATACTTATTGACACTATTCCTCCATTGCTTCACTAGTAAATGATAGCCAAACAGTAACTATTTGATGAATAGCCTGCTAATGTTCGATATATATTTTAGTAAATATGACATATGACAAATCCTCACAAATTAAATGCCTGAATTTTCAGCAGATATCAGCTTTGTTAGTTACACAGCTAATGAGAAAACAAATAGGTAAACATAAATAAAGCATTAGTCTAGCATTCGGATTATTATTTTAATTATTAATACGTATAGCAGACAAATTACTTTTTCAACAATAAATTTTGTATGGTCAGCATGCCAAATAATATCTTTTAGCAAAAAGCATAACACCATAAGGAAGTCAAAGGTAACAATCATTGTTACTGTAGGTGTCTCTAAGTCAGCCCAGAGGTCCTTTGCATTACCTTTAGAAATGTCTCATCATGTGAACTTTGAAAAAACTTTAACTTGGTAAAATGGACACCTTTTAAAATTACCCATTTATCTAAATAAGCATATATTTGTGCAGGAGTGAAAGCCATTCTGATTCTAGTAGACACCAGATTATAGCAGATTTTGCACGTTACACTAGGGAAAAAAAAAATTTAAATTTCTCTTTTGTGTTTCAGATGTCTCTTGAAATTACTGGAATTACATCAAAGATGACACGTGAGAGAATAGCTTCTCCAGCTTCTGTCATCACAGAAGCAGACAGTCAGATGGAGGCAGCAAGTGCTTCAAATAAGGAAATTAACATTCAGTGGTACATTCCTTCTCTGGCAAAGCCATCAAATGATACAGAGACTAAGGTATAACTACACCAAAGCAGTTCCTTAGCTACTGGAATAAATTCTCATTTCCAATTAATATTTGTCTTCTGACTGATCAGATTTTTATTGAATTATACATAATGCTGATTGGCAAGCGGGTCAGCAGGGAGCTATATATTTGCTCTGCGACAAACCTGCTATGGAGAACAAACAGAATGCCCTGACAGGTTTTTGGTGGCAGGCCAAAGAAAGACTTTGTTGGCCATATACAGCTTCCAGGCCATGTTGTGTTCATGCCTTTTACAGGTCCTTGATGTCTTAGAATCATAGAATCGTAGAATAGTTTGGGTTGGAAGACACCTCCAAAGATCATCTAGTCCAACGCCCCTGCAATGAGCAGAGACATCTTCAACTAGACCAGGTTGCTCAGAGGCCCATCCAACCTGACCTTGAATGGTTCCAGGGACGGGGCATCTACCACCTCTGTGGGCAACATCTTCCAGCGTTTCACCACCCTTATCGTAAAAAATTTCTTCTTATATCTAGTCTAAATCTACCCTCTTCTGGTTTAAAATTATTATCCCATGTCCTGTCGCAAGAGGCCCTGCTAAAAAGTCTGTCCCTCACCAGAGCAGAGTAGAGGGGCTCCTTGACCTGCTGGCCACCTTTCTTTTGATGCAGCCCAGGATATAGTTGGGCTTTTGGGCTTGTGATCACATGTTGTTGGCTCATGTCCAGCTTTTCATCCACCAGTACCCCCAAGTCCTTTTCAGCAGGGCTGCTCTCAATCCCTTCATCCCCCAGCCTGTATTGATACTGGGGGATTGCCCCAAACCAGGTGCAGGTCCTTGCACTTAGCCTTGTTGAACCTCATGAGGTTTACACAGGCCCATTTCTCAAGCTTCTTAACTTCTGTTAAACTTGGTTAGAGCTGGTCAACACGTTCAAACAACACCGTTTGGTGGGAGGCTGTCAGAAAAGCAAAGATACACATATATACGGAAAACGGAATTTTGTAAACCTCACTTCCCTAAGAAATCAGATGAAACATGACAGATGAGAAAGACTGGAGGGTTGCAGGAAAACAAGACAGGGACATGGAATTCATTTTATTTTAAAACAAGGGAACAGCATGTAGATAAAATTCCTGCTACTGCAATAGAAATACATGATCTCCAAACTTTTTGGCATAGCAGATCAGTGTCAACATTTCTACTAGACCCTTTTGATCTCTATTAGTAAGCTGATAGAAGCCCTGTGAAGGTAATGCAAATAATGTACTTTTCAGTATAGTTTTGCAGGTTACCTAACAGATGATTAAGAGATCCAGAGACAATTCTTGAAAATGATTAATATATGAAGGCCATATTCTTGACAGTCTCCATATAGTCAAAATATTCAGCTACCACTAGGAAGCATATTTTCAATCATAATAGCAAATTAATTCAGTGAAAGATGAGAACATTCTATTTCATTTTCTTGTGCTTTTATATTGATACAGCTTTATGAGATTGGTGAGTTATGTTTCATGGATTTAAACCTAGTATGATGACAGCCATGCACAAGGCCATATAGCAAATAGAACTAATTACACAGTACCTTTGGAAATTCAATAAAAGCTCTACATTCAGCCTACCTGAAGTTGGAACTTTGGATATGAGCATAAGTGGGATTGATTGACCAGGATCAGCACAAGACTAGGATTTCGGTGGTGACTGTATTGCGTATAACTAATTTTCAAAACTCATATAAATTATATCCATAATTAAATTGTTTTAACCCTATAAAAACTGACTACAGTACAAATTCATATGCAGCAACATTCCTCCCTTTTCTGAAAGTCAGTTGTGCATCTTCATCAGTATATTGTATTTAATAGTTATTATAATCTAGTATCACTGAAATAGCTCACGTCTACTATACTGTACTACATTACAGCTTACCTACTCTATCTCTTACAGGTTTTACTGCTTTATGCTTATAATACAAAGCCTGTCGAGATTAGCAACATCAAGATTTTCAGTTCAACATCTATGTTTTCAGGCCACTTGTGGATTCCGTTGGCTAGGTAAATAATCACTGACTTTATCCTGTTACTTCATGCTATATTAAAAATCAGTCAACCATTTAGGATGAAAGAAAATAAAGTACAAAATATTGAAGAGCTGTAAGTCTTTAAAAGCACACATTTTAGCTTTTCAGAGATTTTTCACTATAAAAACTGTAAGATGTTGTACACAGCATTAAACCATCCAAACATATGCCTTTTCAGTACATTAGCATTTTAGTTTTGATTCTTGTAACTAAGTAACACTTGCTAATTATATTACACAGGAATAGCAACATAAGAAAACAGTAGCAAATCCAAGAAGTCCCAGCAATTATTGCCATTCTCTCAGCTACTTTCTCCATCCCATGTTACAACTCTGAGCATGCAATAATTTTTCTCAGTTGTAGCTCCAAGCTCAGCCCTTCATTTTACATCCTATGGCATTTTCCATTACATCTTCCGTGTCATTCATCTAGCCCCAGAATTTTTGGAATTGCTGAGCAGGTGGAGAGGAAGCAATAATGGGCCAAGAAGAATTGCAACCCCTGCCACCGAGGTTGTCAACCCACCTTGTGCTGGTTAGATGAGAAAATCTTTTCTTAGAGAAGCATACTTAAAATACTTCTTACCGTTTTTAAGGCAAAAAGCTTATGCATTTCCATTAAGCTTAAGCAATTCCATTTCCTTTAATGGAAAATTTCTTTTTGTAAAATTATGAAATCAGTCTTGAATTGAAAGAAAATGTAGAACCTAATCAATATGAAATAAAAGCTAGGTCAGTTTAATTATAACCTTGAAACAACAAATACTGTTCTTTTATAACAGCAATAATGAAAAATCTTGTTTTCTTTCAGAATTATTTCTTTACGGGAGAAATTATCTAATCTGAAGAAGCAGGTTGAAATGTTGACGCAAGGTTCTAAAAGCTTGTCTTCAGCTTCAGAACCTACAAGTTTTCTTGAAAAAAGTGAAACATTGAAAATAATTCCTTCAAAAAACTCCAGAATGAATGCTGCAAAAGTGGATCTTGATGAAAAAACAGAAGTAAGTAAGAACAGACATATTTCTGGTCTGAAATATGTCTGACAGTCTTTTATTTAAGATGTCTGTTTTGGGGAAATAAATGACAGATAACTTGTAAGGCAGACATAAAAGATTAAACTTCCCTCACCCCTTTCAAGAAATGTTGAAATATTTTCACTTTTCATTTAATTTTAAACTTTTTTCTTTTCCTTATAATTGCTTGTCACTTTACAAAAAAATCAGGCATCTTCAACCTTCCACTTGAAAATAAAGGCTAAATCTCCAGATAGATAGATTTAAAAATTGATGCCTAATTTATAGTAATCTACATCTGAAAAAGCTTGGCATAGTGTCAAATTAGGATGGCGATCAGCCCAAAAGTGCTTTTTAGAAATCAGTTACACATCTTCAATGCAAAATGGGGAGTGATGGTTTCTGAAATAAGAACTTTCTAATAACGTTATTGAGAGAGGAGTAAAACTGGCAGTGAATTTATTTTCATTTTCTCTATGCCACCTTCCTCTTTTCTTTTTACTAGCAAGGCTGAATATGGTTCGCAACCAAATAACTCCCCCCACATACACACACACAAAAGAGGTAATTTCAGAATTTTCCATGTGGTCTGTTTGAGATAATGTCATTGGAATAGAATGTTGCCACAGCATAACTGCTGCTTGATAAATGCCAAGGCAAAATAGACGTTTATTTTCAAAGTGGGAGACATTTATCATGTGACAGGATTCTCTTTATATCTATTATATGAAATGATTAATGATGTAGAGGCTGTCATTTTGTCTGATGGATCTGTGAAACAGTGACAGTTGTGCACTGTGCCATTATTACGAGGCTGTATTTTGACCAGCCTGGAGAACAAATGATGTTTTGGCCAATCACAGTGTTTTCAGGAGCGTAGACAGAGCTGTCCGTTAGTGGGTGTTTCTGATTACCTGAAGGGTTTTGCTCAAACTTTCATTAATATATGTCAGTAATTGGAAAAACAATGTTTAGAATACTAATAAGATTAACACGCCATGCATTATACATGTATAAATATCATCTTGTCAGAGTGTTTGTTTAGAATGTCTTCAGTAAACACGTAGCAGAAGTATGCTTGCTCACTGGATTTAATACCTGAGCCAGGGGCAATTTTGCCTCAGTGGAAACTACAAGGTTTGGGCACTTGTGTTTGAACAGCAAACACAACTATTTGTGTTGCAGAAAATTTATATTCATCAGCTGAGGTTTATTTTGCTGTGAATTCAACTAGAATCACCTAAAACCTGATTGTTCTGAAAAATTCTGTAAAGCCAGGCCATCTGTTAGCTTATCAGAGGAGACTGATGGTACAGCATTAGTTTTTTCTTGTGTTATACCATTAGGAAATGGCTAAAAGGTGTTTATCGGAAGTCAAAGAGCTGCTGTCTGTTGTTCCAGCCCTGTCCTTGCCATTAACTGAGGTATGCTATTCTCATTAATAGTAAAAATTGGTTTTCTAAAATAAAACAACTGTGCAGTTAAACTGAAACATGGATTATACCACTAAGTATCTTCCTATATTTTTTTTTCTCATACATTTGTTGGGCTTTCTGTTTGGGTTTTATTTTTTCATCTTTACAAATAAAAGACCAATGTGCACAATTACAAACTGTGAATATCTTCACTGTTCATTACAGTCACCTTTTTATACATACAGAAATGTATTAAAAACGAATCTTGCTCACAATGGATTCATCTGGTTTATCCACCATTCTCTGGCCATCGTTTAAATAGACTCCAGTGAACTTCCATGATGCAATTGCCAAATGCAATTTCCTTCCATCCCTGTATTTTTTTACAGTTATTCAGTCTTTCCTTCTATTTCCTTTAGCTTTCTCTGCCTTGCCCATGACATGACCCTAGAGACAGCACGCCATTTTTTAGTCCATGCTGTTGTATTCATCTTGTCACCCAGTTGTAGTTGGTATCCCAGAGGAGACAACGGCAACTGGCCCATAGCGGGCAGCAGTACTGCCCGGTGTTCTCAGCCACTCTAGGGGGATCAGGAGAGGACCACCGCTGCCAGGGTTCACGGAACTCCAAGGAAGATTTTGGAATCCACTGTAACATATTAACCCCCCTACTAATCCTCAAATATCTTGCCTGTAATTGTCACAATGGAATGATAACGGATGAGGCATCCACTATACTCTTTTCCGGTCCTGTAGCTCTTCTGACCAGGAGAGAATCCGGAGTTTTATCTGGGAACAGTTTGGCTTGTGGCCTATTATAGAAGAGAGAATCTGTAATGCTGTCCAGCACATCCTGCAGTCTGGTACCCAGGAGTACATACTTCCCTTTTCCACATATTGCACCGTTCTTGCCACCCCTTGTTGTCCATCCTGAAGGTCTCTCCCAAATGACTCCCAGACCGTCACAGCACTCAACCTGGCTTTATCAATGCATGAAAATACATAGACATTCATTTTGCAAAATTACACTTTTTGCAATCCCACTGAAATATCTTTCATGGTAGAAAGATTTGACAGACACCCAGGGAAGGGTACAGCCAAGCTTCCTTAGAATCACATGGACCTCCTGGACCTGCTTTAAATTCCCTCCTCACTTTGCCTACTTCTTTATCTGAGTCTACGATGAAAGTGAGGGGGCAGATATGGTGGTGTCTTTCCAGTAAGAATATGACGTTAACTGCTCTGTTTTATTCTGGCTAAATGCCATGACAAGCTAAAATATTTCAACAGGTGGAACAACAGGCTTTTCATCACAAAGTTTCAGATAGAGACTTCAAACTAAGATCCTATCAGATATGGCAGATTTGGTTGAGTGAGTGAAGCCCAGTCCTTCAAGGTGCTGGCTATCTTCATTCTTCTCTGAAGCCAACAGCACTTGTAGTGTTCAGCACTTCATTACATATACAATATTTCTAAGTAGTATTTCCAAACTTTCAAATAAGCTGTATGTGTGCATTACCCAGTCTTCTTGGCTAGAAGTGGAAAGCCCAGAGTGGGGCGACAGATGACAAAGGGTAGTGCATTGCCTTTGTTTTTAAGCATGCAGGAGAAGGTAGCAGATACATTGCTTACCCCACCACACACTTTTTTGTGGCTCGTCTTTTGAATTAATTCAGTTTTAATTTGTAGTATTTGTTTTCTCATTCTCCGAGCTGTCACACTTTAACTCCTACCATGTTTGCAGTTTGTCTTTGATGCTTTTTTCTGTTCACGTGTCTTATGGTGCTTTTGCTTCAGCACTGAATTATACTTCTAAGTATGAAAAATGCATTTTTATTGAATTATTCATCTAAAATTATTTGATTGATAATGTTTTAAGAATAAAAATTGATCAGCTGGCTTGTTTTTAAAGCCATTTAATGAACAGTTATGTTCTTGAGGGAGATAATAAAGCATAGTGTTTGGGAGTCCTAATCTTAAAAGTAAATTCATAAATAAAATAATTGCATTAAAAATTAACCTCCCTAGATAGCCTGTTCCAAGCTTCTCTTCCTTGAGTTAGGTTTTCTTAATATCTAAATCAGCCAAATAGTTGTCCATGTCCAATGGACATACAAACCAGTTTATCATTGCCCTCTGTTTCCCCTTTTACAGTTAGCTCAATTCTTTCAACTTCTCATCTTAGGAAAAGCCTTCCAAATTACTAACCATTCTTGCTGCTCTTGTCTGATATCTTCATTTTCCCTACAGACAGTCAGGAGAAACTTTGTGAGCAAGACTGTTCACAGAAATTTCCTCCCTGTAATCCTATTCTACTAGTTTCTTGCAAGAGATGACATTAACCACAAAAATATGTTGAGGCTATGAGTATTTCTAACTTATTCATTGGTTGTAGGTGAGAAATATGGCTTTAATATGGAGCTATTTGTATATATGTACTTTTTGGTACCTGTAAGCTTAATAAAGTTATTTATTTGGGGTTTTTTTCACTGTTTTTTTTTTTTTTTTCTTTCAGATCCCATTTGATGTTACTTTGCAATCAATAGCAAGTCTGGAAGCTATGTTTGATCCTGCCAGTGGATGTACAATAACTGAAGAAAATCTTTTCAATTGGATCATTTCTCTGTTTCATTAAATTCTATGTTTGCAATAACTTAATCAGTTGCTGAGTGCTATAGGTTTACACTTAAGTTCTGGTGTTAATGAAACAACCTCGTTAATCACACCAGAATTTGTTTCCTAATGTGTTTCATAATTTTGATTTTTTAGCTTATTTCTAATTATTTAAAAATTAATAGTTTTCAAAATTAAAATACATTTTTAGGGATTGAAAGTATTAAAAGTAGTTTCTTAATAAGAGGATTAAAAAATTGAGTTATTCAGTCATCTATAATTAAGTGAGTTTGCTGGGTGTCTTCTAGCTTTTCAATAATTTCTTATTGTTTAGAAAAGCTGAGCAGGCTTGTAGTCTTCTAGTATCTGCTAATAGATTCTGTTTTTTCCCTGAAGTTTTGTTCTCATCAGAAAGTTTTTAATTGCTTTTGCAGTTATCAAGAGTGGGTCTTATTTTTGAGGTTGAAAATTATATTTTTTTTGTCCTAAAATCACCACTGAGTTTGGGTTTTTACATTTATATTTGGAAACTAGCATTTCAGACTTTTCTATCTTTTGTTAAAGAAAAACACACCACAGGTTGTTGAGGGTAAAAATGATTGTTCAGGCGTCTCCATAATTTAAAAGCATTTGTCTGGGGAAAAAAAAAAGCCAGCTTAAAAAATAAAATGGTACTACGTAGTATATTTTTGGACATCATTCTAAAATGCTAACAAGACCTCTATTTATGTTGTCAGTGTTGTAAATATTATTTTAAAGCACTGAAGAAACCCTAATGAGTTCTAAAAACAGCCACCTGAGGAAATATGTGCATCCAGTGTTAGAGAAGAGGAGTTTGACCTGAAAAAGTGAGAACAGGACCACACAGGAGAGTGCAGTAAGATTCAGGACTTACAGCTCATGGCCCTGTGGTTCTGCTTGCACCACATGACCAGGCTCTTCTTTGCTAGTTACAATAATTCGTTTGCAACAAACAGCAAAACTCCCAAGGTGTTTGGGCAGGAGCCCTGTGAGACTCCCCCATGTCACCAGCTGTGCAGCTGTGAAAATTCAGGACTCGGTTACCGTTACCATTCCTGGGTTCAGTTTCCATGAAAAATAAACTATTGGGTTGAAACACCGGCCCCTCTCGCTTCAGTCAGGCTCTCACTGTGCTGTAGCCCGGTGATGAAATGATAAAATATTTCAAACTGCTTGAAAATGGCAGATTTACCTTGACTTGTCCTTTTCAGAGAAATGGTACCTGGTTTACGAGTGAAGTTTCATTTATGGAAGGAGAGAGGGGTAAAAGATTCAGTGTAACAAGTATCTTAAATGCGATCAGTGACAGGAAGAAATGGGGTTAGGTTTTCTGCTATCTTTCTTTATATAAAAGAAAGAACACTGGATGTGTTTGTGTTATGTGTAGCTTTTAAAAAGTTGTGCTGTTTTTTATTTTGGGTAGCCTTTTCCGGAACGCTGTAGGTAGTAGGGAAATTAGAAGGATTATAATGAATTGATAAAAAGAAAGTAAAACCTGAGTAATTGATAGGGAAGGTATTTTTGCAAGACAATTTTAAAACTGGGTTAGAATGGTTATTTAACTGAACTGCCTAACAGCCAGTTTGGAGGAGATACTCCTTAGCCTTATTCTTTCAATTAAAAGAATTTATTGTTCTGCAGTTCTTCAAAAAGCAGGAGAAATAAAAATTGACATTACTCATTTTTCTTTTACATGGAACAAGTAGAAAATTGCAGCTCTTTTGGAAAAGTTATTCTCCCTATGCTTTGTAAAAAGTACAAAACCTTTCTTTTTCTTTTTGGGGTCACCTTGAGGATTATCACAGGACTTCTGTGCAGCTTAATTAATATTTGTAAAACACTATAGCATCAGGTGAAAATGGAAGCAAAGTTCTATTACAGCTGAGGTGTTTCTTCAGTGCTGCCAGCCTGGCCCTTGTTATAATTCCTATACTTAAAAGAGAAATATTAAATAAAATGCTTTATATATGAATTTAAAATACATTACACTTCATAAGATATTTTTGTTGCAACAAAAATATTATCCTACCATATCCTTTAACACAGCACTGTAAAATAATAATGTTGAAATGTTGACCTCACTGTATCCATAGCAGCAGATTTTACTCTCATAAACAGAGCATTAAGTATTCAGTGCAGGTTTCAGAAGAAAATATTGGAGAAAACATTCTTCTTTTAGCATATAATTAAACTCTTTGGTTAAAATCTGCTTGTAAATAAGAAAGCTTATATCCCAACGTCTCCAGTAATTGCACAGAAAGTATAAAGCTAATTGCAAAGTAAATTGCGTCTTATTTTATGTAGTGTAGTCGTTTGGGTGGGCTTTTCCTTACCATTGAATGCAGACTAAAGCCTTCAATATGTGAGACTAGATTAAATTTGTGTCAGCACCATGCTAAATTAAGTTTCTATAGAATACTTGTCCATGTCACTGTCTCCAAAACTGAAAAGGAAGAGGGGAAGGGCACCTTTGATTTCACAGTCTGAGCATAAGGGAGCACCCTCCTGCTCCATGATCAGCCCATACAACAGTGCCAAAGGGCTACTTACCACCTTGACAGCTTTGAACCACTGCCATGTTCACCAATTCTTCTCAAATTTTAACTGAAATATTTCTCCATTCTGCATCTGTGAAAGGAAGGGGTAGTGTTTCCCTGTCTGGTTAAGTTCTGGGACAGGGCAAACCAGGGCGGGGAGAGAGAAGGCCCTGTGGGGACAAATTGAAAGGGTTCTGAACTGAATGAATTTTATCTTCAGTGCATCCCCTGGATGAGGGACGAGAAGGATCCTACAGGGAACTAAAGAATAGTGAAAATAGTTGTTTGTTGTTGGTTTTTCTGGTTGGTTTTTTTTGTTTGTTTTTTTTAAATTCCTTAGGTATTGTCTGTTCTGTGAACTGAACGAAGTGTCCTAAGAATCCTAAGAACAAAATCAACTTCTGGTCCTGTAATAAATAACTGCATCATCCAGAATGTGCTAGGGCTCAAACTGAAATTGAGCAGGAAGCTTAACATTGACAGGTCTGAATGGGGTTTAGAACACTTTATTTTTTCAAATACTGTTTTGATATAGTTTTAAGTTCTATTGCTGCCTTTGATAGAGAGTTGCATGTTCAAGGTATCTGCAGGATTCATCTCATGCCTACAAATATTTATCACCCTGAAATTATTTCTGGTTAAATTAATTTTATGATGTGGAAATTAGTAATTTCACACAGATTTATTCAATTGTATGTGACTGGTTTTTAAATTCCACTACAGCTCCAACACAAGCTCATTTTTTGTTTGGAATAAATATTTATCCAGTTTTTGGATGACATCAATCTTACAAAATAATCCTAGTAATTAGCCTCCCTGTGCCTCAGTTTCTTTATCTGAAGATAACAGTAATCCCCTCATCAGTGAGGGATTTGATGTTTTCTGCATCAACATTTGGAAAATATTTTCAGATCCTTGAATGAAAGAAGCAGGGAATTTAAGTTATTAGTCAATTGAGACACAATGTAAAAGGGATAGTCATTTGTTTCCAAATCCATTTTCAGTGAAATCCAAGAAGAAAGACTTTTGAAAAGAATAATGATGGAACTAGAATTAATTGTTGGAATTACAGGCTAATATGCTGAACTAATTAAGCCAGCAAAGAGTTCCATTTATGTTTGCCAAAGATTTCCTTTGAGTTAAAGATACTGAGTACATCATCAAATGAGAGAAGTGAAAATATGAAGCATAGGTTAATCTTTAAAACAGAGTGGGTGAAAGGGTCCAGAGGCAAGTGCTGAAGTCAAATATTTACCACTGCAATTTAATTTTCCACTTTGAAACCCCAGAGATAATTAGAATTATTCTCATTTGTCTCCCATGTCAGCATGATTTAGGATTATACTTAATGTGCAAAGAAAAAAAAGTATGTGTTGAAGCAAATTACACCAACAATCCCAGTGTCACACAGTGGAAAACCAGAATATGCTACATAAGAAATCATCACAAGGTGATGGATGTGGCTCTACAGTCTATTCCAGCTGTTCTCAGGACAGCTGTGGGGAAGGGGAAGCTCTATAAAGAGTCAGTGCACCTTCAGGGCTGGTTTAGTTCCTGGCCAGACATCTGGAATTGAAAAGAACATTTCAGCAGCCGCCAAAAAATAACAATGTCGTAAGCAAAGCTCCTTGCTTCCTGGCAGCTCTGTGTTCTCCTCCCTGAGGCCTGGGGGGTCGTCACAGGCGCCTCTCCTGTGGGTTTTCCAAACGTGCTCTCATGGCTGCTCTGCAACGCACGAGCAGAATTAGGTCTGTGCTTCATGCTTCGCACCTAGCTTCATTCCCCGTGGATATTGGCATCGTATAACTACAATACGGCATAGCTAGAGGAAAAAAAAAAAGTCAAGATTCTGTTTATCCTATAAAATTACTGTATACATTTCATTATTGTACAATGTGTAGTACATTAATTAGCGCTGGTACATTCTTATGAGTGCACTACCAAGTGGAATGATACCAACTCTTTCAAAATTGCTTTAAAGAACAATCATAACCATAAAGAAATCCACGTTGTTTTTTTCCCCAGCTTCCCAGCTGGTCTTATCCCCCAGGAACTCTGCAGCTCATCATTCAGAACCTGGTGTCGCTGCTGTTACACTGAAAACCTTGTTTATGGGCAAAGACGAAATGCAACTTGTGTTTAAAGCCAAAAATTTATTTTCCATGTAACTGAAATCTTAGCCTGATCTAAGAATCATTATTAATCCAGGTCTAATTATTGTGGAAAAAGAAAGAATACCTCTACGCAGAAAAAGTTTAAGTAATAATAATACTACTACTACAGGTAAAATTATTATAATAGTTTTAAACTGTTACTATTTTTACCCCTCTTTGCTTGTGTAATGCTCACACTTCCGCTGCTCCCCTGGGCCTGGAGGTCAGTGGTTTCATGCTGGTGTGTGCGTGAGGAGCTGCTAGGGCAAGTCATCACATCTGGAGTCATGGGCCAGGAAGAATATGATGTTGTCTTCTTCTCCCTCACTCTAGGATCAATTTGGGATAATTTTTATATGTTTAACACACTTTTACACCTTGCTCTTCTTCATGGGTTTGCAGTTCCACGTTACATCTACATTCAATATATATGCTGTTTTATGTATGTTAGGTACTTGGGTTTAGTTCTCTCTGTTACCCATGAAAACTGTTTTTGCCCGTCATGAGGTCTGTGAGTCTTTAACTGACGGTGACTCGTTTGTAGCTGTGGGGTCTCCAGCACCAGGGATGTGCCCCATCTCTTCTCATCCCACGCCTGTACTCCTGTACTGTGTCCTGATGAACCTCCACTTCTCCAGGCCTCTGCTGTCCTGCCCAGATTGCGTTTCTCTACGCTACATCATTATACGTATCAGTTGGGATTTTTTTCTGTGTTGTAGGAAATTGATTGGACTTTTTAATGTTTTAAAATCTGAATGTGCGCGCAGCAAAAACCTTGATGAAAGGAGTGCATCCTGCACTTGGAAGATGGAAGTTCCTCATTTCCTAGTGAAGGGCTGCACGAAATCGTTGCTCATATGCTGTGTATTTGGCTGAGATTCCCAGAGATTTCCCAGTTCTCTTCATCTGGAAAGCTGCGTGAAGAGGATTTCCCTTCTACCCGCAAGGCGCACTTTCCATCCAAACCAGATCTGCGTATCTCCAACGTCAGGAAACTTTCTTGGGGAGTCTCTTTCACAGCCTTGCACAATTGCTTGGAAAACCTTGCCTTGCACAAGCGGCCATCATCCTTTCCAGCCACGGTGCCGCTCTACTCTAAGAACTGTGCATCTCTGAGCTGCCGTCCTTTCCCCAAAGATGATACACCAAGATGTCCCACCAGTTTCTTATAAATACCAAGAAGAAACGCAGCATGCTCACTGGCATAAAATAGTGCCAACAAAGGTCCTAGCAGCAGGGAAAAGTGATTTAATTGGGGGTGTGTCACAGAATGAAGCAAAATGTTTACTTAAAAAAGCAAAAATTTCTAATTGCTCAACTTTGGGGCTTCAGGGCTTAGAAGGCAGGTATTTGCCTACCTGTCTGTAAATGCAGTTACGCTCCACAGTGATAAAGAAAAAAAGCCAGAGGATATTGTTATGGGAATGAAAAAGCTTTTGATTCTATGTATTGAAGATTCACAGAACAAAATAACAAATATTGGCCTTAGAAGTGAAACATGGTTGGTTTAAATGCAAATTAGGACAATGGAGTGGGGGTAGAAGACTTAGAGGAATACTGTAGGTCCCTTAACACTCAGATATCTGAGAAGACAGACGATATGACTAATGATTTGTTAATGAGGATTAATAGATGCAATAAAGACATGATCCTCATTGCTGTAGGGAAGTAATAATGGCATTTTGTGTAACAGTGACGTGAGTTTCTTCCCTGCTTCTGAGTTCATTTGTTCAGACCAGAGCTGAAATGAACTTGGAAAACTGGAACTCCATTGGCAAAGGGAAGCGAATGAGGCATTTCAGATCTACTGATTCTGGGGGCGATGCACATGGTAAAGACTCATTTGAAACTAGGTTTCTACAGAAACACTTAGTTTTGCTACAGTTTTCTTGCCTAGTATCCCTTTAAAGACAGTCTTTTACCAAATAATGTTCTACTTAGGTTTAGAATGCAGAGACAGTGGAAATACGCGCTACTTTTGAAGAAATGCTAGCTTTTGTTTTACCAGATGAAAAAATCAAATCAAATCCCTCCTGCTGCAAAATTCAGCATGACAGGAACAACAGCTGTGTTCGACATCAGGATGCAGAAGCTACGGTTCTGTTGCTCGGCCAGTTACTGGAAGTAAACACGAAGTATCCAACGGGGTACAGAGGCGTACGTTGTGAACCTGATTAACAATGGCCTTGAGTTACAGGTTCGGGAACGTCTCTGTTCGGAATGTATGAACTACTATTATTTATTACGATCTGCCAGCGAGACGCCCTGGTGCAGAGCACGGCGCGGGCCGGCAGCGCTGGGTGCCTGTCGCTCGGCACCCAGAACGCAGCCCTTCCTCCCAGGTCGCCATTCACAACGCGGCGGGTACTGCAGCCGGCGTCACCCAAAACCGAGCCCGCGGCGGAGGCCCACGGCTGGCTCCGGCCTCCCTCGCCGGCCTCCGCGGCGGGGCCCCCTGCCGGTCAGCCACCCCAAAAGGGGCCCGCCTCCCCACAGGCCGCAACCGGGCGGCTCCTCCGCCTGGGCACCACCGCCCGTCAGACCTCCCGCCCCGCCACGGCCCGGCCCGGCCCGGCCCGGCACTGCGGGACCCCCTCAGACACCCCGGGCTCCGCCGGCCGCCCCTCCCGCCCCTTCCGGGCCACCGTAGGCCGCCGGGGGAGGCGGGGGCGCGCGGGGGCTGTTGGGACGGGCTGTGAAGTTGGATGCGGCGCGGAAAAGTGGGGCCGCGCGGGAGGGAGGGCGGCGCTCATTGGCCGGGAGTGCGGGCGGACCCCGGAGAGAACCGGGAGCGGCAGGGCCTGAGCCAATCGGGGCGGCCGGCACCGGGCCCCATCCCTGAGGAGGCGCCGGGCCGGGCCGGCAGGGGAAGGGGCTCGGGCTCGGCCCGCTGCCCGCCCTGACAGGTGGGCAACGGCGGCGGGGGAGGATGAGCGTCCCGGCGGCCCGCGGGGAGGGCGCGGAACGCGGTGGTGGCCGGCAGCGCGGCCCCGCCTCGGCGGGAGCGGGGCTGGGGCTGGGCGGTGGCGTGAGGCGCGGAGCGGCTCGTCCCGTCCCGTCCCGCGGCCTCCGGGGCTGGAGCCCCCTGCGAGGCGGGAGCAGCAGCGAGGGAGCGGGGAGCAGCCCTGCGGGCCGACGCCCTGGGTAACGGCCGAGCGACGGCGGTTGTGGAGCTCGAGTTTCCCTAGTTGTTTTGTCAGCGTTGTGCACCCCCCGGGCGTTCTCGGCGGTGAGAATTGGTGGCCTAAAGCGGTGTAGAAATGTGCCGGCAACTTTTGGCTGGTTGTGCTTCCAGCTGGAGCCTGAAAGGGCTAAAAAAAGGTTTACCTTTTGAGCCCTGGCTTGTTGCTAGTTTTAAATTCCCCGGAGTAAAAAGCTGAGAATGAACTTTGTGAGCCTGGAATCGGTGAGCCTGGCCTGAACTCTTAAAACGGTGTCAGTCAAAGCAAATAATAGTGCGTTGTCGGCGGTGATCTTTTTGTTTTTTCACGTTGTGTAAGCTGCATTGAAAAGTGACTCATCTTCGCTCGGATTCTATTGCTAAAGTTTTACTTTAAAGGGTTCTCGGATGTTTTCTGTAGCGTGGTGAGATAAACGCTGAAGTGAGCCCTCTAGGTCCAAACTTCCAGCCTTCCTCTGCAACAGTCGGTTTGATTCTAGCTTGTGTATCTCCATCTGCTGGTGGGAAATGAAGCCTTAAAATGCTCGGCTTCGTGCTAGGCTGCTGTAAACTCTGTGGAGACCTAAGCATCATTTTGGTCTCTTGATACCACAGAGGGGATAGCTTTTCCTTTGTGAAAAGGAAAGTGTACATTTCCTGCAAGAATTCAGGTAACAGAAGTGTGGAGTGTCTGTTGCTTTCAGTAGTACATTCAGCTGAATGGTACTAACTGAGTAACTCTTCAAATACATGTCCTGGTTATCAAGAAAACAACTTTAAGTGCTATAGATATGTTTGGCTTGTGAAGTTGCCTGTTTTATATTTTTACTTTATATATATATATGTATTTTCTTTTTTTATCCACCCCCCCCAACAGGTGCAGCCATGCAAGACAGCATACGTTTTGCTTCATCAGGAGATGACGTTAAAATATGGGATTCCTTGTCTCTAACTGTGGTGGAGCAGTTCAACCCACATACATCCTCACATCCAGTCAGCTCACTATGTTGGGCCAGCAATAGTATCCTTTATAGTTTCAGCTGTAGTTTTGTGGGTACTCAGCAAAACTTCAGTGCATTTTTGTTATTGAAGTGTCTGTAAGTCACAGATCTGATGCAGTTTTGAGGTCTTGCGTAAAAGGATTTGTATATATTGTGAAGAAAATTCTGTGGCGCTCTGTGTTGAAGTGATTTACAAAGTAAACTCACGCTGGTAAATGCTTCCGAAGAAGTTTTTCTTCCTTTAGGAGGCTAACGCTTTTTTAATGATTATGATATGCTTGGATTGCCTACCAACTATAAAGCTTACTCATTTGTTTCTTTGATAGTTGATTACAATATTCACTTTCAAGGCAGTGCTTAATTTACTGACCAGGTTGAACGAAGCATTTGCTAGTGTAGTAGAAGTCTATATATAGTGTAGAGGTGAAAATTGTAATGAAAGATTTTTTTGTTTGTTTTCCGTTATCAGCTTCTCATTGATTCTGGTAGTCTTTCATAGTGTACGCTTACCTCTTACTTTGTAGGCACTGGTTTTGTTTGTGCTGTTTGTAGCGTTTACAGAGGAAGCACCAATGTTTCGGGTGTGTAGGAAAAAATCCATAGGATGGTGGTGATTTATGCATGAAAATGGATCTGGCCCATTTAGACCTTTCACCTCTGTCCTGGAGGCATACTATAGGTTAATGATATGAGGTACCAGGTGTTTGGTGAATGTATGAGACATTTCCTGAAAACAGTGTGCTGTCAGGTGAACAGCTTCTGTGGCTGTCACAGGAAAAGGTGACAGTGTCTGATCTTGATGTAAAAGAAGGACAGGATGCTGGCGCGTAACAGTTATGTCCTGAAAGTTCTGAAAGTGTCTCTCCTGTAAGTCTGCAAATAAGTGGATGTATGAGAAAAAGGTTAAAGCAATCAGAGCACAAATGAATGTGTTGCCTCTGGAGCTTGCAGAGAAACTGAAGCATGGATAGAATTATATATGTATAAATTACATACATATATGTGTTGTTTAGTAAACTTCAGCTATAGAGTCTTGTCTTGTCAGGTCTTGCTTTCTTCCTGCCTAGTTTTCTCTTCATCTCCCAAAACTGAAACAATGAAGTATCTTGCTTTATATGCTTTTGAATGTTTGTAAATTTGTTAGGGGTAAAGTATTGGTTTTGATTCAGCATAATCCTGTAAGCTAAAACGGTGCCTTAAAATAATGAAAGAAATAGCAAGCACTGATCTGCCTGCCGGTTCTTCGGTGTTAAGAATACAGGTTGATTGGCTGGATTTAAATTAGCAAATATAAAATCACAACGAGCATTGCCCTGAAGATGTACAGGACACAGATCTAAATGGTTACTGGATTAGTTTGGTGGGGGTGCAGAGGCTGTTTCCCTGCTCTGTAGCTCTATACTGAAGGCTTTTCTTACCACTTTGCAGTGTCATAAAAAGTTCTTTTTGATTTTTTGTTTTTCTTCCCTCAGGACAGAGAGAGACAAATTAGCAAATGTTCGTTGTGCTCTAGAAACTATGTGTTGAAGTAATTCAATGTTGGTCACGAACAGAACTGTTTTTTTTAAATCTGTAGTCTGCTAACAGTAACAGGCATTCTTTTGAACTCTAGTGATAAATGGGGCTCTTATTTCGGGATGGTGGTGAAACTAAATTGTAGACCGAGTAAGATGTCTTAGTGGTAAAGAGCTGTTAAATAACACCTGCCAGATATTTCTCCTCTTCTCTCGGAAAGAAATTGCTCTGCGTTGTATCGGGAAGTAAGGGCTGTAGTTAATGCAAAAGCTTCTTAATGAAGGCTTGGAAAATAGCCTTATGTTTCTATTTCTAGGTCCCTTCAAGGTGTAGTACTTTAGACTGTTTAACCAATCTGTCTGCTGTTCACTAAGGGAAACTTACTGTTGCTTTTATTAATCACCAGTATAATACAGTTATGGTCCATAACTTGTGACTAAGATAGATACCTAGCCACTGCTTCTGCTGCTGGTGATAAAATAGTTGTTTCAAGCTGTAAAAGCAAACCTCTTCCACTCTTTGAAATAGCTGAAGGAGTAAGTATGACTAATGCTGTTCCCTGTTTTGGTTTTTTCCCCCCGCTCTACCTTGAGCACTATTTGTGTCACACTTGTTCAGCACCTTGGGATTAATTTTAATTTTAGTATTGGTAGAGTTGTGACGCGCATGTTAAAACATTTCCTTGTGCATAGTTAATTACGTATAAAGAGTGGGGGGAATAGTGTTTCTAAAATAGTTCTGCCAGTAAGGAAGCATAAATTCGGTTATACTAGGATCCGATGCTGATACCCTTCTGCTGAGGGAGTGTGTCTGCTGAGCCTCAGTGCGACAGCCCGAGGCGGTCAGGGGTTCAAACTAGATCTAACGATCTAGTGTAGGCGATGGAACAGAGCTCAGGTTTCAACTTTGTTTTCCAACTTGAATTGTCAGTATTACGAATGCCTGTGAATTGTACATAGAAAAACACAGGAGTCTATATAAAGGTTGTTCTTGGAGCATATATGTGCTAGCTTCTGGAAAAACAAGAAATAGGAGAACTTCTGTTATGGTCAGGGTTTTTTTTCCTATTAAACGGAAGCGTGGCACTATAAACTCTTCAGAAAGCTGGACTTAGTTTTAGAAGAGTCCCTTGACATGATTACACGTATGACTTGTTAGTGTTCTAAACCATTCTAATTATTCTCCTTGGATATCTGGACTGGAAATTTTCTGAAAAAGTGTTCCAACCAGGCTCTTTTTTTTTTTTGTTGTTTTTTTTTTTTTTTTGGCTTTGAAAGCAAACACTTTCAAAGGTGGAGTGTTTTTCCTGGAGATTTCACTAAATCTGGTCTATAACTAATGCAATCATTTCCAATTTTACCATGTCCATAATTAGATGGACTTGTTTTTTCTTAAATCAAATCTCAGGAACTTAAAAGTGAATTTTCAACATGATAGAACTGAATAATAATTTGTCCTCGATGTAGATCTATCATTAAGATTGACATTTTTTTCAAAAGCTGTACTTCAATGATTATTTTAAGAAGAATCACTTTATTGAATTATGAGGTTTGCTGCTATAATATTCTTTGTAATGTTTAGGGAATGTGAAGTACGTGACTTAAGCAACTTTTTTGATTTTCTTTTAAGGAGTTTTTTTCTAAACTTAGCATTTTCTTTTAAAAACTCAGTACCTGAATAAAAGTCTATGATTACACTTTAGGGAGCTATAATTTAAAGGGAAAAGGTATATTGAAGAAAAAGATGCTAAAAAAAATTGAAACGGGGAAAATGTGAGCACTTTAGAGTTTGTTAATTAATGTATTTAGATCTTAAAGTATATTAAACATACGTCCAAACCGGACTGGATTTTAAATACCTTGTGATGGGAAATGACTGTAGCCTACTAATAATTCCATTGGTCAGTGAGCCTGTCTGTGTTAATGAAAGTTAAAGCACACATCACCGTACTCTTAAGTAGGTTTAAATAAATCCCTTAATTATCTTTTTTCCTTCCTTCATCAGGCAAAACAGACGTGTGTGAGCTTGAATTCTAGTTCTTCATATATTGTGAGTGGAGGCCTTGATAACACAGTTAATATTTGGGATCTGAAATCCAGAA
Organism: Chionis minor; assembly: GCA_013398295.1. NCBI lineage: Eukaryota > Metazoa > Chordata > Aves > Charadriiformes > Chionidae > Chionis > Chionis minor. Next base: position 2,063,573 of record VZSF01008264.1, read on the forward strand.
AGGTTTACCGTAGCCTTCAGGTAAGTTTGTCTGAAAAAGAAGTGTAGCTTTCATGACTTTCAGGTTTTGCTGCCAACTGTAAAAAACATACTTCCTCTAAGTCACGTGTCTGTAGGATCAAATTCATAGACAGGAGCTAGTGTACGTGTGTGTCTTGTCCAAGTCTGGATTCTTCATGTGCTGTAAATAGCAAATTTAATTTAACAAGCATACTTAACTTGACGTCTTCAGAATACAATCCTATAATAATGATGTTTAAATTTTCTGAATAGGCTGCCTGTTTTGCAAATTTGCATTCATATTCTCTGATGGAAATTTTTTCCAAGGGCAGTGTTTCAGATAATTGCTGTTCTGGGTATGTCAAAGAAGAAAACACTGTTGTAGTTGTAGCGTATTGTAGTAGAGCTAATGTTATGCAAAACTGGGACATGGTTGTCTCCTTCTAACTGATCCAGTATGAATTCTCTAAAACCTTGTTATGATGCACAAAACTTGGGATGGCCTAATATATTTCCAGGATGCCTTCAGTAGATGATTTGGCCTCATTTAGGACCACTGTTAAAGAGGCTATGAAACTCTAGCTTTGATTTATTCTTGTTTCTTGAACTCTTAGAGTTACAGTTTGAAACAAAACTACTAAGTAGCCAATACAATACTTTAAATATCTTTTTATCCTTTTTGGGCTAGAAGTACTTGATTGTCTTCCCCTATATATTCAGAAAAACACAATATAATCATTACAATTGACTGCGCTGAAAAGCTACTTGCTAAATATGTGTGTTAATACTAAAAGCAACAGAAGGGGCAGTTGGCAGTAGTACATCAGATTAACAGAAAGTGTATTCAAATATCACTTGTTACTGGAAGGCTTTACTTTTAAAATAGCATTAATGACACTTGTGGCAGATATCTCTATGGTTGTCTTATCAAAATATTGTATATAATTGCAGCATCATCTTTACTAATTTATTAAAACAATCTTCTGAAAACAATCAGTGGTTAAAATATAATGGCTAATCTTCAGTATGTTCTGCTGCTGTTTTCTGGGATATTCTATAACAACTCTTAAATAATCTTTTTAAATGTTAAAGATGGTCAGAAAAAATCATCAAGCTGAAGTTTTTCTGCAAAAGCACAAATTAGGAGGGAATGTGGTTATCCTCAATGTCTTTAACCCCCTCCCTCTAACACCCCTCCCCCACAGGATCATAAAGATGAAGTCACGTGTATTACGTATAATTGGAATGATTGCTACATTGCTTCTGGATCCTTGAGTGGTGAAATTATCCTACACAGCGTTACCACCAATTTATCAAGTACTCCCTTTGGTTATGGCAGCCGGCAGGTAGGCTATCTGTGTTAAATTCCTTTCAGGCATGAAGCTTTAATTCACAGTGTTGAGAAATTGAAAGAATGTATCAAGACCTTTTTTTAAAAATTTTCTTAATCTGTTTCCTTTTAATTTTTAAAAGTGCACCCATGAGAAGGAAAAAACCAGATCATTGTGTGTGTTCTAGTCTTAAATAATAGGTAACATTAAATTATGAATCTCTCAAGAACCTTTACTTGTATACAGGTTACAGCAAATTTTACTTTGTAGGCTCTGGTTCCTCAAGAACAAACTTCTACACATCTTAGAACCGAACGAAAAACAGTCGGCTTTACAAACCAAAGCAGGATATCAATGCACGACTCAATGTGTGTTGTTGCAAAGAACAAAGACCATGTAGCCTGGGTTTTTACTTATCCAAAGTAATCAGATTTACAGCTCAACAGAGCAATCTGTACAATACAGGTGACTATAACCCTGCGTTTGGAAATAATAAATGTATTTAATCTGGAGATTAAAATTGCACAGCTGCCGAAAGAGAAAAGCAATGAGATTTTATATTGTCAACTTGGGTGTTTAGGTGAGATTTTTGGATAACTGGTTTGAAGAAAAACTGTGCAAAAGACAAACACAAAGCATGTGCACTGCTTAGGGTAGGATTTTCCACAGCAGTTTCTTTTTGCTCAGCAGGAGAGAGGGAACATCTGTCCCTCGGCTTGCTTGGGCCAATCCGGCACAACCCACGACACAGACACAAAAGATATTGGAGATTAGTGGGTATCATTGGGGAAATTCCCTTGTTATAAAGGTATCTGCAGTAGTAAATGGATTGTATTGTCCAATCAGAAGTTCCAGTGTGTTCTATGCATTCTTTTGGTTTTACTGAGTCATTTTTACTGAGGTAGAAGCTGCCCAGGTACGGAACTGTTACTTTGGCCATAAACCTGACCTTTAATGTTGCAAAGAATACTGAAGTTGTGACTTTGTCATTTTCTATTACTGCAACAGCTTTTTCAGTTCTAGATTGCAGATAGAGTGTGAAGTTAAATTTTTCTCCTGTCTAGCATGAGCAACGTTAACTTGATGAAGAATCTTACGACTTTACGGCATCATGGGATTTGTGCTGTACTTTCTGTTGAATAATCTCCATTAAATTCAAGCTATCTCTGCTCTTAGGTGCTGCAGTGTCTTTGATTCATCACCATAGTCTCATACTTACATTGATGCAAAATTGTACTTCATATTTGATTTGATCTTAAAAATCCTTCTATATTGTCAGCTCATTTTTTCTAAGTTGATTGTTAGGATCTTATGAAAAACGTGGATGTGAGGCTGAAGCTACAGGGATATTTGTGTCTGGATTATCTGGAGTGGGGACTATGTTGCTAGTTAATTCAAAAATGAGAAAATTCTTATGAGGATGATTTGCGTTGACCTGTTTGATATATTCAACTCTTTCCACCAAAAAGTGATTAGGCTAAGCAATGCAGTGAATAGCTATTTTGGCAGATGAAATCAAGAGGCTCACTGTAAAGCTGAGTGGCCTTTAAGATGGATAAAGGTATTTGAAGTGTTAAATCAAAGTAATTGCGAGCACAGAGCTACAGTTCACTTTCTGAAGGGTCTGTAGTGTTTTCTAAAGGGGGGCAGTTATTTGATTGCAGCCTTAATTTAAAATGGAATCGAGCTATAATTGTGTAATGGGATGGCTACTCGGATGTCCCAGTTTATCCGCTTACCTTATGTCCTGAAAATTATTTTTGCTGTTAGGTGCAAAAATAGCTCTATTTTTGGTATTGGGGTTTAATTGGTACTTGTTGAAAATTGCAGGATTAATTGTGCAGTGGAGCAAATATCTGAAGACTTGTGTAATTCTGTTAAACTTGATCTATAGTTGAGGGGCCCAGTTTTCTAAGAGTGAGGTTCCACATCTACACACTGCTTGATCCTGGCACTAGCTGTCTGGCTTAGTGAGGGTCACCACTCCCTAGTAACATTTTTACAGTTGGGGAATGTGAGGTCAAACTAACCTTATAAAACTTAGCTTGTCTCTGTTTGATTTGGCATGATGGAATGTAGGTTCCTTGCTAGTTAATTTCTGATATTGTATGGACTCTACAAGTGGTAGAATAGGCCAAGGTTGTAGTGCTTTCTATGACTTTAAACAATTTTCTTTTCGTATGAGTTTTGGCCTATATTCTATTAATTAATTTTGATTTAGAAACACCTTTGTGCTTTATTAGCGTTGAGTTCTTGCACTGAGTTGTTTGCAGATCCCATAATTTGTCTTTGCTGTTGGTATTCATTTAGACTACCCGATTCTTATCTGCTTGCTGTTGTGAGGATGAATTAAGGTTTGTTTCGAAACATAATGTTTGTTCAAGTCTTCACTGCCTGGTGCTGTTCTCCTAGCAACAGGATTTAGTTTAGTTGTTTGAACAGCTGGCTAATTTGTAAAGAAGTGTGATGAGTTCTCCTCACTCCGTATAGTGAAATAGCTTTAAAAGCTGAAGGCTATTGACTGTGTTTACATCCACCTTCTCACTTATAAGGCTCACTAAGGTATAAGGGAGATTAACTGTACTATCTTTAAATAAGGTAATCAGTGATGCTAGACTACTTTTGGTTTAGTTTGGGGCTTTTCACTTGTTTTCCAGTGGTGAAAACCCAAAGTGGAACAAGTCTTTCCTAGCAATGGACCAGCCATTTTCCGAAATGCACTGTTCTTTATTTGGCTGTCTTACTGTGATAAAATGTACTTTTATTTTCTACAGAAAATGTACTCCAGTCACAGCTAAGGCAAAAAAATGCATATGGCTTTTTGTGCTGTATTGACTGGTAAAATGTTCCAAAGAGTACTTAATTTTCTCTTTGTGGGTTCAGCACCTTGTGCTAAACATGTTTCTGGTAGTTCTGCATGTGCAGAATTTCCAGAGATCAGGAGCTTCCCTTGCTTCTTTTGTTCCCCCCCCCAGCCTTAACAGATTAGTTCCAAGACGTGGTTGTTTCAAAATAATTGCATCATTCCTAATAATCTTGAAATTATTTAAGTAGTAGTGACTAAAACCATTAGAACATGGATGACCCCTGCTCACTTCTATTCAGGCATTTACTTCAGCATATTTGAGTTTCATCTAGTGAATAGCTATACTGACTTAAAATAAAAGCAAGTATCTTAAATATCCCCCTAGATCCAATTCAGATAAGATACTTAAGCTTGCCTAGCCAGGTTTTTCCCAATGAAACACATTCCACACCTTTGCTGTTTGATTCTGTGGATGAAATTGTAATCTGTAAACATTCTTGGGCTTCTTTTTAGAACAGTACCAATGTTTAACTTGTTTCCCACATCCTTAGCTATGGTTTTTTTACTTGTAATTACTAAACCTTGCAGTTAAACTCCATGGGTTGTAGGCCTTTTTTTAGGCTTGGGATTTCTATTGCTGGCAGTACAAAGGGCAAGGAACTAACTGCATCAGGGTTGTTTTCACCTAGGCTGAGTTGGAGGTCCTATTGTTCAAAATCCAAGTAACAGAACTCTTGTTTCTAAACCATAACTGAAAAAAAAGGGACAGGAGATGACAAAGTTCAGCTTCTTCAGGAAAAACTTGACTAGAAGTGTACTGAAGTTCTGTGTCATTTCATCATGCCAAGCAAAAATCAACATTTGTTTTAAAGACTGTTTGGTGAAGACTGTGACTATGTGTTAGTTTCTTGTCACCAAGATCGACAAAAACATTATAAAGTATAAGCAATAAGATAAAGAAACTTGTATTGATGTTAAAAATAGATGATAGAATCTGATCTAGAATAGTGTGTGTGACAGTTCAAAAAATGTTTACAAAATTAGGATTGGCAGAGGTACAGAAGGGTTAGAAGTAGGGAAGAAGTCTGATAAAGAGAAAAGGAAGGAACAGAAGAAAATAGACTCTTCAATAACACAACATAAAAGAATACAGTTAAACAATAATGTTAAGTTCAGTGACATAAAAAGTAACACTTTCTCTGTGGACACACAGCTGATCATGATGATTTTTGATTTTTAGCATCCTCTGGCAATAAATGTCATCAGAGGGAGAAGGTTGGAGAAGTAACTTGAGAATTACAGCAAAAGGAATATTATAAAACAGATTAGTTTAGCTTTTAACTAATTGGAAGAGACTTATGCCTAGTGTTAGATTATCCTGCATCTGTCTCCCATGGTAGGTGAGGAGGGGTCCCTTTTACCTTTTTCAGAAATTCTGTATTGAACACTTTCATACATGTGGTGTAGGACTAAATAGCTCAAATATCTGATCAAGTGTAATTGTTCATCTCTTCCTGTACAAGGAGTCCCATTCCTTTGCAGCACTGGGTCACAAAAAAGATATTTTTCTGTGTATATTTGTCAGCTTTCATAGTGGCTCTCTGTGTTTTAACTTCACTTCAGTGAACCCTGGGTAGCATGTTGGGTTTTTGTTTGTTTTGTTACAAAATTCATCTAGAGTTGAGCCAATATTTTAAAGACAGAATGCCATTTCATGAAGCCTATTCTTATTCCAAAATACAGTTTCAAGTTTGCTTTTTGATTATGGATGGGGTGGGAAGTCAGGAGAATGTAGCTAAGACTTATTGTAAGTGATGTAGTTTTGACCCACCTGCATCTTGGTGCTTTCCTGTATGAGGCTTGGTTTTCTGCTCTGTCTAACTGTACTAAGCTTAAAGCTGTATTTTTTTACCCAGGTATTTCTGAGGCAAAGTTTTTGTTTGTTTGTTTTTTCTTTTTTTAAAGAAAACTCCAAATTAAGTGACTCACTTCTGGTAGGAAAAATGTTTTGGTTTTGTCTTGTCAAGTAGCCTTTCAGAAATGAGGTTCTTTAATGCTTCCAGCTGCCTGGGCAGGAGTTTGAAACTTGGATATGTAGCATGCTGTCAGGGATGCCAATGTGATGCGTTTGACTGCCTCGTAAAAGCGTGCACAAATTTAAGCACCTCTGTTCCTTGAGTCTGATCTGGCAGTGCAGTGTTGCAAGTGAAGCTTATTGCTAACCCAGTTGAGAGAAAGCGAGGGGCTCCTTCGTCAGCAACCTGAAATTAAACTGTTAAAGGCCAATCTGAGGAAACACCATGACTTCAATGAGAAGTGGGGAGCAGAGGCAATATGGGGAAGATATGTATATGAAAGAACGTGGAGGATTTGCCTTGGGCCTGTGAGATTAGAAGGAAAAATGAGAAAAGGAAATGGGAGACTTGGTAGGATAGCAAGGGAGAGCTAGGAGAGAGTCATCTTTGGTGGTCAGGAGGACAGCGGAGGGAGAAAATGGAGCGCGAGCAGTTACCAGGGCAGTAAGGAAGGTATTTATTTGGAGGTGAGGAATTGAGACTCCTGTGAGGCACAGGCATGTTTCTCATGTAGATCATGTGTGTAATTGCGTCTGTTATTCCCGAGTGTCAATATTTATTTCTTTATTGTAAATAAACTGATAAATGCTGATAAAAATGTCTCCATCGTGTCCAGTAGAGGACCATATTAATTATAAACAGTCATCTTCTGTCCTATTTGAGTATGCAGTTGAGGGTGCCACATCTTTGTGGAGCAATTGGGCGTCCAGTGAGGCATTCAATACAAATACTAGAAATTATGTTGAAGGCATATGAACTAACAGATATCTCCATTAAAATGAAGTTAAAGAGAGAAGTAAGATAAAATCCAGTACAGTGCAGTGCGGTGTGGTTTATACTAGAATAATGTAATAGCTTTTTGAGGGCATTTTCAGACAAATAAAATGTAATGGCTCTCATCTGCCTGGACTTGGGTAAAGCACTTGATTCAGTGCCTTATGAGAAAATTTTAGAGAGGGTGGAGGTTAGAAAGGAGTTAAGGATGAGTAAGAAACTGGCTATATGAAAGAAAACAGTAGGTAATATTGAAGGAAAATACTTGTTTGGGTTATCAGTAGCTAATCTTGTTTAATATTTTCATTAATGGTCATGATACGAGAAGTAGACCTATGATGAGACACAGTAGGAATGTGTTGCCCATAAGAGAGAGGATTGTGTCAGTATCCAGAAATGATTGAGATAATAGACATGGGAACAACGATGACAGTATAGAAATCAAGGTACAAGACTTAGCTTACAACTGGTAGTTTTTCTTACTAGACTAGGATTTGAAAATTCCCAAGGGAAAGAAGAACTGGGGCTTGTTGATCAAAAAATGGCAATGAGCAACCAAAACAGATTGGATCACAAAAGAGAAAGTGCAGCCTAGGATATGTCATCATGAGTATTTACAGTACAAAATGGAGGAAGTGTTACTGCCTTTGCAAAGGCAGTAGAAAAATGTTTTGAGGATCGTACCAGGCTTTGGTCGTCTGTATTCAAGAACAATTCAAACTGGGAGAGTTGAAAAGAGGCTGTACTGGTACTGAAAAATCAGTTTTAGGAGAGTGAGTCTCGCTTGCTGTTTTTAGCAAAATAAAGCCTTAAAGAAGGTGGGGTGGCTGTTTATTAAAACAGGGAAGAGCAGCACTGGAGAGTTAGGAAACAATTTAAATGTAAGGGTGTTACTATCACAGGATTGAATTGGTGCAGATGGGTCATATGAAATAAATTAATCTGGAAAGTGACTATTGTAATTTAGTTTTAGAGCAGTGAGGTTCTGAAACATCCTCTGAAGCAATACGGTAGAAAGAAAATACGTGCTTCTGAAAGGCAAGTTAAGTTCCTGTATTATATGGTTCTGTGATAACAAGACTTTATGTGCTAAACCATGCATATTATCCTCTTCTGTGGTCCTAGCTCGCAGGGTGAAGTCTGTTCTGCAGGACCTACGTACTTCTATAACTCTGGAGTCTGTGTGCCTTATCAAATTGGCTTATATCCAAGTACTTCAAATCAGTGGAGGGGATTTAAGTTTAACATTCTTGGCAGGAGACCAATCAATTAAACGATGTAGATTTTCAGTCCTTTATTTTTAGCTGTGGTATGTTGTGGGGTTTGGTTTTGTGGCTTTTTTAGTGTGTATAGTGGCAGGATACTTGCTGAAAAACCAACAAACTTTTCTAGGCATTTCCTTTTTTTCTTATCCTTCATTTTGCTGATCAGCTTATATGGTACCACATATTTGTACACACACAAAAAAAATTCCGCCCCCCGATAGCAAAAATGGCATTATAATGCAAAAATGAACATTTTTTACTTTGTGTTTTTAGAGTGGCCAGGCTTTGTAAACTACTGTAACTTAGTGTATACTGTCAGAGTATGCAGGGTCAAAATGAGGAAAGCCAAGGCCTCCTTGGAATTAGATCTGGTCAGGGATGTCAAGGTCAACAGGAAGGGGTTCTTCAAGTACATAGGAGGGAAAAGAAAAACTAGAGAGAATGTGGGCCCTCTGTTGAATGAGACAGGTGCTATGGTGACAGACAATGCAGAGAAAGTGGAGTAACTGAATGCCTTCTTTGCTTCAGTCGTCACTACTCAGGCCAGCCCTCAGGACCCCCAGACTTTACAGGTAACACGGAAAGTCTGGAGCACGGAAGACTCTTCCTTGGTTGGGGAGGATCAAGTCAGAGACCTGTTAGGTAAACTGGACATCCACAAGTCCACGGGTCCTGATGGGATGCACCCGTGAGTGCTGAGGGGGCTGGCAGAAGTCATTGCTGGTCGGCTCTCCATCATCTTTGAAAGGTGCTGGAGAACAGGTGAGGTGCCTGAGGACTGGAGGAAAGCCATTGTCACTCCAGTCTTCAAAAAGGGGAAGAAGGAGGATCCAGGAGACTACAAGCCACTCAGTTTCACCTCCATCCCTGGTAAGATGATGGAACAGCTTGTTCTAGGCATCATCTCCAAGCTTCTGGAGGAAAAGAGGGTTATCAGAAGTAGTTAATGTGGATTCACCAAGGGGAAGTCATGGCTGACTAATCTGATAGCCTTCTACGATGGCATGACTGGATGGATAGATGAGGGGAGGGCAGTGGATGTTGTCTACCTTGACTTCAGCAAGGCTGTTGACACTGTCTCCCACAGCATACTCATAGGCAAGCTTAGGAGGTGTGGGTTAAATGAAAGGACCGTGGGGTGGATTGAAAACTGGTTAGCAGGTAGGTCTCAGAGGGCTGTGATCAGTGGGGCAGAGTCTAATTGGAAGCCTGTAACTAGTGGTGTTCCTCAGGGATCAGTGCTGGCGCCAGTCCTGTTCAATGTATTCATCAATGACCTGGATGAAGGGATGGAGTGTATTGTCAGCAGGTTTGCTGATGACACGAAGCTGGGAGGGGTGGCTGACACCCTGGAAGGCCGAGCTGCCATTTGGCATGACCTGGACAGGCTGGAGAGTTGGGCAGAGAGAAACTGTATTAAGTTCAACAAAACTAAGTGTAGGGTCCTGGACCTGGGGAATAATAACCCCACGCGCCAGTACAGGTTGGGGGCTGACCTGCTGGAAAGCAGCTGTACAGAGCAGGACCTGGGAGTCCTGGTGGACAACAGAATGACCATGAGCCAGCAATGTGCCCTCGTGGCCAAGAAAGACTATGGCATCCTGGGGTGCATTAAGAAGAGTGTGGCAAGCAGGTTGAGGGAGGTCACCCTCCCCGTCTACTCTGCCCTGGTGAGACCACAACTTGAGTACTGTGTTGAGATCTGGGCTCCCCAGTTCAAGAAAGACAGGGAACTGCTGGAGAGGGCGCAGTAAAGGGCCACGAAGATCATTAGGGGTCTGGAGCATCTTTCTTATGAGGAAGGGCTGAGGGAGTTGGGTCTTTTTAGTCTGGAGAAGAGAAGACTGAGGGGGGAATCTCATAAATGTCTACAAATACTTAAAGGGAGGGTGCCAGGAGGAGGGGGCCAGTCTTTTTTCAGTGGTACCCAGTGATAGGACAAGGGGCAATGGGTATAAAATCAAATATAGGAAGTTGCATCTAAACATGAGGAAGAACTTCTTTCCTTTGAGGGTGGCAGAGCGCTGGCACAGGCTGCCCAGAGAGGTGGTGGAGTCTCCGACTCTGGAGACATTCCAAACCCACCTGGATGCCACCCTGTGCAACCTGCTGCAGGTGGACCTGCTCTGGCAGGAGGGTTGGACCAGGTGATGTCTAGAGGTCCCTTCCAATGCTTAGCACCCTTAGTTCTGTGATTCTGTAACATCTGTATTCCTAATGTGTTTGTGTGTTTATAAAATACTTTAATAGTAGTATTACAATTCATTTTTATGTCTGTTTTACAGCCTATTCGACACTTGAAGTATTCATCCTTTAAGAAATCCTTGCTGGGCAGTGTTTCTGACAGTGGCAATGTAACTCTGTGGGATGTAAATAGCCAGAAGCCATATCATAATTTTGAAAATACTCATAAAGCACCAGCTTCAGAAATCTGCTTTTCACCAGTCAACAAGCTGCTGCTTGTAACTGTAGGTTTGGATAAAAGAATTATTCTCTATGACACTTCGAGTAAAAAGTGAGTATATTAAAGACCTTTGATTTTATAGGATCTGTATTTGGTTTTTATAAACTGAAAAAGCATGCCTAACTGTGACATGAAATACTTAGTTTCGACGCCGTTCAGAATGGTTGAAGTGATTGGCATATCACTACTGGAGAACGTGCCCCATAGTCCACTTTGCTTTCATAATTAAAAAAAAAAACAACCAAAAAACAACCCCAAAACCCTCAAACCCAAAGAAATAATCTAAAAACCCTAAGTCACGGGGGGACTAATTGAGGTGCTACATATGAGTGACCACTCCCAAGTGCTTGCGTGTGGGCTTTTCTTGTCTGTCCAGAGCAATTAGCTTCTGTCAGGTGCAGTACAGCCTGTGAGGACCTGCACCCACCTGAGCTCAGCTTACCTGCTTTCCTAATTCAAGATACAAGACATAACTGCAGCACACAGAGCTGCTGAGATAGCGAGCCTTCAATATGGGAGAGTAGTGGTTGAAAAAGAAGGAAGTATGGAGTGTAGGTGGTGGGACTGTGTAGTAAGAGGTAGGATAGCAAGTGGTTTCATGGGACTGTGATTCTAGTGGGTTGTCCTTTCACTATAGCTGAATAAAAGCAGGAGTCTGGCTCTGGTTTGGAGGGGTGTAGTAGAAGGATGCAAACTAGGACCTGAAGTTCTTCCTAGAGTTATGGCAAGGTTAGAGTTGATGGGCTTGGGAAGCTAGAGGATGTATGTAGTATATGATTGCTGCTGGAAATAGCGATGCCAGTAAATAATGTTGGTGTCAGAACTGCTGTTAGGAAGGCAGTTTGATCCTGGCCCGGTGAAGTCTTCTGGGACATACGCAGTCTTTAATTTGTTAAATGTGAACACTTAGTATAAGCCTAATCCACTGTTCCGGAAGATATTTCACTGAATTTACTTGACACCGGAGAAGTGGAACTACTGACCTGTAGCTGAATTATGAAAGCTTTTATACCTTTTTTCAGATAGTCTGTTTTGAAAAGTCTAACTTTTGAACTCTAAAAGCTTCTTTATCCTGTCCTTCCTCCTGTTTAAAGGTTACTGACAACAATAGTAGCTGATTTTCCTCTGACAACAGTGGATTTCATGCCTGATGGTACTACTTTAGCTATAGGATGTTCCCGAGGAAAAATCTGCCAGTATGACCTAAGACAACTGACATCACCAGTGAAAACAGTTACTGCTCACAAAGGCTGTGTGAAATGCATACGTCTTCAGTTCAGTAGCACTTTTTCCAAGGTAAAAAACTTTCTTTTTTTATTGCACAACGTGCAGATTAATTAAAGCAAAACACAAGTTTAAGTTCTAAAAAAATGTTAGCATTCAATTTCTAAGCATTATAGATGCCAACAAAAGTGGTTCATACCAACACAGAAATGATAAACTGCTCAGTCTTAGGGGCTTTTAATGTGGAATTCCCCCCACTCCAAGCCTCAGTGTAGAAATGAGTGAAACTCTAGTCTTAAATTTCCTGGTGTGAATATGCTGCCGTTGCAGATCAGTTTGGGGCACCTTAGATTGATCTGTGGGCAGTAGCAGAAAGGTCTTTAATGACCCTTCAACTTAAGGTGAAGACACACAGCTGCCTGTCTTGAGGTATTTTGCATGGTCTTATATATGGTCTTTTCCAAGCACATACAAACAGTGGAAAAATTGATTGAATAATAGAGAAGGCTTAAGACGTTCTTCCAAGACTTAATTAGGCTCTATTGTATCCAGAACGCCATGCGTCCATTCAGTGGAGACAGAGAGAAGCTTTGAAGTGGATTCTTTACTTCTCTGAGGCTTTCTTCCTCTTCTAGCACGCTTGCTGCTGGTGATTGACCAGTCCTTTACAATTTGGAGTCCCTAATAGTATAATCTCTTATTTTTCCTGTGCCTAAGCCTAGGATCAAAATTGGCTCATGCCAGGTCACTCCATTGTTACCTTAAGTTCTGTTGCTGTTCTTTTGCAGGTCCGTGCAGTATTCATATAATAATACAGATGTTTCTTACGTTCTTTGAAGTTACTTTTTTTTTTTAATACTTGTAAAGGCATATCCGCTAGGCAACCTTTGCAACTGAAACTGGTTTGTTTTGGGTTTTTTTAGTATCTTGAAAGAGAAATAATACTGGCTTATATTTTTACTTTTAGCTGAAGGAATTATAACTTCTCTTAATTTGTTCTATTTTTATCTTCAGTCTAACCTTCCAGGTTCTTCAAATAAACCTGTATCCAAAAGAGTAGAAGTCAAAACTGGTAGTAATCTTGGAGGATTGCAAAATACTGGCATCAAAAATGTTGCCTCTCAAGCATCAGCAACAGTTTCATCTCATCTGGCATTGCCAAATGAGAAAAAGGGAGGAGAGGTTCTTCAGGAGAAAACAGGTAGTGTATTCTTCCTACTCTTATGATCGTATCTGGCATAATGCAGAAGATGAAAGGAATATTTCATGCCTTGAGCATTACTGTATAAAAATTTCACTGAGGGAAGAGCATTTGTTTGGAAGAACTGTGTGTACGTGCATGCACATCTGCGCTTTCTTTTCCCTCTCCTACTGCATTAGACATACTATGAGACTGTGGGAAGTGAATTGGGTCCTACTGCAAGCTTTAGACACGCACAGTCTAAAATTCTGGACTTGAAGTGAAACTCCTATTTAAATTTTAAAGGAGAAAACTCTGTGGGGTTACTGTGGGGCTGTCTCTTGCATTCTGAATTCCTATAGATTATCCTTATCTATGTAGTGTATTTTCTGATGCAATGTCTGTATGGAATGCTGAGCTGATGGTTTGTAATTCTGTTAATAAACAAGAGTAACAGACCTCATCAAAAAGAAACCAACCAAACAAAACACAGGAAAAAAACCAAACCACCCTAGTCCAAAAACCCAAGTGAGAACTGAACTGTATTTTTGTGTGAGGCATGATTCCAATATCACATGGTAGGAAAGATGTTAAATATAGTTGCAAGTATGATTAGTTGTATAACTGTACTTGCTATTTATGCTTCTGAAATGAACAAGTTCTTTATAAGAATTCTGAGCATTATTCTAAAATTCTGGCACTGTGTGAAATGCACTCTTAAAATTTTATTTAATTCAAGGGATCTGAAAATATAGTCAAATCAGTAACACTGTTAGTTTGATTCTTGGGGGAAAAAAAATAATCCTCAAGCCACTTTAATGCAATAGCACTCTTCCCCTCCCTTTTTAAATAAGGAGAAATATATCGAGCAACAGTAATTAGGCAATAAGCCACTGCAGTCTGTAGGGATGTGTATTAATGACGTCCCTTGGGTATGCAGTGAAGTATGATGTGACGTAGAATGCTTTCTATGTATTCAAGAAGTGTTGCTAATCACTGTTACTGAATGGTGTGGAAAGCTTTATTTCAGTTAAAATATATGATTTATTAACTTTATTTGAAGATGTAATTGCTGTTACCCCGTAAACAGGACCATGTGTAATAAAGAAATTTTTAAAGAAAATAAAGTTTTACCAAGCAAAACAAATATTTTTTTTATTAACTGACTGTTCACTTTAGAAGTAAAGACCTCAGTATACTTGAGAAGATACAGTCTTTAAACTTAGAAATGGGAATGGATGAGAGACCACAAACTTAACATGTTCTCTGAAAACTCTTCTAGACCCTGATTATGGGGTTTAACTTTGGAGAAATAAGGGGCATTCAGTAAAGTGATCTGACAGCATATTTAAAACAAAAAAAACCCCTGTTCATACAGCTTTTAAATGGACTGGGGCTTTTTGTCAGGTGTTCTAAAGTATAAAAGTGTAAAATAAGTGAAAAATGAAAATGTGATGAGAAGTTTGGATGTGCTTTGAGCTGGCTTCCCATAAACTCCTCTTTAACAGCCATCCTCTGGCTTAGGTACTTGCTACATTTAGATTACTGGGAATGGGTAAAAATAAACAAAAGACATTTTGCCCTGTTTCATATTCTGCTTTTTCCATGTAGATCCTCTGTAGATTCTAGGACAGGTTGATACTGCACTTCTAGTTTGACTTGGCACGCCAAGTATTTACTTAATTAATAAGCAAGTGCTATGTATGTGTCAGAACTGACACATCTGAAGGAGTGGAAAATGTGGTATATTAATACATTAAAAAGTGGAATCTTAAACCTGACTCAATTTCTAGTTTATGTAAATACTTGGACATGATTAATTGTAGTCATCCACACAGTTATATTTGGATCGCTTGAAAAAGTAATCCGGTATAGAGAAGTAGTCACAGGTTTTATGAACAGTGGTGTTTGGTGGGGTTTTTTTTGTTAAACTAGGTAAAAAGCTTTTGTATGTACAGGTGATTTATTTATAGGAGATTTATTTATGTATTGCACATCTCTTTGCTTGTTGCCTAGATCTTGATTTATACAAACAAAAGGTAGGCACTTCTAGAATTAGGAGTTCAGTGAAGGAAGAATAGTGGCTTGCTTACAGTGCTGATCTGGTTTTCAAATATACGAAATTGTGAAAGTTATTTAGGTGGTCCTCTTAGCAGTTCAACTCACTTCTCCATGTATTTCTTACCTAAAACCTGTAGTTTGTATAATTACTGGGGGTTTTTTGGACTTAAGATAGGCTTCCATTCTTCCAGCAACTGTCCCTGCTCCCATGCATACAAAAACTAACGTTTTTCCCCCAGATTGGGTCAGGGATGGGATTTGAGGATGGAGTGGGGAAAAGTCTATGAACATGTTTCTTTTGTCTGCAACTGTAATCCCACTCTGATTTCCTAATATTAGAAATAAGCAGAGAGTCTCCTAACATCATGTAAGTTTTAAAATAGATATTTCATGGAATGTCCCTTAGAATGCTTAATGACCCCAGTGAAGCGGATTTCTCTTCTTGCAGAATAGATTTAAATTTTGATCATTTGAATGTGGTTAGCTTCTTAGCAGAAGATGTGTTCCCTAGTTTCCATTTCACCTGTTAAACCATAAATTTGCTGCATCTATCATGTAGATTTATTTGAAAATGAGTGCATTCTCCCGTTTGACAACTCTCCTTTTTAAAAAGAGGAAAGGAATCCAACTGTATCTTATTTTTGTTAATAAGCATCTTAGAGTTTAGTTACCTTCACCTGCATTTACAGCCTAAATGAGGAAGTTGGACGCTCTAACTGGAATCTGTAGAAGGTTCTGAAGTGCTGGACTTAGCAGGCATCATACTTGCTATGCGATTGTTTAGGAATAATACATGTTATTTTTGGAAAACATCAATTACTAACTGAATGTTATTGTCCTTTTAAGGCTTTCCACATAGTTGCAGCTTGGACGTGATTCCATCTAAAGAAACAGATCACGGGAAAAGTGCTGATTTAAAGATTTTTGATGATTTGGGTCGAAGTAGTTTAGGAGATGTGTTTTCTCCAGTCAGAGATGGTAAGCTGCTAATACTAAAATTTGTAAAGCATCATTCGTCTGCATATAGCATGACATTTTGACATTTGTGTGTTACCGACTGCTCTACCTACTTGGTATTTTAATTTGTCTTCGATTATAAACTCAGTGCAATGATCTGAATATTGATGTGGATTTCATTTAATAAACACTTAATTTGTCTATGCTCTGGTACTTTGTAGATGTTGTTGCAACTAAAGTGAATGACGATCCTCAAGGAAAAGGAGAAGGTAAACATTCAGTATATTTTTCTTTATCAGTGGTAGGCCTTTGGAGGCCTACGCTTCTTACATACTAATTTTATCTTACGGTGAAAGCAGACACTGAAACAAACGAACTTTTCTGGAAATTGTCTAACACACTGAGGTGCTAAGACACAACGTGGTAACAGGAAATAGAAGAGTATGGTCCTAAATTGATTTTGTTTTTCCTTTATGCAATTTATGGAGGCTTTTCATGCTTTATTGCTTTCATAAGGACAGCGACAGCATAAGTTGGATTTAAGGATTTAGTTTTGTGGGGTGCATTTTGGGTGCTTTTTTTTTTTATTTGTTTTGCCTGGGTGTGCAGGCATTTTACTTGATTTGCGGGGTGTGTGTTTGTTGACCTCTGCGTTTCACCCTCGCATTTCTTTTATAGGTCTGGAGTTTCAGTCCTACCTTTTGGGTATGGATTTTCTCCCACAGCTGACTGCTGGCTTACCAGTAAAAAGAAATGCTGTAGGCAGTAGTGCACAAGCGTTACGGTCTAGCCCATTACATGCTCTTGTGGGATCTCCGGTTAAAGAAGAGGAAGAACATCCAGAGACTGACACTAAGAAAATAAGTCTCGGCAAACAAGAATCTAAAGAAGTCTTAAAGCAGGTATACTACACTAATTCTTGTTAGGAGTGGTCTTTTTAGAATCTTGACAGAATACTACCACTTGAAGGAAAAATCCTTAATAGCTTCCCAGCTAGTCTTGTTTTGCAACTCTGTTCACACTCTTGACGCAAATCTGTAAAATGTTGTTCAGTTTAAGTGTGTTGGCCTTCAGCAACGCAAGATAAATGTATGTTTCTTTTTAAATCGGCTCAGGTTACAAAAGTACACATGAAACAAAACTGGGCTAGCTATAGTTGGTTGCACCAGTATGATCGTTTGTCACTTGCTAGGTCAATTCCACTCTCTCTTCTTTCCCTATTCTCCATTTCCCTCTTCTTCCTTCTTGAGCTATCTTTGATATGCTTCTGCTGAGACCCTGGCTCCTTTTGTATCGCTTTTGAGAAGTCTGAGTTTGCTAGGAATGATGTTTATAACTTTGCCACAAAATGTGTGATGTGAAAATTAAGAGGCCTCTGTCTTTTGCACTCCTTTCTGAGTGTATGCACTTGAGGCAATTTTGAATATTTTAGCAATCAGTTTTTAAGGGGTCTTGCTAGAAAATGAAAAGTATATGTTTGTGAGTAGATTCCTGAAACCAAAAATGTTTGAAAGTGCATTCCTGAAAACTTAGTCTTCAAATGCAATTGAGTTCATGTCTTTTTTTTTCTTTTTAAATTATTATTTTTATTGTCAGCTTTCAAAGTCAAGCTCATCAAGCGCAGAATCCATAACTTTAAGTCCTCCACCATCATCCACTGCTGTAAAGACTCCTGATACAAATGAGAGACTAGTGAAGACTATTCAGGCGCATCCTGCATATGATCCACCAGTAAATGGTACTACCTCAATAAGTAAGTTGATTATTTTGGCCCAGTTTTAGGCACGGTTGATTGCAAACTGATGTGAAACCTCATAAAACAGCCTTAGCATTAAAATAGAACGTCCAGTCTTGGTTCTTCTGTAAATCCAGTTACCCCTCCTAGAACATCTCTAGTTGCCTCTGAAAAGTTTTGCAATTTTTTTTTTTTTTTTTTTTTTTTTTTGGCTAGGTAATATTGGAGATAAAATATTGACAAGCCTCAAGACAAATTAAAAAACCCCTCTTTACTCCATTATGCTTTTTTTTTTTTTTAATTGTAAAGGTCCAAAGATAACATCTCCTGTCACTGCTGGAGTTGCCAGTTCGTTGTCAGAAAAAATAGTAGAAACCATTGGGAGCAGCAGACCAAATGCACCTTTGTCATCAATCCAAATAAACTTCATTCAGAATATGATACAAGAAACAATGGATGACTTCAGGTACTGGTATTCATGCAGAACACTTGTTCTCAGCAACATGTGTTCTTAGTAAGATGTTTTAGCATTTGCTTTAACATATTTTCTACTTGCATTAGAAATGACACCATTAATAACCCTAATCTTGGCAATCTAGGTGTGAAACTATTTATTTTAGTTAGCTCTGACTAATTAGACTGATGTCTCTGAGGGTTTTTAATGCATGGCTTTGCTAACATGTTTTCAGAATGAGCGCGTGAATACTTCTCGGATGGTGAATTTATCTGCATAATGAGGTCCTTACTGCTTTCATAAAGCCTTGTGCTGATTTCTTTCCTTCCCTGCTCCTATCTTGTCCCAGCAGGAGAAATTTCTCTTAAAATTGACATTGTGTGGAGAGTTTGATCTAGACAGCTGACTTGCATTGGCTTTGATTGGTGTAGCTTGGTATGCGTAAGGTAAAATAACAGTGTGTATTTCTGCTGGTGAAGCTTGACATTAAAATAATGTCTGTTCTGTAAGGGATGGTTGGTGTCAGATTACTTTGTGTCTGTGGATACCTAACTAACATTCTACTTGTCATCAAAGAAATAAGTCACGTTAGCATGGATTTAGAGTGGAGTTTGAAGGAGATGAAGCAGTTGAGAGGCGAGTTGTATCTAGGGCTTCACTCACCTACCCCTGTTTAAAATGAAGTAGGTTGACTGAGATGGTGGATGTGCGAATACTTCCCTGGGCAGGGGAGATATTGCTGTCTTGATGACAAAAAGCAATGCAAAACTACCTTAGTAGGTCTGTGTGCTATGGTGGTTCTGTATCTACCAGCAGAAAAATACATTGAGTGTTATTAAATGTCTTTAAATAAGAATATAGTATAGTATTTTTTTATATATATATATAGTATTTTTTGGTGATAGTTGCACATCTGATTAAAAACTAACTTTCGCATGACTTAAAATGCAATCTGGATTGCAGATGTTTTTTCTTTAAAGTCTGCGTTCAGGCATCCCAGTGTTGGAAGGTGTGCTTGTCAGTCTGGCACTTCCAGTATCTGAGGTCTGGAGCCTCAGAGATCATGTTTCTCTTCTCTGACCTCTACTTTCTGGAGTGGCTGGAAGGCTCTGCTCACCCTTTTCCCAGTTGTAAATTGTGGATACATTCAAACTGAATGTAAAAGATTGTTTGTACTGAGGTCAGTAACAGCGCAGGGACCCATTGCAAGCTTCTCATTGATGCTGCTTTCACCCCCGGGAATCTGAGGAAGGGATTTATATCGCTATTGCCTGAAATCCATTCCTCTTCCAGTAATAGGGGGGGGGAAACAAGGACCTTATAAAAGGACCAGGAGGAATATATAACTAATTTGATTCTAAAAAGCTGCTTGTTTCTTGAACTTCCTGTCTTTGGGAGATAACCTACATCTTCCGGTTTCTAAGCTGCCAGCTGGCATCTGTGCTAGATACACTCAAAGATTGTTTGACTCCAGCAGGAGTTCTGAAGCACAATAATCTGTGGAAGTAGAAAGTGAAGAATATATTCCTTTTGGGTTTGCTCTATATTTTAGGGAAGAAGAATGAGATAAGATCTGTGTGTGTCTACTTAAGAAATACCTTATTTTCTCAGGCCTTTGCTAGCTGTAGCATAGTATTTTGCTGCAGATGATTGCATTGTGATGCGCTGTTCAGGAAGAGCTTATGAGCCTGCCTGCTTTTTTGTGAGCTCTTCTCCTTGTTCTTCCTCAGTGTCTGGAATACCTGGGTAGTGTTCAGGGGGTATTTCCAAGCTTGGTTCTTGTAGTGTGGAATAGTTGTCTGTGAATTGACATAAACTTTTCAATTCGTGGACAACGCTGCCACTGCTTCTTATGTAGATTAACCTGGAGCATTCTGTGGGCTTGAGGGTAACGAATCGTTTCTCACCACTGATGTTTTGGGCCCTCTTGCAAATGAGTGCTTAAAGTGATGTACAGAAAAGCTGTATCTTCAGTTAAAGATAAATATCTTTCTCTGCGATATTTGTGATCGAGTGATTGAAAATCAGCTTTGAATGGTAAAAAAGAGAGAAGTTTGCAACTGGCAAGCGATGGGGGGAAAAAAAAAATTGATGTTGTCACATATATTTTTATATTTCTAAACAGAAAAGATCCTAAGTCTTTTGTACACCGAAAAAATGGTACTTATGAAAGTCAATGTCATAACAAAAGTATTGCAGAAAATAAGTGGTAGAGGAGTATGTTTCATGGCTTAGAGGTTCTTAGACTCATGTTTCACAGTGTCATGAAGGTGAGGAAGCGTGGAGTTCTGAGGACTGAAGAGAATGACTGCTTTCTAAATAAAAGTAAGCATTGTCCTTTTGAAATTCTTTCCCCAGAGAAGCATGTCATCGAGATATTGTGAATTTGCAAGTGGAGATGATCAAGCAGTTCCATATGCAGTTGGTATGTACAAAGAGCATGGTGGGAAGTATATTCAGTTTTCATTTTGAGTAATACCAAGGCATGCCAACTTCTCCCAAAACAAAACCAGTTTTGCTCATTAAGAGCAAGAAAGGGAGGATCGGATATGAAGGAGGGGGAAACTATGAACTGGAATCTGTTAAACTGGTTTATGCTTGCTAAATAAAGGGAAGGTAAC
The DNA here is from genome assembly GCA_013398295.1 of Chionis minor. NCBI lineage: Eukaryota > Metazoa > Chordata > Aves > Charadriiformes > Chionidae > Chionis > Chionis minor. Next base: position 2,084,519 of record VZSF01008264.1, read on the forward strand.
TGGGTGGGTATCATGAATTCCATATTTCAGGAGTTATAAAAAGACCGAAGGGAGACAAATTCAGCTGTCCTTTGGAAAGGACCAAGAGCTAGGTAAGGAGGAGATAGATGGAATTCGAATAGCAAGCTTTGCTTACAGGTACTGCACGCATACTGAACTGTGTTCTGTGTTCTTTAATTTCATCTTTTTATGAATCTTTGTTCTTTTGATCTGCATTAAAAAGACCCTCTCTCGGTACTGAACATTTTAATGGAACTTGCATTAGTAGATTCTCATCCTGAAGAAGTGCAAAATATCCTTTGATAAAATATTCACTAATGTATTAATGATCAAAATACTGTATGAAAAAAAATTTTACTTATCAAAAGTTTCTAAAAACAGTATTATCTAGGTTATTTAATTTTCAAAAGGGATATGAAAATCGATAGTCTAAAACTGAAATAATTAACTTTACAGCTGCTGATTGGAGCTTTTTTCCTTCTCTTTAGAATGAAATGCATGCTTTACTTGAAAGGTATTCAGTAAATGAAAGCTTGGTAGCTGAAATTGAGAGACTACGAGAGGAAAACAAAAGACTGAGGACTCACTTCTGAAAGATTTACACTGCTAATTTTATTAGCATGAACTCACTACAGGTGGTGTGTTGCTTATGACAGATCATCCATCATGACTGAAGTATTGTATGAAGACTTGCTATTATTTTGAACGTGAATCTCTTTCTTCTAATTAAATGGTGTAAGATACTATATGCAATTATAAAATTTTTAACAGGTAAACACTGTATAAAGAACGTTTGCATACTCTTGCTAACTGCCTTGAAATACATCCTTCTAACAGAAAAACTAAAAGGTTTAGTACGTTATTGGAGTTTTAGCAATATGTGAAGTGCCTTTTTATAAACAAAATCAAACCAGGACGGATGCCTTTTCTGTAAGAATTTTTTTATACACCTAATTTTCTATGTGCTTCTTCATTTTACTGTTATCAGAAACAATCACTGTAGCTTGCCTTTCAGATACTTTTCTTGGAGAAAAAGGGGAGAGAAAGCTTATCTTTTGCATGATGTGGAGCCTTGTTTATGAGGCGCTGGAAAGTACAGTATTCAGTTAAGTTTATTTGGCTGGCAGCTCTGCTATCCTGAGTAAAACTAGAGCTTGAAAATACTCCCAAATACTCCCAAATTCAGTGCCATGATCTTTCCTATTCTATTCATAAGCCTGAAATTTGTGCTTGCCTGCTGTGAACTTTGATTTGCAAATGCTACTTTTAACTGCACAATGAGATTTTTGTTACAACTTTAGCTATGAAACTAGAATTCTTTTTAATTACACGTATTTGAATATTGTCATAGCTTGTCAAAGTTGAATGCAGCTTTAGACTTAAAAATATAAGTACACTCAGCCATTAATAGTACAGCACTGTGTAAATGCAGTCTTTCAGTCTTTGACTCGAGCATCTTTTGCTCTCTCCCCCTTCCTCTTTATTCATAGTGGACAGCACTTAATATTGAGCAGTTGTGTTGTAGTTTTGAATCTTGTTTGTTTAGCAGTACTACAGCCTGTTTGAGATGGCTCCATAACAAATCTAACTAGTATCTTTAGTTCTATGATTAACATAACACACATTAAAGATAGATCATTACTTCAGGAGCATAATGGTATTTATATTTGTGTGTAAACATTTCTGAAATGAAGCTCAGTATGAACCCCTGACTCTGCTGAAGTTCATGGGATGTTTGGCTTGGCCTTTATTTGTGCCAAGAGATTAAATTAAAAATTCAATTTATATTAATTTAAAAAGTAAATTAAAATGATAAATTAAAAATTTCCTCTGAAAGACTTCTTCTACAAGTGCTTCTTGCTATTTAAATTGTTCTGGAGGTTTCTTAATTTTTCCCACTAATATTTCATTGTTTCTTTGCACACAATCATTAAAACTCAAACAAGGAAGGTCTGAGAACATGGTGAGTTAATTAGTTACCACATCTAGCGTTTAAATCCATGATGGCACTCTTCTGCTAAATTAGAAAGCCATAATATATAGTGTAACTTATTTTTATATGTTGTAAAACTAAAAAAACCCCTATCTATACCTTTTCCCTATCTTTAACTTGTTTTAAAACAAGAGACTTGTGGTTTTTTTTTTTTCAATGTCAGTTAATGACAAATACAATCTTGTAGCAAAATGAAGGTGTTCAAGTAGCCTTTAATATTAGGGACAGGACTTTAAATGTCTGCAGTTCTACTGCTTTTGTAAACTTTTAAAAACTATTTCTATATCATATATAATTTCATTGTATAAGTAAGTTAAATTTTGTTTTTTAGTAACTTAACACACACTGCAGGGAACTTTTTTGGTAAGTTCATGGGGATGCGCAAGCTTGACGCATTGACCACACAGTCTGTGAAGACAAGAGTAGGTGAAGGTAGCAAAAATATCTAACAGTTCTTTTGCATGCTTTGCAGTGTTAATGAAGTAACTTGCATATTGGCATCTCTTGATTTTTTTTTTTTAAATTTTTTTCCCCCCCCAGGTGCTCTTGTTAGTATACTAGGATGACAGCAGGGAATTAGACAAGTATCTTGGGTATTTGGTTTGTAGATACTTTGTTTTCTTGACTCAGAACTGTATAATGTTTTTCTTGATTCCCAAGCGGAGGTGATGATAGCAAGAGTGATTAAAAGGAGACATTTTGGCCTTTTTCAAAAGATTTTTTTTTTTTAGGGCTTTTTTCCGTATCTCAGGATTACTGTAGCGCAAGTGGCTACACACACTGTGTGGAGACCCAATACGCCTACCACTAGAAGGGTGTGTTTTGCCTTGTACACAAATCTGATTTGTATGTTAAAATAAAGCTTGTTTTAACCTTTTTGAGAAAGAAATGCTGTGGTAACCTATTTATTAAAGAGAATAATCTATATTGAAATGGTTCTACCTCATCAGGCAAGAGCCTGATCCAAAGAATAAGTAGAGATCTACCTAAAATTCTTCAGTAATCTCTTTTTCTTCTTCTGTGGCTTCACGTAGACCATCAAATCATTTTCACAATAATGTTCGCATTACCTCATGCTTTTGGAGTAAAGGATAGAGGTACAGTTCCCCCTTCCACCTTGGAAACGGTTACAGTCATGACAGTGGGATCATGCTCACAGCTAAAAATTATGTTCAACCAGGTGTTTCGGGTTGGGGGGAATAATCTTGTCACCTAAGCTCCTGGTGAGTTGGAGATCCTGCATCTTCCTAATACTTAACTTATGCATGTTTCTTTTTTGAATTCTCTTCTCTCTTATGCACATATCAGACTTTCTGTGATGGGAAGTTTATTTGCAGTTTCCAGACAGGTAGAGTTTGAAAACTGATTTTGACTAATTGATTTATTCTCATAAAAATGCAAAATGCTAGCATATCCTTACTGCCTGGGAGCAGCCCACCAGTGCCTGATACATATATGATGCTGTTCATAAACACCACAACTCTGGATGAAGCGGCCAGTGAGCAACTTCCACCTTCTATACAAGGAACAGGATGTGTGAAAAGGAAGAAAATGCTTTACAGGCTCCATTGCCAAACTGTAAGATAACCCTGGTTACTAAAACTGAAGATAAAAAACGGTTGAGGATTATTTGGATACGAAGATAACAGATCTGATACTGCTGGATGATTAGGATTGACAGGTGCCAGGCTCTGTGCTTGCCCACCAGCATACCTGGGTCTGTGTGACCCTTACTAGTGCGCATCAAGAGCTGCACCTTTTGGTCTGGCTCGGGACGGATGTTTTCTCGTTACCTCTTGCAGTGCATCTGGGGGATGATGATTAACAAATTCTCTTTAGAACAGACTATGGAAAGAATCTCATACTCTTAAGCACCCTGTGCCAGGCACTAGCAAATATAAGATACGAGGCCAGAGGGCCAAGAATAAAAAATTCTGAAGTGTTTTCCGTGAAATTAGCTGCGAGACTGGATGTCTCTCTCTAGACAAGAAAGTACAGACAGTATCTGTCTTCTGACACTTTGCATTTTCATACTTAGAGCTGGCACAGCTGTAGTACAAAGGAAGCGTAGCAGTGGAGTCATCCTCAAGGAAGACTTCAAAAGTCATTGTAAACACATCCTTTTTAGTTTGTTTTGGCAGTCCGAACAGTGATACATGTGTGGGACTAAGAGCCATGAGGAACAATCGTTCAGGTGTGGTCAAGGATCTGTAGTATCTAGTGTCCTGTCTGCATCAGTTGCCAATAACTTGTTCTGCTTAGCAGTCACTTTTACTTGAAGTTATGGGCTCATATGAGATGTTTTCCTTTCTCCCTGTGGAAAGCTAGCCTATAGTTGGAACACATGCCTAATGCTTTCAAAATAAAACCGGCAGAAGTTTTTTTGGGGGATAATCTGTGGATTCTCAAAAATGTGTTTATGAGATGGGGGGGTGATGACACAAGAAGAATTATTCTTGCTTCAGAAGGCATCTCAGATTTTAGAGCAAGCTTAGAAACCTCCACTAAATCTGTAGAAACTTCCAGGTTATTGTGTCTTGACCTGTATTAGACAAGTGGTAGGTAAAGCAAAGGGAAGAGAAGTGTAGACTGCAGCTATTTATTCCTTAGCCTCATTGGTCCTTAAAACATTCAGACCTAAGCTCAAGTAGAAAGTGTCATTCTTTCATCTGGACAAACTATCACGACTGGAGATGTTTGGTGAAGCAACAGGTGCCCCCCTGTTGTGTTTTTTTTTTTTTTGGGCTGTGCCCATCTTGAAGCAGTTCTGGTCTCTAAATGCTGGTGCAGCAAAACAGTAATGCCAGTGGTGTTTTGGGGCTCTACCATGTCAGAGTTTTGTACGAGTCTGGCTTGGGGCTCTAAAATCAGCTGATGAGTGTCCTAAGCCATCCACTCTCTATCCCGTACTAGCACTAGTGGTTCTTGGAAATAACTTCCCAGCTTTGTATCACCTACTGTCCTGCATCGCCACTGGCCTAGCTGTAGAGGTGACCGCCTTTGGAGGGAGTTTAAATCTGTCATTATACCTCTGGGGATCACGTGAAGTCTGTTCTAGCTGTAGAAACTTCTGTTGTTCTTAGAATATTGTTCTTCCTTAGTTCTAACAGGTGCGAGTTGCAGCACAAATAGTCGTGCTTTGGGCGCTACCTCTCTCTTGAATTCATCATTTGTCCTCTCGTTCTAGCTAAAAATACCAAGGCTCATGTAATTGAAAGTTATTATGGTTCCCATCCAATTTCTTACGCTACAAAGTTCTGTCTCTATATGGGAATTACTGAGAGACAATGCTTTTTCAGCCTATTATTTTGCAAGAATGATAATTCTGATTTATTCTTTTCATCCCTACTTCTCCTCTGAGTAATGGAGAAGGAAGGAAATTACACAGAGAAAAGGACACATGAGAAAAGAACGCTATTTCCTATACAGGTTATTTACATATGAGTGCCTTTGCCAGTTATAAAAACACGTATTAGCTAATACAGGGCAGAAGGGTTTCAGAATTCGTTTTAAAAAATCAGTGCTATAAATAAATACTAGTGCTCAGTTGCGTTACTATAGCACTGCTTGCCAGAATGACTGAATACCCAGAGGTGTCCAGCTAGAGATATTTTTTTATAACTATCAAGTTGCAGAGGGTGAGATGTGTTTCCTGAATAGCAAGTTCTTCATATTTTCCTAAGGTCTCAGACTGGCCAATCAAAAATTAGGGCGAAGAAACCCAATTAATCATTTTTTTGAAAGTCTGGGGCTAAGTAGATGGAATTGTCCCCCTAATTTCATAGCTTCTAAGCTCAAGCAGTTGTGGGTTTATGCTGTTCCAGCTCTCATCACTGAGCTCCTTATCAGTCAAAATGCTGATGCAATTTGTTACCCAGGTCTACCTGAATAAAGAAAATGGTGCAAGATCTCTCTAATGCTTCAACAGTCAGAACGCTTTTGTCTGCTACTTGCTATCATCCACTCAAGTTTTTAAGTTTCCAACATTACACAAGTGTCTGCGGATTTCTCCTAGTTATTTTATTACTGAAGTCTATCCTCTTGACAAGAAGAGTCAGCAAGTCATAAAAATAAGGCATATTTAAATTAAATAGGCTCTGCATCCTCAAGCCACGATACACAAAATTCTGCCCATGCCGCCTTGGCCTTAAAGGAATCGCGTGTGGTGCTGGACCTCACACTCCTGACCTTCCCCGCACTATGGGGAAGGAATGTCACTGTGCTGCGTCCAAAATGTTTGTCCCTTGAGTCTGGTGTCTTATCAGCTCTTCCAGCTGTGGGAAAGCCACTCACTCCCTGCCTCTCAGCAACGGCAGAAGCAATTACAGGTCTCCTTCCCCTCGGAGGCATTTGGCCCCACTCCTAGACCCCTCTCCAGGGTGGCACGCGGCAAAGTCTCATGCTGCCAGCACCTGTGCCCTGCTCTAGCGCTTCCTTCCACGTGGACCTGCTCCGCGAGATGTAGGTCACACCATTAATTGAGACTCACTTCACATGGCACGTATGGGTGGGGCTCACGAATGTCTACATCAATGCCATTGCTTGTTTCCATAGTAACTTTGATGCTCCAGAAAGGAAAAGACAAAAAAGCCAGGAACAACAGGAGACGATGCAGGGAGCTAATGGCACTTCAGCGACATGTGCTTGAGTTGCCCTGTGCTATTCTGGAGTGACAGAAAACCCCACTGTGACAGACAAGTGTTCTCCAACAATGATATTACGATTTCTGCAATTGCCCATCCCATGGTTGATTTTGCTATTTATTTCGCTTAGTTTAGGGTTTTTTAAAGGTTGCTTTCTACGCCAGCTATTGGGCAAATGACGATGGCATTGGTGTGACTGTTAGGTATCCCCACCTACAACATAGAGGTCAGTGGTACCAATGCTTTGAAATGCTTTCGGAAATTCAGGACTTCAAAGTATAAAACCCACATGGGAGCACTACCAGGACTGAACAAGATAAGCATTGTTCTACCTTCTTAAAAATCTTTCTCTTTGTAAAGCTGAAATGCGCTTAAATTTCATGTAGTTAATTGGAAGTACCTTATTGATGCGTACCTCACATGTTTAATGCCAAGTCAAGACATGAGCGTATGCTTTTATTTCACTGTTTAAAGCAGCTGACTTGTTTTTCTGCCATATCTAAGTGGCAGTTGTGTAGCAGACTTCACGGCAATAGTTACCTCATACTGATCAAGGGAACCGGTAGCTTGTCAGTCTTTCAATCCCAACAATGACCAAGGCTTTTATACTTGCAGAAATAACAAAAGTCTCTTCACCACCTAATAATCATCTTTGTCAAGAGGTCTTGCTCAGTGCAAGGCGAAGAAACCGGAATATTTCACATTTAGTCCTTAGATTTCACCTGCTTGTGACTTTTGCCTGCTTCCATCAGTTTAGTCTCCACGTACCTAGTACTGGAGTTACTAGGAAGAGTACTGGACAGGACCACGGAGGTTTGTCTTTCTGGGAGATTCAGTGTTGACTACGATGCTGTCAATCAGTTTAGCAGTTTCCTTTCTGGACGGAGAGTATGACTACAGGGCAGAGTCCACCTTTCAGATTACTGCTTTGTGCGTATCTTGCCCTCCTTTCCCAGGAATCGACGCTGGGCTCCAGAAACCTGCCTGTACTTGTTGATCATAGATAGCAACCTTAGGAAGGAGGGAGAAGGAGAGCCAGACCTAACGATGGCTGAGCAATTAACCTGGTTCACTTGCTAATCTGCTTTGAAGACGGGAACCTTGAAGCTGATCTGCAATTGAAGAGCAAACCCTAACTACTGGTGCAACAGCCTCTCTCAACTGAGATGCCTAAAAAAAAATAATAAATACTCCTCTAATGGCTCCCTTACAGCAGATCAGCCGTTTCATATTTTTCCACACTGAAGCTGCTTTTCTGGCCTTCGCTCTTCCTAGTAAATTGCTAGGTAGAACCCTATCCTAGGGACTGCAAGGCTGGGCTAATAGAAGCCAGCTCCAACCGCAGAGGAAAAGATGGAGACGTTTCTTGCCACTGTTGCTGTGCGTTAAGAGCATCTAGGAATGAAAACAACTCTCCAAGGATTTACAGCCCTTGCCACACACAGAGTCGCAGCACCGCGGATTCAATAACGGGAGCCCTCCGGGTCCTTGAAATGCTGCTTTCAATGAGCATCCACTCCATCACACCAAGGCTCAGCGTAAACAAACTTTTCTATCCGCGCACTTATCTCGGCCACCTCTTGGGTTTTCCTGATAACGCCGTGGCAAGCTCCAGAGGAGAAAGCAGTCCCGCCACCACGTCAGCATCTGGGATCAAATTAACTTCCCCGAGGGCACCATACCTCCAGTGGTCGAACTTCAGAGGGCTTGTCTGAGGGCTTTAAAAATAAATTAATGAACAAATAAATAGAGAGAGAGATAGATAGACAGATAGATAGATAGATGGATAGAACCTGTGGGGTTGTGTGATGCAGGCAGAGATGGGAGAGGTGGAGGGGAAGATGGAGTTAAACGTGCTTGGGAGGGATGAGCAGGACCTCTGCTCCCCTGCTCCCAGAGGTCCCCCAAGGTTGGGTGGGGGCCTTGGACGCCCAGGCTGTGGCCACGGGGGAGGTGGCGGATGCGGGAACGGGGACCGGGGTGCTGCCGCGCCGGGGGTCCCCCCCGCACGCTATGGCGGGCCAGGCCTCCTCTCCCCGCCGCGCAGCGCCCCCGGCCCCGCGGGCAAAGCCGTTCCCCTGCCCGGCCGCGCTCTGCCGGCGGCGCCGCTGGAGGCCGCTGCCCCGGGAGCCG
>VZSF01008264.1:2093487-2210410 GCA_013398295.1 Chionis minor
CAAGCCATAGGGCAAGAGGAAATGGCCTCAGGTTGTGCCAGGGGAGGTTTAGGTTGGGTATTAGGAAAAACTTCTTTATGCTAAGAGTTGTCAAGCATTGGAACAGGCTGCCTGGGGAGGTGGTGGAATCGCCATCCCTGGAGGTATTAAAGGACGGGTAGACGTGGTGCTGAGGGACACGCTTTAGGGTTTAGGGGTGGTTTTGGCAGTGTTAGGTTGATGGTTGGACTTGATGGCTTAAAGGGTCTCTTCCAACCCAAGCGATTCTGTGAAGGCGGGCAGGAAGGCGGGCAGGAGGGCGGGCAGGCAAGAAGGAGGGCAGGAGGACAGGCTGCCAGGAGTGTGAGTGGGAGGGCAGGTGTGCTGGCAGGAGGGAGGGCAGGCAGGAATGCAGGCAGGAGGGAGGGCAAGAGGGCAGGGCGCCAGGAGGGTGGCCAGGCAGGAGGGTGGGCAGGAGTGTGGGTAGGAGAGCAGGCAGGAGGAAGGGCAGGCAGCAGGACGGGGTGCCACGAGAGCAGGCAGGCAGGAGTGAGGCAGGAGTGTGGGCAGGAGAGCAGGCAGGAGGGAGTCGGGATGGCAGGAGGGCGAGCAGGAGGGAGTCCGGAGGGAGTCGGGACGGCAGGAGAGCGGGCAGGAGGGAGTCGGGACGGCAGGAGAGCAGGCAGGAGGGAGTCGGGACGGCGGGGTTGCGGGCAGAGGGCGGGGTGCCGTGCGGGCAGGAGGCCGGCAGTACCTCCCGGCCCCCGCAGAGGGCAGGGCCGCCCCGCACCTCAGCGCTCCCGCGGCCGTCACGCGCGTCCGAGCCCCGCGCAGGTTGATGGNGGGGGCGGCTCCGCGGTGCGGGGAGCGGCGCGGTGCGGTGCGGGAGTGCGGGAGTGCCGGCGGCGGCGGTAAGTGATTAATTAGCGAGAGCCTCAGCCGCCGCCGGCCGGAGCCCCGGGCGGGTGGGCTCGGAAACGGGCGGCTGGTTCTGCGCAGCCGGCGGAGTCCTGGCTGCGGAAGCGCCCTAGGAACGTGGTGTTGATGCTGAAGAGGTGGGAGAACAGTTCGGATTTCGTTCTGGAGTTAGGGAAAAGTGGTGTCATGGCATTACGTGCATTTGGAGAAGCTTTAATGATTTATTTTTTTAATATTTTTTTGTTGGTGGTAATTGTTCGTGGTAATTAGTATACGGCGCATTCACCAGGACGTATGTTATTTTCTAGGGATGGAAGGAAGAAGTGAAAGAAGCAGTAGGATGCTCCCGGGTGATCTCTTTTGCTTGGGCTCATTCCCTTCCACTGGGAAAACAGTGAGCTCCCCAAAGCCAAGAGCAAGGGAGCAAGGAAAACGAGTTTATTTTAGTGAGTTTTCGATGTGGTGGGGTACCCTGCTTCCGCTCGCGGCTGCAGTGAATGGTTACGTAGCGGATGGAGCTCAAGCGGGTCAAACAAAGATCAGTCTGTGTTTCTGTTTCAAATCAGGTAGAGCGGGGACTAGAAGGGAAGATCTTATTCACGAGAAGCACCCTAAAAACATGTCTTCTTTGCTGTACGCTTTTGGTAGTTATCAAATTCCCTCGCATTCGCCAGAGAAGTTACCTGAAGTCTTGTAATAGTCCCAGGATGGGAGAGCAATTCCCTGCTTAACGCGAGGTCGGAGAACAGCCATCCTTGTCGCCCCCACATCTGTGCGGGGTAACCAAGAGCAAAGCGCTCGACACGACTCCGGGGTGGCTGGGCTGCGTCAGCGCGCGTGGGGGTGCACCCTCCGGTGAAATGGGGGCTCTGTGTGGCTCAGCCCTTTCCTTTAAAGGACTGGAAACGTCCAGTCTCACCTTCTCGTTCTCTTTGGCCCAGGTTTTGAAGGGATTTGAAGACGGCATCTCTCAGATCCAAAAGGGCAAGTCTTGCTTGTAAAATCTCTGCTCTCTCGATGGCTACCGTTGTATGGCACATGTATATACACACACACACACACGTATATATACACTATCTTCATGTTGTTTCTCGTCCTGTGAATGAGCCTAGTCAAGGGAAAGTCTTATTCAGTGCCTTCCAGAGCATGGATGGAAATTATGGCAAATGGTTGCTCGGTGTCGTGAGGATTTCCATCATTCTTTGCATACCTTGCAGCAGAGAGCAGGGGTCCCTCAGGTCCTTACGGGGGCTGGGTGGCAACTTTAGCCGTTGCCTGTTGGACTTGAATGCATAAAGGGGCATTTACCCAACAGTCTTGGAGCTTTAGCAGAGATTCATACACTTGTTTTTCACTTGTTGGAAATTTGGGTCAGGCTATTCTTTACAGGTTAAAGGAGTTACCGATGTCATAGGAAAAAAACCCAACCAACCTACAGAAGTGATGATACCCAGAATAAGGCCAGATGACCTTAAAGCTAATTATACAGAGTGAGAAGTTGCCATCGGAATTGTGATATGTGGCCACAATTTAAGGTATCGATCGGATTCTGAGCTATTTTGACTGTCTTGTTTGTGTCTTTTAACAATAACAGAATTTCCTATCGGCACTGGTCAGTAGGAAAGGAAATAGAAGTGAAGGCAACAGTGAGTTTTTAAAGCCTCTGTCTCACTAGTTTCCACTCTTTAGGCTTCAGTGCTTATTAGAGCACAGCAGAGCACGTCCTCTGAGCTGAATCACCTTTTTCTTGTTTTGTAGCCATTTCAACTAAACAAGAGTTTTCTTCTGAGACTGTGTTTATGTGCAAAATGGCTGTAGCGCAGGGAGAGAGAGGAAATTTGTGTTCGTTTCTGAAGATGCTGGATTCTGTGGTCATTCACTCCCTCCTCGGGAGTGAGGTGCGTGGCTTTGCGGAGGCCGTCGGGGGGACTGGCTTCTCCTGGGGTAGTCTCATAGTTTCGATAGCGTCCAACTGTGGCAGGAGCTGTGGTCCTAGGGTGAAAAAAATCTCGGTAGGTGGTATAGGTATTAAAAAGGTCTTTGTTCCTCTGTTTTTTATCGAGAGAGAGGGAGTTCAAACTAAGCTTTGTGTTCAGTGAAGAGCCAAGAGGTGGAGGAGGGAGCAACATCCCTGAGTAACGTGTTCAAGAGGATCTTGACCAATGAGCCTTTGGGCTGCTGCCTTGTAACAGCACGCTGGGTAGGAGAAGGTAGTTGGAGATGTTGTGTCTGTGGTGTGACACAAGGCATCATAAGTGTGACACAAGGAGAGGTCTGATGATTGGTGCTGCTAGATGCTATGGAAGAAGCCAGGAGAAATGTGTGTATGGTCCCCACCTGTGTGCAGAAGGGCTCACTGGCCAGAGATGGGGTGATGCATGCTTTCTCACATGCCGTGGCCAGAGGGGGACCTTGGACACTGACAACTGAATGTAGCATTTGAGACTTTATTTGACTACCTTCCGAGTGTGGCTGGCTTAAGAAAGTGTCCTTGACGCTTGGAGAAGGGGATGGAACTTGGCTGGCTAGCCTTGCTGGGCTCCCTCTCCAGCCAGTGAAGAGACAATGGGGGCTTCTGCGGGGGCAGATGGGAGCGTAATTTCCTGGGGGAATGTTTCTCTCCACTGGGGGTATGGCTGGAAGTCCAAGCAGATAATTTAAGAGCTCAAAGTTGGGTAGTACATAAGCATCTTCCCCTTCATCCATTTGCAGTCACGTCCTGGCTCATTTCAGGTTTGCTGCTTGTCCTGTTTAATAATATGCTTAAAGGAATGAGGACGAGGAAAGAGCAAGGTGCCTGTGAAGCCATGGAGTCACGATTGAAAGACCTTTTTCTCCCACTTTCTGATTCTTCCCCACAGTCCATGGACTGTTTCTGTCTTTCATTTGTTTATTAATTGTAATGGCCATTGGCATTTAAAACAGAAACAAGGGAACACCCACATTTCATATGGCATTAAGCAAAACCAATGATTCAGGGATCATATATTTTAATAATGTTGGCTAAAGCAGTGTATATGCATATTTCTTTATAAGCTATTGTGAATATTTATTTTTAAAACATTTTTCTTCATCCTAGCTACTTTACCATGGCTTTTATTTATTCTTCATCCATCACTGCGCTGATGTTGAGCTTCTGCTTTTATTTCTAGAAAATCTAGTGCTATTCTGTTTACTTGGAGAAAAGCAGTATGTTTCTGACTAATAAGCTGAAATAAAGGAACAAAGAGCCAGTGCCACAAATGTTCATAAAAGCAAGGTATGTCAGCTGGGAAGAGAGGTTCTACTGCTTTACTTTGTGTTTCTGAATTGTTAGGGTTAAGTCCTGGCTTAAACAGTGTTGTTTGTATTAATACTCTGTTACTGATGTTAGCTAGAATCTGGTGCCTCAGGAAGGCGTGAGACATGGTGTTGTGAATAATTACTGAACAATCCTCCCAGAAGGATGGTTGTCCTTGGGTCTGATGGACAAAGATTTGGTTTTTTTAATTTTTTCATTAAAAAAAAAAATAATCTTCTACTTTTAAACAGTATAATAGGGAATGTTTCACATTCAATGTAAACGACTTCCTGTTTTTACTCTTAACAGTGGGCTATAGGAATGTAGTGTTTTGTGACAATTAATTTGGAGTTCAGTGATTTATTTATTCATTTATTTATTTATTTCCCCCTTAAAACAAGATCTTCTCCGTTTATGGTAGTTTCAGTGTGTGCATTTTCTGTTAAAACCGAGTAAAGTGGCATCTTCTTTACCTTCTCTGTAGCTTTTCTTAATGTATCTTTCTAGTGCGTGCCCCTTATTTGTTTCCTTTCACTTTGTCCTTTCGTTGCCATGTAATGGCTGAGCAAGTTTAAAATGTTTTCAAGAGACCATTTCCTAATGTGAAGACTCTCCAGGGCTGTCAGAAATAACTAACAGTTAATGCAAGTGCTGTTCTAATGCTCGTTTGGAGTTGAGTCACACTGATGCTCGTAGCGTGAATTCATAGTACAGGGAAAACAGGCGCCGTGTGCTTGGTGCTATACAGCTTCGGGTTTGAAGAACCATAAGGGAGATCCTAAGTGGGTGAAACCCAGGAGGAGGTAGTAAATAAAACAAGACTGAATGCTAATGGGTGTTTGGTACGAGAGAATTAATCTGAGTAATCTGAGGAGGTGTTGAAGCGGAGGAAAACAAAAACAAAGTCAACTATATGCTTGAGACCATATGTGAAGGTTGATGGTTATTTGGTTTGAAATGTGTTATGAAAGCAAGCAGAGATGAACCTGTGGTTTCAATTGAAAATAGAGCACCTAAAATGTGGCTGAGGCAGGGCAGAATAATGAACCTCTAATTTTCTTAATCTGCATGAGATGGATAAAGAACTTGTAAATAAATTTGAAACAAGTTAGGATGTTATCCCGTTTTAAGGGACAGTAGCTTTTAAAAGTGAAAATTATTACGTTCACTTTATTTCTGGATTGCTTGGCTGAAGACGAATTGCTGTCTGAGATCGTAAAGCTGTGTTATGTGAAGAGTTAGTTATCCTGAAATTAACCAACTGGTACAAAGTGTAAGAGTTTCATAGTCTGGCAATGACTGTGATAATGGAAATACTCAGGAAGCTGCTTTAACTTCTAGATGGTGTTTTCAGAGAGAAGTATAGTCTCACTGCTACAACAGTGGAAACCATGAAAACCACCAAGGCTGAGATAGAAAACCTGTGATTAATTTTGTTACCTTAATAGTCATGTGGTGATCCACACAAAGTGCTAGAGAATTTTAATTTCACATGGATTGTTACTTTACTTGCATACTTTCTAAGTAAGCTGAAAATACTTGTAACGGAGCTCAACTGAAGTAGATGGATCTATACTAGCGGAGGACTTGTTCTTCAGGTTTCCTGTTCTGTATTAATTAGAACAATTGGGAAACTGTTATTTCCATAATAGAATGCACTGGTTGTTTTGAGAGCTCATTCCCAAACAGTGTGCGAATTGATGCTGAAAGAGTGCGGTGCATGTGCTGCCCTCCTGCGATTTGGAGTTACGGATGATCATATTTATTAGTGGCTTCAGAAGTTAAACCTCTCATGCATGTTTTAACTGTGCTTCAAGGACTGAGTGAATAAATGCATTGTATTTTGAAACATGGAATTCAGAGAAATTGTTCTGTTACAAGATTGCTGGGCCAATTAGACTTGCAGTGAAGCTTCCCTTGCAGGCTCCTGCACTAAAGGTTTTTGGAGCACTAGGTTAGGGTTGCAAAGATGCAATAGAAGGTACAGTATAAATCCTGGTATAATTTTGCAGATTAGAAAAAAATTAAGCAGCTTCTAATTGAACAGCAAGATAGATGCTTAGAAAGAGGGGTGCAGCATGTAAACAGATGCCTGAAACTTATGAACTGCGTTCCATTTCACATAGTTTTTCTGCATATTCTGCTGCCAAGATGCTATGCTTTTATATTGACACTGCTTTACTACGTTGCTGAATTTTGGAAGAGGAGCTGGAAAGAGTTTGGACTTTTTATAGCTTAGTAAAGGACAGTGAGAACTTCAGCAGTTTGGAATTTAGACTGAAAATTTGAACTGGATGTTCCTGAGAAGCTCATCAGGGACACAAAATTGATTAAGACCTTCCTCCTTCCTCCCCCACCCCCCCAGTTTAGGTTTCTGAATCAACTCGATTAGATGTACGACTCTGTTCTTAACTTTCCAGATTGGCTCAGACTGTCTCCAGAGTAAGGGAGATGGTATTGCGCTGGATTTCATTTGGGTCACGTCAGTGACTTCACGACTGCGAGAATGGGGAATGCATTTTGTTTTGTAGCAATTTCTACGGTGAGCGAAAGCCTAACGCGTGGTTGTGTGCCAAGATCGATGGTTGTGTTCCGGCTGCGGAACCTCTCCTGCCCTAGGACTCACATAATCTCTGAGCTGACTCTTAACGTGAGAGACATCAAAGGTATAAAACTGCTGGGTAATTAGATGTTTTACTGATGAATATTGATTCAATTATATAATTTAACTATAATATCTGCAAATGGGAATGAAGTGCAGAGTGAAAGAGGCATTGTAGGCCTGTATCTGTGAAATGTGGCTTAATTCGAATGATGGAGAGAACTTTGGAGACTTCGGCAGTATTTTTGTGAGTGCTATATGTGCCTCATTTTAATTGCTTGGTGCTATTCTGCCAAGCTGCATGAAATTAAATAAAAGGAAACTTACAATGGAACAAACAGGAAATGAAATAATAAGTGGAGTAAGATGCCTCTGGAGAGAATGACGAGGGATTTGCTGTAATATTTGAGAAGTTATTAGATGTGAGAGTCCCACCTGTATGCTCCAGAAGCCTTGTTTTTCCTCACACCCGTATAAAACTGCATCACGGGGAGGAGTGAAGGTGGGAAAGGCTGGCTGTGTGAGTCGCAGGGGCTGGAAGCACAGGCTTTCAGAGTGGGATACAGAAGGAGTGTTGTGTTCTACCTCTTCCTGCCCTCTTTCAGCATCTCTCACCATGGCAAATTTGGACTGCATGGGACATAACCACAATGAATGAAGAAACAATATTTTGTGAATATCTGAGTCAACAGAGTCTGGTTTCCTACGGTATTGCTCTCCCTTGAGCAATCCACCCAAGCTGATATCCATCATCCCCAACTCCCAGGCGCCCTTATACTTCGGTACCTCTCCATTTCCTCCAGTCTCCCCACACATCCCTGAAAGCAGGGAGCGTTACTCCGGCTCTTCCCCCTCATGTGCTTTGAGCCCTGTGCTGTGGATCATTGAAACTCTGTCAGGCTCAAAATTTATTAGAGGCCCACAAACTGTCTGACTGCAGGGTGTGTTTTCAGCCATCTTATATTAGTCCAGGAGGACGGGCAGTTTCGGCTAACTTGGCAGGTTGTGGGTGAACTCTTCATACTGTTCAAACATAATCAGCAATAAAGACTTGTCCGGGTTCCCTCTTCTCTACGGTGCAGGTGTTGCTATCATCGTTACGGCTTCTTAAGCTGTTTCCTCTAGTGCCGCTTCACTTCTAGCCTTGCCGTCAAAAATGGAAACACTTGCACAGGGTAGTTATCATCACTTCTACTGTTATGCTGCCTAACCCTGGTTAAATGGGAGAAGTTTGTCCCTTCATAAATGGAATTTTACTACAAGCCGGAATTGTCTGCATTGCGGCTTCTGACACGTATGGGCTTTGCGGTGCCACAGTCTGGTTACGGCGTAGCGTTTGGCGTGCTGCCGGGATTTGGAGTATGCAGAGAGAACCAGTCTGCTGTGTGCCAGCCTCGCATATACTGTTAGTCATTTTTCGGAACACAATTGTGTGTTAAGCCTTATGTTTACATCTTCCTCAATGTGCCTTTTCCCCCCCCNCATTTCTGCTGACGGCAGCTCCCACTGGGGCTGATTGAGCTGGTATTTCTGTTCTGTAAACCTCACGTTTGTGGTTTCCACAAAACTGAAAGTAGTTCTTGGTGCTATCATGGGTTTTTTTCTGGCCTGAAATTTCATCCCAATTTCATCTGTACCAGATAACCCTTCTTGAGTTTATCTAGTCTTTTCCAAAATTAAAAAGAAAGCCCTGTCTGTAAAGTTTTCTTAATTCTAAATGGTCTTTGGTATTTCTGCTAGAGTAAACATCTTTTGCTCTACATGTAGTCCACTTTTTGTAGGGAATTTAATGTAGGACAGAAGGCATCAAAAACCCTTTGGCGTATTGAACAGTAAGATTGAAATACTCTTTTTCTGCAAGCTTCCTCCTGGTAAGCTGTAGTAAACTCTTAAGCATTGGGATTGAAGTTTTTCATGCCAGCTGCCTTTTTTGTTTGTTGTCTCATCAAAATGTTTTGGGTTCTTTTTGAGCATGAATTTCTGGGGAAAAAATGTATTGTTTTGTCACTTGCAGCCACAGTGTCATGAGCTTTGCAGGGTAGGTTTGGCAGAAGCATGCATTTTTAGAGGAAAATGGTTCTTTTGCTGCTTCTATTTATTTCTTGCCAAGTGTAGAAGTCTCTAAAAAATGTGCGACAGTAATAAAATGCTGAAAGCTTACCTGTCATCTCTCTGCAATTAAACAGCGGATGTCCCATCCTTGCTGAGCAAGCAAGAATGTCACATCCCAGGATTATTGGGAGCTCAAACAGACCTTCCTATGCAGTTCCCCGTTGCTGCAGGCTGAGGTTAAATTGCATCCTGAAACAGGAAAGGGAGCTTCTATTTCCAAAGCACTAAGTGTCCATCAGGTGGTCTAAATGCAGAAGAATACAAGCCAGGCTGTGTCAGGAGGTGGGAAGAGGGAAGGAGTGAGACGGTAGGGACTTGGACGTGGGCCCTGGTGACTCAGGATGGGAAAGGGAGGGAGTTTGTCTTGGAAGACAGGAGCTCGGATGAAAGATGCTGTGGCTGCTCAGAGATGTGCCTCTTTTTAGGTCCTCAACCCTCATTCCTCTCTGGTTTCTATAAGGAGCTGCACAAGCGTGAGAAAGGGATCCGTGTGAGAGCCTAAATTCTGTCTTTGGAGCAGGCGTTGGGTACCAGGTCTTGCATATTGATTTCTGCCTGTCTGCATAGCCAGGGCACTGCCACTGCATTTGCACTTTGAGTTCTCTCATGCAGAGATAAGTGTCTGTTGGCACTGAGATGAGAGAGTGTTTATACTTTTTGTCTGGTAAAGTGTGCATGTGTACCTTATTAGAGCTCTGATTATATATATATTTTTACTCGGTTCTTGCATTGTTTTGGGAAAACATGTTGTTATTAGTAGATGTGCACCTGAGATGTGGTTTAAACAGCATGAAAGTTATCCAAAACAAGAATTATCTTGAGGGTTGTTTTTTTAAAAGTATGTCATCAAAGGGTTTTGATTAAAGTTTTAAGTGATTGAGTTTGTAGTGTGGGTTTTACCAGTTCCATACGGGAGGCAGCAAATACAAATGGTCTGATCCAAAAGCTCAGCCAGTCTAAATTACCACAGGACTGCTGCGTTAGACACCAGTTTCACTGACTGCGTTTGTGGATCCTGGCGACCTGTTAAACTCCGCTGCTTTATCCACAGCTGCATCATTTCTAAGTATGTTTGGTAAAGCCTCGAGGCTTTGCTGGGAATTCTGTCGGGAACCATACGTATACCTAACAAGTCACAGTCACGGTCCTGGAGGGTTTGCCAGCTGAATTGAGAAGGGCACAACAGGTAAGTGACACACACGAGTAGAGGGAAAAGAAGAGGTGAGAACAGGATGGCATGGTCAGATGTGGCTTGGTTTAGTGTTGAGGTTGGTGGGCAGGGCCACCCTGTCACCAGGTTCAGTCTCTGCCAACAGGGTCAGGCACGCCATATATTCCTCTACAGGGGAAGCTTCTCAGAAACAATTTAGCTCCATCCCAGCATCAGTCAAGTTATTTCCCCTGTTTCCTTTTACTGAAAAGCTGCTCTGGAACCAAACTCTTCAGCAGTTAAACCCCTGTAATTTTGAGTTTAAATTTATTTGTGCCTGCATTATTCCCGTGTATTCCTCTTTGTCCTGTGGTTTGCAGGACTGTTATTTCTCATCTTGGCTTAGAAAAACTGTGGTGGTTTTTTACGTGAAAAAGCGAGGCTTTTACCTCCTGAGCATGCTTTACAGTAGAGTTGTTGTTGCTGTAGGTATGCCTCTGTAGACGCACCTGAAACAGCGTTGAGCTAGCTAGTTGGCAGACTGTTAGCGGTACAGTCACCACCATGTAAAGGTCAGTGCCAGTTCATCCGTTTAGTGCCCAAGAAGTTTCTTGGGTGGAACTCGCTGTTTGTGCCGTGTGCTGTGCTGGCCCAGCTGTGCTGCCAGCTGCACCCAGGATTTTGTGGAGGCTGAAGAATCCATATTCCTTCAGGCTTCCCCCTGCCCTGAATATCTGCCATGCTCATGTGAGTATCCTAGGGGTTCTCTGCACTTGCCCGAGTTCGTTTTTCCATGGTGGGCTGACCAGAATCGTTGGTGCTGTCCGTAATTAAAGCACTCCACGTGCCTGGATCATGTTGCCGATGGTGTCCTGTCGCTATCTGTGATGTACAGTGTTCGTTTGTCTGCTTCCATTGTTTCTTAAATGGCTTTAAGAAGCCTGGATGAAGATCCCAACCTGCGGAAGGGAGGGAGAGGCCACTCCTTTGTGGGGAGCTGTGGTCATGCCCAGGCAGAGGAGCTTCTCTGTGAGCAGGGAGGGGGCTTTGCAGATGAAGCAGAAAGAGACTGTTGTGGGGAGCATGGAGCGTTGTGGCCTCCAAGAGGACTGTGTAGAGTTTGTTGTGATTCAGAAAGCTCCTGAATAATCAAGTCAGGAATCAGAGATCTGCCCTTGGAGGGCTTCAGTGGGCAAGAGGAGCCCAGAGTATAGTCTCTTCTTACTTCTATTGTCCTCCCTACTCAATTTGACTACTCTAGTTTTTTTTTCTGATAGAACCTAGCTTTCTTACCCTTGGAGACCCAAGTCTACTGCAGAAAATTTATTGTCCTCTTTAGGAGGCTCAGTATAATGTGATCCACCTCAAAGCTCTGGCCTACCTCAGGGCCCTTCTTCAAAGCACCTCTGAAATCATCATCAGTTGCATTTGCCTGTTCTGCTGGCTGCACTTTTCTGGTGTCGTGGTTGTGCCATGCGGATGGTTTAGAATCATCTTGCACTGTAGCAATTCTTACAGGCACTGCATCTTGTACTGTTAAACCTTGTCTTTTGTTCATTGTCATGCTTTTCTTCCTTTCTAATGCTCAACTCCATGTCCTTGCAGACCAGTCTGAAGGAACTTCCTTAGTAAGAAGCTTTCTGCCTGGCTCTTTCACTTATTCTTCTTTCTCTTTTAAGTAGTTTATCTGATTTATACATCTTATACTTCTTCTGACTTTTTCCGGTTTAGCCTATGTAGTACTTTGGCAAATAATTTATTAAAAACATTTTGGGCTAGTGTGACATGATCTGTCTTCTGTAATTCATTTGATTTCCTTTGTTTTCCATTCTTTGCCCAAGATTTGTGTGCTATCTGTAGAGGACTGATCTGTCTGTACTACCAAAATGACTTTTTTCCCCTCTGTCTTTCTCTCAAGTATAGGCACCATATTTGGTTTTCTTCAGTCATGTGGTGTTTCTTCATTTGATGGATTTATTTAATATCCATGCTATCAGACTTGCAATTTCATGTACCAATTCTTTTGGTGTTCTGTGATTAAGATTATTCTGCCACCCAGACTTGACAGCAATAAGCTCTTTGGATTTTGCTTCCCTCTCAGTAATTTCTCTCTCTGAGAACTCATTCTTATTAGCTGTCATGCATCTGGTCCACTGTTCAGCATCTGTTTTTTTTGAAAATGAGTGGAGATAGTAATTTGTTTTGGGAGCTGTGCATACGTTTCACTTGAAGTCTACCCAACTCCAGCGAAGAAGTTCATGCTTCTTTCGTGTGCTGGGTGGTGGGGTTTTTGGGTGTGTTTTATTTGGTTTTTTTGTTTGATTTTAATTAAAATGCGACTAAAGGACGGTCTCATACTCTATATTCTCGTTGCAGTGTCTCTGGTTTGTTTTCAGCAATAGTGCCATCATCTCTGAATCTCATGAACTCTGAGGATATAGGTGCTTATGAGTTTTAGGACAGCAGAAGGAATTTAGCAGTTACCCTTTTCCATGTGTGAGATCTGTTTTTACTGTTTCTCCTTCACTTGAAGTAAGTATCCAGCTGGGGCTGGACCCTTCTCTCACAAGACTTTCTTCCTTTGGGGTAGAGGCTGACTTAATAGCTCTGGCACTGCTTCCTTCAAGAAATTCAACTTGGAGGATCTCTGGATCCTCCAAGGGAGAGGGTCTCTGCTTTTTTAATGTATTTATGGAAGAAAAGAAAATGATTGTGGGAGAGCAGAAGGATGGTGTGGGTTGTCCTGCAAATAATAAAGATGACAATGAGCACAAGTGAATGCACCTCTTTAACAAGTACTGTGGACTGCAGATGGATCTTTTCATTAATCTGAAGCTAGATACTACTGGGCCTTTTGTGATCTACTGAGGAAGAGGCCAGATATTTCTGAAATACTCCAGAGCAGCTCCTTTGCCAGGAGAACGTATCACAAAATAAACCCCAGAATTTTAAAGTGTTTCTGTGGAAGAATTTGAATGCATTGATCTATCTTCCTGGGGTTTTTTTAGAAGTCTAGCAATTAGAGGCTTTGCAGACTTTCAGTGTCAGCTTTTTCTTTCTGAAGAAAGCTCACACACAAAGGATGATCTGATATTGGAGTGGGTGCAGAAGCAGCATGCTTTTCCAAAAATTTTAGCCAGCTCTAATTGCTCCATGCCAAGGACCAAGCTATACAGTGAGTCCTGAATTAATCTAAACGGCACCAGTCTAATTCGGAGTGGACAGTTCATGGATGCTTTGTTACCTTCTGCAAGGAAATTAAAACTGCAAAGCAGCAGGGAAGTGTTTTTAGTTTTCATCTGATGTTTCTGTGGAAACACAGAAATTAAGAAAGGGTACCTCGCTTAAAAGGGCACAGAAATAATTGCAAGTGGGATGCTGCAGCTGCTGGCTTTACTCAAAGGTCTGTGTCTGCTGCCATGTGTAAGATGTGTTGATTGTGAACCATCCACCTGACAAACTGCAGCACTCTGGAAGCTGAAGCAGTTTGTGACCTGAGGAAGAGGATGAGAGCATAAGTCAGCTCTCCAGCCTGGTTTGGTGTTTTCAGCATTGTGCAGTGTCTGCCAATTGGCCTTTCTCCTCCTCTGGTGAGGGACAGAGGAAGATACAGGAGTGGAGGTGAGCAGTTACTGCTCATCGTGAGCGGAAGCTGGGAAAGAGAAATAAGGAGATCGTACTGAGCAGTGGAAGATGACCACATCTTGTATCATGGCACAGGAATACAGTCAGGTTCCAGCTATCTGTGTGCGATCAGACTGCAAAAGAACTGGCCTTGTGAAAAACCTGCTGTTCTGGCAGGATTTGGTAGCTCCACTGCTGCGCGATTCAGACCAAACTGGTGTTCCCAAGTCATCTCAGCAGTACTGCGGTTTCTAGACATTCCCTGGCCTTGTGAGCCCTGGTAGGGCCAGGCTGGGTCCACAAAAAGCTTCTTGGGTTTCTAGTGAGTTTATCAGGTTGGAGCACTAGACTTGAAATGAATCCATATTATCATGCTATGTTAGTGCCGAGTTAGCCTGTCTTCCCAGAACTAGAGTGCTGAAGGATTCAGTGCAAATCCACCTCTGTCTGTGCAGGCATCAGTACAGGTCTGTTAGGGCCACATCAGGGCAGGAGACAAGTGCCTGTAAATCTGACCTGACTCCACATGAATTGTCATTTTGCTCGGAAAGCCACACCGTTTTCCGTAATACCTAATGATAAAGGTTCATGTACCCTAGTCTTAATTTTATCAGAGAAAATGGAGATTAGTTCCAAAAGTAACTGGTTGGAGAAACCAGTGTGCCCAGTGCAAACTGCACACACTGGGGAGAAAACAACCACCAAAACCCAACCCAACCAACCAACCAACCAAACAAAAAAAGGCAGGTTGGATTAGCTGGAGCTGCATCTGCAGTAGGTGCCTGTTTTGTCTTACCAAGACGTGTGTGTGTGTGTGTCTGTGTGTGCGCGTGTATGATGTTTTTTTCGGATGTCATTCAACATGTTTATGGAAGAAGTCTTCTGATAGGTAGAGGTGAGCTTAGGCTCATGTTTTTAGCTATCTGTTTTCTTAGTATTCAGGAAAGGATCAATGTTTGATTATGTGTGTATTATGTACCGTGATCATGTTAGACAAATGCTAGGTAGGCTTCAAGCATTCTGCGGCTTGCTTACCAGGAGTCAACAGAACTTAATGGGAATCTTCCTTTTTTCACTGTAGATGCAATCTGCTTTCTTTCTACTTTCAGGATCACCTGAGAAAGCAAATCTAACTAGCTCCCTACTATGGCAGGTCCCCTGTGCCCAGTGACAATCCCCTTGATCTCTGACTCTCTCTGTTTCACACCAAATTTGCGTCTCGCATTGTTCTGCTTTACAACTGGAGATTGGTTTAGAATGTTGGGAAGTTTTACATCTGTGGTAAATGTGAACGTGAAGAATAGATGGTTGTGTATACAGAAATAACGTAGTTAATTTTTTTCTATTTGACTATCAAAAGATGCTCTCAGCATGTAAAACACACTGGAGGCATAGCCCTTTAAGCATGGGTCCTTGCTAAAGTTTTACATTTGTTTTCTTCTGCGTTGTCCATATTGCCTCTTCTTCACGTGAACTGAATTTTAGCCACTCTGCTTAGCCAAAACTGCAAAATCAATTAGCTCTTCCTCTTGATGGTCAGGCATGCAGGAGAGAGAATGATGAGAAATTGCCACTGAGGGTGTCGTAACACACATCATCTTTGTGTATTCATTGACAGAAATGGATGTCCAGGAAGAACTCTCCCTCTAAGGGCTCTCAGCTGAGAATGTTTGCTTTACAGGTGCCTGTAACTGTCTCTTGCTGTGAAGAGAGAGACCTGAAGCAATTGCAATTCTGCCAATTTGAGAGACTTGAAGTATAGAAGACAACTACTAGATTTTTTTATAACCTGTATAGTTGGTTTATTTTATTTTTTTGCCTGTTGGTGTGAGGAAATGGTGGAGCAGTTTTGTAAATACTACTAATGCTCACTTTTCTGGAGTGGCACTAGATTTGATAAAAAACTTATCAGAAATCCTGCAGTTTAGCTCTGCAGGATTCAGTAGAACTATGAGGTTGATTACGTAAACGATCTTTGAAAGGCTGGAGAGGAAACCAGCAATGTTTGCTCTCTTTTATTAAAGAAGAATCAACAGCAGGGTGCAGAACTTAGCGTTTTGCAATTCAGAAGTTTCAGGCTATGGCAACAAATTAGAAGATCAAATTACAGCAGTACTTTGATTTAAAAAGCAAAACAAAAAAAGCCCACCCAAAACATATGGAAAGATGGTACTGTAGGGTATTATAATTTCCTTTGTCTGCAAATATCACCTTGATATATAAACGGTATCATTTATGAATGAGAAGCTGCGAGTTGTATTTATATTAGTGTGAGAATTTAATTTCTCTTCCAGTTTTGTTTACTGGAGGCCATCACAGTTTGTATGAGCAGCTATGTGTGTGAGATAATGACTAATAGGGTGGCCGTTATTGGTATATGTATATTGAATCTCTTAAAGCTATTAGTTTAAATGCTTTAGGTTTATTATTAAAAATGTAGAATTAGATTCTCACTTAAACAGATAACAAACATAACCTCAAGGAAATAAAATATTTTATAACATGTTAGAATCTTATGGATGCTTAAACTAAAACTGTGTTTGCAAACAAGTTTTTTCTAATCTGATTAGCTCTTGGTTGAAGTCTCTGCTCTGTAATATTAGGATTGCCAGAGACCACAGGGAATACCTCTTTCCGATGTAATTAAAATTGAACTGGGGCATGTTTATATTACATCTTTGAAAACATGCAAGAGAGTCCCCTTCAGCAAGGGAAATGCTGTAGGCAAATGTAGCAGATATTGATAAAAGAACATGTTTTTTAACAAAGAAAGCTTAGAGACCAAAGTTTGACAACAGCAGAGATGGTAACTGAAATGACAATTTCTTAGGCAAATGCGCTAACCTAAAATCTATATAGTTGATCACAACATGAGCACAGTAAAATAGAAGTTAAGAATCACAGAATCTCATCAGCCAAAAGCTCTGAAGTGGTTGGAGGGAACAGGGTTGTGGAGCAGAGTGGACGATTATTCAGACAGCCGTGATCTTTCCAGCACAAACTCTGTTCTGTGCTGCCACCGAGGTCAGCATTGCTTGGCCTTTTGCAGTCTTACCACTGTAAATGCACTTGAGAAATTGTGGTTATATTGTGAAGGTGACCAGGTTTTAAATTCAGTAAACCGCCCCCCTATACCTAAGAGCTAAACTGAAGCATTTTTCTTTCTGGTCCTATTTTGAGAGAGTGGTTTCCGTTCTGCTGCTCCTTAACATCCCCAAAGCTCTGCATTGCTGTCACAAGGATTGTTTTCCTCTCTTACCCCACCCTACTCTGTCATTCCTCGTGGGCGATGCCATGACGTTTAACTTCTGCCCAAGATTTGAGACTCTGAGTATACTGATCAGTCTCAGTTTCTTTCCAAAAACCTTGTGGTGTTGCATCTGGATGCTGTCCCTAGAGGGGTTCGGGGGGAGGTGGGTGTGCTGCAGTGGTGGCCTCTGCGAGAAGAGGCCAGGGGCTGCCCCGTGCTGGACATGGCCAGCTCCCTTGGACCCACCACAGGACACAGCTGAACCCATCAGGCAAGCATTGTTGCACCTCTGTGAAAAACTCTTTTAAAAAGGGGCAAAAAATGCCAGACAGAGAGAAGAGGAGGGAAAAAGTATGACGGATGGGGAGGGAAACAGGTCAGAGAAGAAGAAAGAGGAGGAGGATGATGAGGCAGTGCTTCATGGTGCCTGAGCAGATAGTCACTAGCTGGAGGACGAGCCCACGCTGGAGACAAAATTTTTGCTGAAGGACAACAGCCTTTAGGGAGAACCTGTGCCAGAGCAGGGGAAAAGAGAGGGAAGGGGTGGCAGAGAGGAACTGCTGTGTAATGACTGTAATGCCCCTGTCCCCTTATTCCCCCTGCACCACTCAGGGTGGGGGGATGGAGGAGCCTGGAGGAGTGATGTAGAGTCTGGCAGGGAAGGGAGAAAGGGTATTGCTTTAATGTTTGTCTGTGTTTCTCTTGGCAATAAATGGAATTAATTTTCCCCATGTTGAGTCGGTTTTGCCTGTGAACGTAATTGGTAAGCAATATCTCTGCCTTTCTTGCCACCGACAAGCTTTCTCATCCTGTTTTCTCCCCCTGTCCTGCTGAGGAGGAGGAGTGAGCAAGCGGCTGCGTGGGGATTTAGCTGTTTGTCAGGTTTAACCCACCACAAGGATAAAGTTCTGGAGGAAGAGGCAGATACTGGTCTGCCTTCTTATGGCAAGAAACTTTATCTGTATATTATACCACTTGTTGCATGTTATGGACAATTATTCTATGAAAAGCAACAGCAGCAGAGATCTGGTTGAATTCTTTAAAAATCACAGAATGTTAGGGGTTGGAAGGAACCTCTGGAGATCATCTAATCCAACCTCCTGCCAAAGCAGGTTTACCTACAGCAGGTTCGAAAGGAATGCATCCAGGTGGGTTTTGAGTATCTCCAGAGAAGGAGACTCCACAACCTGTCTGGGCAGCCTGTTCCAGTACTCTGCCACCCTCAAGGTAAAGAATTTTTTCCTTACATTCAGGTGGAATTTCCTGTGTTCCAGTTTGTGCCCATGGCCCCTTGTCCTGTCACTGGGCACCACTGAAATGAGTCTGTCCCCATCCTCTTGATGCCCACCCTTTAGATATTTATAAGCATTGATGAGATCCCTTCTTGGTCTCCTCTTCTGCAGACTAAACACAACCAGGTCTCTCAGTCTTTTCTCGTAAGACAGGTGCTCCTTTCCCTTGATCATCTTTGTAGTCCTCCACTGGATTCTCTGCCATAGTTCTGTCTTTCTTGAACTGGGGAGCCCAGAACTGGACACAGTGCTCTAGATGTGGCCTCACCAGGGCAGAGAAGAGGGGGAGGATGACCTGCCTTGAGCTGGCCACGCTCTTTTTAATGCACCCCAGGATGCCATTGGTCTTCCTGGCCACAAGGGCACGTTGCTGGCTCATGGTCAACTTGTCCACCAGGACTCCCGGGTCCCTCTCTGCACAGCTGCTTTCCAGCAGGTCAGCCCCCAACCTGTACTGGTGCGTGGGGTTATTCCTCCCCAGGTGCAGGACCCTACACTTGCTCTTGTTGAACTTTATCAGGTTCCTCTCCACCCAACTCTCCAGCTTGTTGAGGTCTCGCTGAATGGCAGCACAGCCTTCAGGTGGCACAGCCACTCCTCCCAGTTTTGTGTCATCGGCAAACTTGCTGAGGGTACGCTCTGTCCTCTCATCCAGGTCATTGATGAATAAGACCAGACCCAGTACTGACCCCTGGAGAACACTGCTAGTTACAGGCCTCCAAAAATGATAGTGTGGAATAGTACTGCACCCTTTTTAATTTCCATACATTTTTGTTTTATCTGGAATTTTTCTTAATCTGGATTATCTCTCATCTTCCCCCATTACTGTGAATTCAGTTGAGAATTCATTCCTGTGGCCGAGCAGGGCAGGGCTGTGGGGAGCTGGAGACCAGTACTGCTGCCCTGGGGGTAGGGCTGATGGCCCCAGGGATCTGAAATGGGGTCCTGGGACCTGGACAGGGTGGAGGAGGCTGAGCAGGAACGGTCAGGGCTGGGAGTGCCCTTGGGGTCCTGACAAAGCCTGTCTAATATTTTCCTGAAGTTTGTGACAAAAGACTTTTAGCAGCTTAAAAAAACTAGTTGTGTTGTAAAGTTGCACTGGCTTTAGCGAGCTTATGGGTGGCATTAACTCTACAAGTATCTGTTTGCATGATTTGGACTTTGATTTTAAGAGGTATTTCTCGTAAGTTCAGTATAAAGCAGGATGAGACATTAGGGATGTTTGCAACATGAAACAGATGGCTGTTTCTTTGGAGGAAGCTAGTCAGAGAATTGCAACTCTGTCTAATTAAGCAGTTGACAGGTTGAGTCTCTCATCTTTTTTGAGCAGTGTGCAGCAACATTTAAAACCCTAATCCTGGAAATAGTTAATTATAGCATCGTTTTGGCCATGCATGTTGCTTCATTGAACTGAATGGGATCTCTCCAGTGATCAGTCACATGTGCTGACGTGTTTCCAGGATTTGCATCTTTAATCTGTAAAGATATAAAGTTTTTCAAGCTCAGGCGTGTCAAAGCTCAGGGAGTCTAATTTCTGTTGATTTTCTGTGATACTGAAGGCGCCAAAGCCACAGTCCTGGGAAATATGTAGACACTTACTTCACCTCTACAAAATTCAGCAGCCTAAGCCCACTTTTAAATACTCATCTGTTGAGGTTCTACGCTTAATTGCTGAGTGTGCAGGTATTTCAAAAGTATTTATGTTTCTGGACCAGGACAGATGAGCTATCTAACCACCGGATATTTGGAAGGATAGACATTTCAATTACTAAAAATGCTTTTATCCACCAGGTGTCTCTACATCTTGTGAGCTCAGTTAGAAGTTTGAAATGAGACTAAGTACAGGTAACTTCCAGCCTTTTGGGGAGATTTGACTTTGATAAAGATTTTGAAACATCTCTGAAAGTGTTGAGGCAGAAAAAGTGTGGCTTCAGTTTTGGGCAAGGGAAAGTGGTTTGCTCATAGCAGGAAGCAGTTACGGTATAGAAGAAGGATGAAAAGCACGTGAACTTGTCTTTTCTGTTTTTCTTTGCCTTTGAAAAGTGTAGGTGTATCCATTAAAATACATCAGGTTTTATCTTCCTTGTTTTGAAATCTCCAAATTTAAAGTAAGGCACTTAAACCTTGGCTCAATTCTAGAAATACTTGTTTGAAGGACTGCGAACTTGTACCTCTTTCTCCTTCATGTTGCTGAGAATGACAGTAACACTTAACATTTTCCATCCGCATGAGGGAACTTCAGCATTTCTCTCATGTTATGGGTGATCGTAATGAGTGATGCGGAGGTTGAGGTTTGCTAAATTATAAAACATAGCTGTTTGATCTTGTATGAGTTGTTGATCTGATTTGTAGTGGATCAAAAAAGGGCCATTTCTCATTATTTTGTGCTTTCCTGGATGACCTATTTTGGTATACTTGAAGTGTGCTATTGGTAAGAGAAGTATGGAGAAAGCTATAGGTTTTTCTGTGCTCTGGCAGTACGTGTAAAATAAAAATGAACCGTTAAAATAAGCATGCAGTGGTATATATTCTAATCTATGTAAAGGTTTTGTTTTGAATAGGTGCATTTCAAATTGTCTCTAAGAACAGAAAAGCTTTTAATATGTGGCTTCTGTTCACCTGTGTTGATAGTTTTTTTTATTGGCAGGTTGTTGCTTAATGTTATAATTCATAGTTCATTGATACAACACTGTCAAATGTTCGGCAGTGCTTTCCACAGTTTAACAAAACAAAACTTAAGATATTGCTAAAGGAATGGTATCTGTATCTAGAGCAACTAGGTGAGAATGACTGCAGAGATACATCTCTTCAAAGTACTCAGCCTTCTTGGTGAAGTGTGGCTATATTTGATAAAATCATACATTTCTTCACCTTACTTTTGTTTTTATAAATGTCTGTGTCTTGCTGCTTAGTTCTAAATGTGAGATGTAGGAAATGAACAGATGTTTGGATAACTACTTATCTAGCTCATGGAAGAAATGCGTAAAGTGGTATTTTCATTGTTATAATGAAACTATCATTACATTTGCTTGTGTGGTTTGAATTGGGTTCTTAACAGGAGCATGTTCAACAGGCAAAAAAAAATTAAATGGCATAAAACATCATGTGATGTTCAGATAATGAAAAATGTATCACTTAACAGTGTTTGCATTATTCAGAGTTATACACATACAAGTGTCTGCTCTAATCCCTTGCCAGTATGTTGTCTTGGTAACCAGCTACCTGCACACCTGCTCGGCTTCTGCAAGTGAGGGAAAATGGATGGTTATTGGCCACAAATATATTGAAATGGAATATAAAAATCTAGCAGAATATTAATATTTAATAAGGCTGTGCCTTCTAACTTCAGTGTTTAGTCTCTAGCAGCCAGTTTTATACCTGAACAAAAAGAGATTTGACATCATTTGTGTTACTTCTTTCTGCAAAGCAGGGAGAAGTCAAATTCAAATTTGTACCTAAAGATCCTATAACGCAAAGAAAGAATATCAGAGGTGTTTATTAAAATATTAACATTAAAGTACTAAAATAACACTCTTTTATGCTAGTGACAGTCTATTTAGTGATTGGTTTGGAGTAGTTAATAACTGCTGAGGAATTAAACACTTTTCAAAACAGTTCCCATTTGTCAGTGAACTAAATTGTCATTTCCGTACAGGTACTGACCTGAGAACCAGAAACTGGGGAGGAAGATGAAGCGCTGGTAGGATTGGACCTGGAAATATCTTCTGCTTTGGCTGAACTTCATTGGCAGGTCTTTACATTACCTTGAAATAATTTCTTCTGGTGTAAATAAAACCTTCTGCTGAATCCCAAGAACTTAATGCTGGGAGGTGGTAAGGAAGGCACAGAGGCTTGAATGGGCTTTTTGTTCCTTAAACTCCAACTTTATGAATAACTGCTAGAAAAAATGGGATTTTTGACTGATTAGTATTTTATAATGAGACCTAGAGAAATCTAAAGAAAGAAAGAAGTTGAGTAAAATATGTAAACAGGTTAGAATAAGTACCTAAACAGTCTTTTAGCGCAGAGGCACCTGGTGTACAATGGCAGCCAAAAATAAGCCAGAGAAGCGATGGGATTGTGGTACATACGATGCTGTGTGCAGACTGATTGTACCCCACTAAGAAATTTCTTCCTGATGCATGGCCAGAGTGAGCTTGCACTTACTGACTGCCGTAGTTGTAAACTTTTGCTGGTAAATGCATAAATACATCCATATGTATCGTCACAGATGACAAAAAGTTAGGAAGTTGTTAAGGGCAAGTACTTGAAGTTAACCAGATGCTTATGTAGATTACAGATTGTCTACTGGCTATGATAACGCATGCCAATCCAGTATTTCCTAAGTCGAGGACATCCATTCTAGACATCCATTCATATGGTATTACATACAGTTCTGAAGGTGTAGAGGAGGGCTGGGCAAGAATTTGAGTCATGGGACCACATTACTTTAGAAGGATTTCTCCTCGTAGTACAAAAATGGGATGCATTCAGGCCTTTGTTTCTTCTTCCAGTTCTGTTCTAAAATATTAAGCATCAGGAAATTAAAAGTTATATGGAGTTAGAAGACCAGCTTTTTTTTTTTTTTTCTAAAAGGTAGCCTGAACCTGTATGCACATTACGGCGCAAGTGGCTTGTTCTAATAACTACCTCAGTGCTCCTTTAAAAATGCCCATGATGTCATTTGGTTTTGTAATGCAGGGTCTTACATAAATTTCTGGTAAAAAGAGTTGAACTGTGTGATCTGGTAAGGTGGAATTCAGCTTCCAAAAAAAGGGCAGGAAATTTATTTTCTAAATTATGTGTAAACATCTTGCATTCAAAAGCTGGCTTTAGTTTTATTGTTTCTGTTGATATTTCAGTAGCCTTGACAACACGCTAGGTGCTGCCCACGCAGAGGAAGACAGTTTCATTGCTGTAATGTATAGACCCCATTGTTTTTGCCATGTGTCTTGTGCAAATGAATCATCGCAGGAAGAGATTCAAGCTTCAGCTATATTTACTCCTGTGCTTGCTCCGAAGTTTTTACAAGATCTGCGATCTAAGATGAACTGGGTCTTTTTTTAGGATTCTGTGTGTGGGTATGTTTAGTTTATATACATATACGTATATAAAAATGGAGTCCTGTAGGTTTCACGTGGCCAAGGCTAGCTATTAATATAAGTCTCTAAGGGTAAGTCTAATGTTATTGTATTGGCAGTTCTGAAGGCTGGAGGTCATAATAGTTTTATATGAATTATGATTTTCTTTCCTTTTGTAATTCTCTGATACTGTGGAAATATACTTGTTCAGGTATACTGCTTTTGGCATTAGCTTGACAAGCTTGGACAAGTGAAAGGACAATTTTGATTGTATTGTACTTTGTGGGTTATGTGGTAGCAAGCACAAAGATTTTGTTAACTTTCTGGTTTACACCTCAGGATAAGCGGACTGAAGTGGTTTTGCTTTCACAGGAGAGTGAACTTAATAAAATGACAACATTTTGAAGTATAAATTTGAACCCCATAGTTCAGTAGTATGAGAAAGCATTGATCTCGCTTTTAGATTGGTTATTCCATCTCAGCCGAGTGGGAAAGGTGTGTGCAACAGTGAATCTACTTAAAATTACACCCTTATTCATCCTACTCCACTCTACTAAGCAGTGGTGAGACACAGCCGGAGGGCTGAGTCCAGTGCTGCCTTTCCCAGTACAAGATGTGGACTTACTGGAGTGAGTCCAGCAAAGGGCCAGGAAGAGGATGAAAGAGCTTGGAGCATCTGACATGTGAGGAGAGGCTGAGAGAGCTGGGAATGTTCAGCCTGGAGGAGGGAAGTTCAGGGGGATATCAGGCACCTATCTTCTCAGTGGTGACCGGTGACAGCATGAGAGGCAACAGGCACTAACTGAAATACAGGAAATTGTGTTTGAATGCAATCAAAATTTATTTTTTAAGGGTGATTGAACACTGGACCAGGCTTCCCAGAGAGTTTGTGACATCTCCAACCATGGAGATACTCAAAACCTGGCTGGACACAGCCCTGAGCAACCTGCTGTAATTGACCCTACTTTGAGCAAGGGGTTTAGACGAGGTGACCTTCAGACGTGCCTTCCAACATGAATGATTTTGTTAAATTAGTCAGAAAGTCATCGGTAATTGGTTGTATCATTTCTATTTGCTCTTTCATCCTGTCGAAGCCTGAGCAGTTTATCTCTCAAGTTAATGAACTGATGGTGGTCACTGTTAATTGTAATACCGGCGTCCAAAGGTTATGTTTAAAGACAAGCAGGTACATTAAACAGACACCTGTTTCCAAAACCTATTTGGATGACGTGCTTAAACTCCAAGGTCTTTTTGTTCCTAAAAGCTGCGTGTATACTTGCTGCATTGCTAGGTAAGGGCTTAGGGAATCAGACTCTCCGGCATGCTGAAATGAAACCCCTGGCACGCGCAGCAAAAAGCTCGTCAGTGCTGCACATGGCGGCTTTGGGCACAGGTGTGTGTTGAAATCCCTCAGCTTTGGGGAATTCTGGTTATTATCACCAGAGGACATTATAAATTCCCTTCCAACAGCACTCTATCTGCTGGGTGAAGTAGGCAGGCAAGGTTTCGGAGACAGCCAGGCCCGAGATGGGTCCGAAGGTTTTTTCCTCCATAGTCTGCTGAACTGTTTCTGCCTGTATCTTTAATTAAAATGTGAAAGCTTTTAAAAATGTTTGTTGATTATAAACTGTGGATGTCAAGAGCCAGATCAAAAGGCAAACAGTGAAATAAAAGGGCAATATTTAAGGGCTGTATTTTCAGAACCAGCCTCTCTGCATATGTTTCATCTCCAGCCTGTAATCAGCAGCAGCTGTGAGGGAGAGGGGATACAAACATTATTATTTTAGTGTACAAACCTAGTTCTGAATAGACCCGTTCTTGCAGATGTGTTTCTGGGCACCAACAGAAAACCTCATTGTGAAGTGTTAGCACCATTTTAGTATGCAGGATTGTTGTTGACAGTGCACTATGGAAAGGAGCAATTTGCTTGTGCAAGGGTAGAATAAAAAGCCTTCAAGTTAAAAAAACCCAACAAAAACCTCAAAAGAACAAACAAAAACTCAAGTCATAACAAAAGCTGAACAGTGTCTAGAATGTTGTTTGTGATAGAAATGAAGTGATTTTGTGCCAAGGTGGAAGTTAGGTGTGCAGCTTCAAGAGGAACACACATACTTTTGATACAGTACACTTTGAAGCACTAGTGCAAATGCAGAAGTGACTAAAAGCTCCAGGTGGGACATTTTGGCAAATCAAGATTAATTTGCTTCCCACACCTCATTGCATTGCTGAGTATATGGCTTCCTGTACAGTATTGCTCAAATTTCAGAGCACGTTGTGATTATTTGAGCATTTTTCTGGATCCACTTCTAGACTTCTGATCATATAACCTCTAGAAGTAACTTCAGATGCACTTTGGTCTGGAAGAGTACTTCTGAAGTCATGTATAACGTGGACAAGTGTATGAGCATTAGTTTTGCTTCTCATTACATCTTTGCTCCGTGGTTGTTTCAGAAGCATGATTGAAGGTACTAGTAATTTTTCATAGGTTGGTATATGCTGTGTAGTGACAGCTTTACCTGTGAAGAAGTTGCTAATCGTGCTTTATTTTAAAGCCTTCCTGAAACATTTAAGTAAGTCTAAACTAGTTTCCTTAAATATATTTTAATCCGTGTGATAATACTTCTATTAATCAAAACTCTAAAGATGAAATTTGATGGCTATGCATGGCAAATTGAGATGTGGGAAGGGGAGGAACAGTCTGCGTGTGATAATTTTGGTCAGCAGTTGCAGACAGCAACGCAGCTGTGAAGGTCAGATTCAACAGAACCTCCTCTACCTATTTTCAGTTGGAGTAATTGATGTGAAGGAAGTGAGATTAGCCTTTAACTTTTGTATGATGTCAGCAGCATATTTAAGCACATATTTATTTTTCTTCCTGTTACCAAGACATTAGAGATAGATGGTAACCACCAAATTAAAGCAGTTTTTCAGTGGTGGCTGGATATCAGCCGATTCCTGCAGTGGGGCTGGGTGCTGGAGCGACACGTCCCATTAGCTATGCAGCTGTCCTCTCCTCCCTTCCGACAAATGCTCCTCTAGTTTTGGGACCTGCCACGCCAAATCCAGACAAGTGAGGGTGAGGCTGGTTTGGATGTTATTGATCTCCTGGTCTAAGGGGTTGTAAGCCTATATGCATAAGGCCAGGACGTCTGATTCCTTCTTTATTTCCAGTGACTTAAATTTGACATTGCTGCCTGAAAAGAAAAGTTGAAGAGAAACGCTTTTGAGAAAACAGTTTGCTTTTCAAAGATGAGATCATGAGTGAAAATAGCACTGCAGCTATTTTACCACTGATTATACCGATAAGCTTGCTATCTTTTCTTTGGTCATCACGGTGGTAAATTTGTTAGGATTAAAAATGAAATGATCGGTAAAACCCGTAAAAGGAAAAAGACAGCTATGGGTTTGTTTGAGTCTACGAGTAAATCCCGAGTGAAATGTTGAAGGCGGATAAGTTTTATACAGTTAATTCTAGAAAATCCTTGGTTTGATTTTAAGACCAAGCTAAATTTTGATTTTAGTGATACATCTTGAAAGCAGACAGCAGAGATGAAACCTTGATGAGTTTTACTTGTTTGATTTTTGGGTTTTTTTTACTTGTTTTATTGTAGTTGTGTTTTTCTCTGCACTGCTTCCCTCTCCGTGTCCATTTGGAAAATGGTTGGTGTGAATCACTGGTCATATGAAGGAGGCAAAAATAGCATTTTCAAATGAAATCTAAATGTTTCAAAGTGTTCATAGTTTGTGGAAGCCCTACACTTTTCGTTACAAACATATACTCAATTATAAATGTTAGCTATATTGATCTGATTTAGTATTTTTATGGGATATGCAGTCTTTATTTGCAGACCTTGAGAAAGCATGAAACAAGAAAGTGCACATTCCGATTAGCATATAGTTAAAATCTAATTAAGGCAGTACCCATTATACAGGGTTATAATTTACAATTTAAAACAATTGCCTTGTAAATCAACTTAAAACAAATGCATTAAAACAAACAAAAAAACCTTAGCAATTCTTGACCTTTTAAAATCGGCGTAATCAATCCAGGCTTGTTTTCTGCTTTAATGCATCCTGGCACCTCAAGTTTAAATGCCAAATGGTGTTTCTTTTCTCTCGTGTGGGTCTGAGGACATTTGTTGTAGAAGTTAAGCAGAATGACAGCTTGCTTTGTCTGATTGGTAGCGCTCTTGACTGTGCTGTTTTTACTTTCCTCCATAATAAGTCGTTAATAGAAATTCACTGGCCTGCGGGGCAGAGTTAATTTGTCACAAATATTGGGTTGATGTAACAGGAATGGAATGCAGTAGAACAATAGGGATGGATTTTTTGCATGTGGGCTCTTTTAAACTTGGTGATGTCAAACGTTTTCCGATAAAGAAGTTCTGTCTTAGTGAAATTTCCTTGCTTTTAAGAAATTGTGCTGTGTTTGAAAAACTATGTTTGCTGCTGTATATTTGAACAAAAGGAAGATTTGGAGATTTTTTTTTCCTTATGTATCTGTATTGCATAGTCAAATATTTCAATGCTCTTGAAGATATTTTTGCATATGAATTAGTATTCATAAGAGTTGCTATTAATCAAGTATGCATTCTGAGAGGAAATATCTTTACTTACTTGGCGGGGGTTTCTTGTTTGTTTGTGGTTCTTTTGTTTGTTTGTTTTTTTGTTGTTGTTTCTCAGTTAGAAAATGTGATTTTCTTTTTTAGGTTACCCAGGTTTCACTCTTAAGAGGCTTTTTCCTCAACTTGGGTAGTCTAATACTACAATTTTCAAAACCAGAAAATGCTCATAACAGGAATGATTTTTGAAGAAAAGGTAAAGCATGTAAATACCAAATGCAAAAATTGCAAATCAAGACTAAGGCCTGTGGTAGTTTCTAGAGAAAGTTTATGCAGGTGTTACATGCAACAATGAAGTTGTTCCACTCTCCTGATTCAGTCCCTAGTCTTTTAGATCCTACATGGTTTTTTAGTTGGTTAAGTGAAGAAACCCTAATTATTTTCTCTGTCCTAAATTAATGTAAGCTGGCAGAGCTGTAGTGTTGGATACTGTTATTTAAATTGATATTCCATATAAGAATTTGCCAATTTTTAAAGAGGAAATCCATATTTCTCTCACGTTGATGAGATAGAAATTTTTAAACCTGTGTTTAAAAAAAATAATATATTTTGTTGGTTTTTGGAGAGTTGTCATTTTTCACCTCATGCTTCTGTGATTCAAATACTTGAGATCTTTGAAAAAGTTTTTATATACCTTAGAAAAATGTTTTATTTGTGATGTGTGGTGAGAAGCAAGTCTGGTCTAACAAACCAGATTGTGTGTCTGTGCTTAGTGCTCAGCTTGTCGCACGTAAGAAGTTACACCTTAAGTGCTTATCAAGGAGATGGCAGCATGTTCTCTGCCATCTTCATTCCAAGCTGTATTCATTGACAGGAAGTAGGAGTGCAGTTGTAGTTGCTAGGGTTGTATGTGACGTAGAAACATGATGTCATCTAAAATGACGTGCAAATTCCTCAGATAAAGGCATAGACTGCCTGTTGTAAAATTAAGCTTGAATTTACTGCTCGTAGTTAGCATTTGACAGACTTTCCAGCCTTCCTAGAGTGAAGATGAAATGGAAGAGAAGATCTGGTAGGAAATCCTTGGAACTGTTGTTGACCCAATTGAAGTTGATCCCGTGGTAGTGGAAGTTTGTTGCAGGATAGTTATTTGTGTTGCTTGTAAAAGAAAGAAGCAGGCTTCGTCTTTAAAAAAAAAATAAATTCAGCCTCTATAAAGCAGAAGTACCAATTTTCAGGGGGAAGAATTGTGAAGAAAAAATGGTGCCTACTTCATAATACCAAAGATGTCCCTCTCAATGGCATATGCATTGGGCTAGACTTCAAAGGTCCCTTCCAACCCAAACCATTCTAAGATAATCTGTAAGCGAGGATGTCGTATGTGCCAAGCTTCAGCAGGAGATCGTCAAAGTATCATTGTGAATATTTGCATTCGGTGCGGTCTTGCACTTTCTGGGATCTCAGCCTTAAGGTGAGAACAAAAGGACAAATGAACAGTACATTTTACTTCAGAAAGCCATAAAACCAAGCGAATTATGTAGCTTGATGCTGGCTTGCGTGTACATAAAATTCCACTACAATATACACTTCAATTATAAAAGAAAAGAAAATGTTTCATTTCAAGAAGTATCTCCAAGAGTGAGATGTTTAGAAAATACTTCTAGCACCAGAGTAACCTTTACAAGTTTTGATAGCACTTGAAATATTCTCCCAACTATACTTTTATTTGTTGCTTATTATAATCTGTATTCTTGATGGTAATTCTGTAAGACAGAACCAGAAGATGACATGCCTTCCCACTGCTTGATATAAATCTCCTCTGATACAAAATGAGTTGATCTGCAGTGAACTTAAATGCTGATGCTGAAGACATTAGGCAACCTGCTGTTTAGTATCCGAAGGTTTTAACTTTGGCTTACTCCCACATCTTCCTTGTTTCAGTATAAGTTAAACGGCATCTCACCATGATTAATGACAAAAAGCTGCTCCTATTAGAAAACAAGGCAGCTGTGTGATCAAAAAAGTCACTAATAACAGGCATTGCACCAAGTCAGTGCATGCGATGTATGGCAGGCTTCAGTCAGCTAATGAATAATCCCAGTCCTACTTAAAGAAAGATGTAAAAGTTATCAAATA
Organism: Chionis minor; assembly: GCA_013398295.1. Taxonomy (NCBI): domain Eukaryota; kingdom Metazoa; phylum Chordata; class Aves; order Charadriiformes; family Chionidae; genus Chionis; species Chionis minor. The sequence continues at coordinate 2,123,474 of VZSF01008264.1, forward strand.
CTTTTGGCTGTATGGATGCGACATTCTGTCTTTAGGAGAAACAGTATTTTTCTCAGGTTCTTAACCTGTATAATGTCAGAATGCGTTCTATATGTAATACTGAATATTACATTACATAATTATTTTCTACAATACATATTCATCCTTTCATGAATTACTTTTCCTTTGAAAATAATGACTTTTCATTCATTGATAAGGTATCGCAGCTTCTTTCCTTTCTCCACTCTATGAACTTTTATGTAATGAACTGAAGTAAGTGATAATTAGTCTTTATCATTTAAGCCTTTCAGAGGCTTAAACGGACTAGGTTGTTCTAATCAGCAGAAGAAAATTTTGATGTCTTTACCCTTCTGCTAGAAATCTGATCCTGCTGAATAATTCAGTTTCTTAAAATTTGCAGGATTTAGATGATTGGCTAAGTGTGGGAGGATACACGAGACACACTTCTCAGGTGAGGCAGATGTAGCTCATCCATAGTGAGTCCCTTCCACCTGTGGAAGGAAAGGATCTAATCTGGATCTGTTTCCCCAGTAACTGAAAGAAAATGCTGAAATCAGGCACAATCTGGTGGAGAAGTTCAGGCCTCACAATGGAGAAAGGGCTAAGGAAACATGAATTTCTGCTTTGTATCCAATGGAGTATTTTGCAGTTCTTGATTTGAAGCTGTCATTTTCTTTTGTAGCTACACAAAGCAGGTATAGTCTAACCATAGAAAACGTTGCCTGTTGGTGTGCCCTCAATCCATATTGCTTTGTCCTCTTTGTCATCGAGGTACTAACTTTGTAGTAAGAGTGAAGTCCTCCATCCCCTCTTTCCCACAGCCTATTTTCCAGTCAGCTGTTGCTAAATCCTATCATTTAAAGTCTTTGAATTTATGTGGAGTTGTGTGTTGGGCAGAGCACATGATGATCACAGGCTCAAAGGTAATGCTAAATTCTAACTCTGAGTAGGACGCAGAAGGTCCAGCTCTTCCAAGAAGGAGACTCTTTAAATGCATTGAGAATGCTGTGGTGCACTTCCTGGTTCATTTGAAAAAGCTAGTTATAGTTGTGCACTAAACTAGTTTCAAGGCTGATTTATTTATGTTTCTGTTATTCATCTGACAAGTTTTATATTAAAACTATATTCTTGGTTTACAATGGGAGATTGAGAAATTAAAACTTTCTAAAGTATAATGAGAATCTCTAAGTTTGTTCCTTCTTTCCTACTTTTGTTGGATTTTACGTTAGAATTCTATAGAATGCTACCTTTTTTTCTATTATTTTGATTATAGTTCAGATTATAGTTCTCTGAAGGTGGTCCTACATCATGCATAGTTGTAATTTTAGGTTTTCTGACATGTTGGTAGTTACCTCTTAGCAAAAGTCTCAACTCAGGAAAAGCAGTGTTACTAGTTGGTTCTGGTTTTAATAGCTGCTATTCTGAAGTACTGTGGAAAGGGTAAGAGAAAGACAGTTTTTCAGTCAAAATCTCAGTAAAGCACCTTGTTTTGTGATTCACTATTTTTTGCAAAGAAGAATGGAAAATATTTGCGTGTCCTTATACTCTGTGTATTAGTGGATTGCTATATTTTTTTTTAAACAAAATTAAGTTTTATTGCTGAGATTTTAAATGTTAAGTATGTTACACATATAGACAGTGTCTTGGGGTGTTGGCATCACAGTTCAAACGAATTACAGTGGTTACTGTAGTTTAATAAATTAATTTGAGCTAATTGGCTGGTTTGGACTTTGCGGACCTGCTTTCAGCCTGTGGGACGATGCAGTTCAGCTTCATGTTAGGTTGTTGCATGCATTGGAAACACTTTCAAGAAAATGCAGTGAGAATGTGAAAAACAAAAATATAATGGAAAGAAGAGTTTTCTAAATTCAGATATAAGGGTTTTGCTAATCTGCACAGATTAATGGACTGGATGGCTGGAAAGGAATTGTTGTCTAGTTTTGTTTCTTCTTTGGCGTTACCTGCAAAATAGAAGGTACAACAAACTTTGGGTTTTGTTAATAAATAGTCTTTCTGTGTCCTTTCCCTGGCAAAGTTCAGTATTAGTTGTTAATGTGGTAATTCAGCTATTTTAAAATAGTTTTCCTTATGTTGGAGTGGATGAATATATGATGCATATGAATATTCAAATGCTGGTATTTTCCTTATATTTATAAACTTTCTTTGGTCATTGGATCCTTGATCTGAATATATTTATTTATTTTTGAGATGTTTGTAAAGAACACCTCCAGAGATTGTTAACATTTGTCAGCTCTTGGAATGACAGCTCTAGTCACTATAGAAGACAAGTAATTTTCCCCTTGAAGAAAAGGGATGCTAATCTCCACCTACAGTAACATGTTTTGAGAAACATAATGCACTAAGAAAATGTACCAATTACTTGGCTGAAAATTGCTTCCCTTCTGCAAGATAGACAATCATAACATTTTTGGACTTTTTTTTTTTTAAACTAGTTTCATAACATAACTCCCTCTTTTGCAAAGTAAAACTTCATGTTTCCAAGAACAGATGACTGTTCTATCAACTGTTGGAGTGACGTCGTGCAGTGGCGTGGCATTTTGGATCTCAGTCCAGGTTATGACCCTTGTCTAGACTGTAACTAGAAAACAAATAGGCTCTGCTTTATTAAGAGAATTAGCAAGTAATGAGCCAGTATGGCACATATATTCTCCCATGTGCTTAACTTAGCTGTGAGGGTAGTTCTTACACTGTTGGCCATGATGGGCAGCTTTTATTGGTGGGAGGCTGGTTTTTAGGTGTAGTTTCTTAACTGGCTTTCAGAAGCCCATTACTGATTTCTACCTACAAGTAATGTAGGGATAGTAGGTGGAAAGTATATATATGTGCATGTATGCGTGTATAACTCAATATAATTATTTGCATGTACTAAGCCAAAAGAGTGAGAAAAATGGCAATTATATTAATGAAGTTGCTTAATTGTGTACAATGAAATTTTTAATTTACTGCAACCTACTGAAACCATCATTGACCTAATAAAGATTATACCCTTTTGCTTGTATTGTTTCCTATTTAAATCAGCAGGAGTATATTAAAGCAAACTGCTTAATTGTTGAGAAATTAGATTATTTGAGATGTAGAAGGAAAACAAAAACAGAGTAATAAAAAAATTGACTCTATTTAATAAGCAGTTAGACAAAACTATCTTTTTTAAGATGTTTTGTGCCACAGGCTTATGACATTAGCAAATGAGTCATATCAAGTCACTTTACTTGAAAAGATTTCTAACATTTCAGCTGGAAGCCATTCACAGTCATGTCTTCTAAAAATAAAGAACTCTGTTGGTTTCATCCCCAGCCTCATGTGCCTCTTAAAGGGGCAGCAAGATGTGCAGCAAACGGTCTTTAAGGGCAAGGGTGGGTAAAGGAGAGAAAAGTCTTAATTACAGTTCATTCTGAAGACCTGATCTGGGATTAACAGGCCGTTAACCTTTGCCAACCAGTAGTTCCTTCCCAGGGCAATTTTTGTTGTTGGACTAAATGTGAACAGGATAGTTGGAGTTGTGTCTGGCCCCTTTCTGCTATCTGCTTCCTCCCATCCCACCACTCTGCTTTCCTGGTGCTCAGACCCACCTGTGCCACACATTCCTCCTTCCTCTGCTTCCATCACTTCTGTAGCCTTCTCCCTTCATCTCCTTGCGAGACCCCACTTTGTTAGCAGCATAGCTGTTAGATGCTGTTGCTCTCTTCGAGGGAATCAAAAGGAACTGCAGAGGTGGAAGGAGATGAGAAAAGTTTGAGCTGAAGTTCAAGTCCTGTACAGAGTTGCAGGAACAACAGGCTCCTAGTAGGACGTAATTGAAGCAATTAGGAAAAAAAGTCATGCTAGCATAAAGGCTGGAACATCTGTTTAATGGTTTAGAAGAAGTTTAATGTTCGACTTCGCTAATGGCTCTGAAACTTTTTATCATTAATGTTCACTAAAGGATGACTCACTCTCTGATGTCTAATGACTTTTTGAGAAGGACTCTTCCAGCTGGAGCCCTGCAACTGTTGCATTTGAAGTCATAACACTCCTGGAGAATTCCAGCAGGAGAAAACCTATTTTGGGGTGGTTTGTTATGCATATTTTTGGCATCTGACTAATGCAGTTCTCTTTCTTATTATTGGTCCAGGTTATTGTCTGTATCGATACTGTGTGCTGGTGCATAACTTCATCGTAAGAACTGAAACATCTCAAATGCTAAAGAAAAGTTTGGTTTAAATTCTTTTGCACTTGGGGAAATACACAGCTGAAGTAAAGACTTTGTGTAAGGAGGATTGCTGTATTAACTGTAAGCCTGGCAATCCAATTAACTGTTTAACAATTTGAATATTTTTTCCAGAAACACTCTTATTTTCCCCCCCCCCCTTAGAGATTTTCATCATCCTCATGTTACTTTTAAGCTAGCTATATCTTTGGAAAAGTAATAAAAGCTTATTTTCTTTATAACTTGGTTTGTATACTCATGGCTGTCACATTAATCTGGTGTTAGTATTAGATTTTAATAAAAGGCTACATAGCAAGAAGAAAGAGGCTTGCTGATAGTACAGAATATTCCATATAATTTAGTTTTTTATTTTTAATATTTATGGTTTTGGTATATTGTGAATAATATTGGACTCTGCCAAACATGTTTTATGAAAAAAACAACCAAACAGACCCCCAAATACAGTAGTTATGTTGAGGCAATCCTAAGGCAGTGACAAAAGAAAAAAGCTGAAAGGGTAGAAATTTGCAAAATACTCATCTTTTACCTGGCTGTGGGATTCAGGGAAAGGAAGAGAGTGTTAACAGTGAAGTTGCATTGCTTACTGGCAATTGCATTTTCCATTTTAAGTTCTGATGAAGTTTTGCCTATTTTGGGGAGTTAACAAAAAACAGTGCTTGAGAATGGATTTTGGGGGCACGGGTGTTAGAATTCTCTGGGAAGGTTTGTATAGGGCATGCTTGTATAATTGATTACCGCTACAGGCAGGCTGCTCCCTTCTCTCTGCGTCCATGGCTGATGGGGCAGAGCCAAGCTGATAACCTTCCACTTCTTGCTAAATGAGGTTCGGGATGCTCTCCTACCTATTCTGCAAATGTAGTGTGTGAAGAAGTGTAGGGAAGTAACGCTAAGTCATAATGACGTACAACTATAATAAGCTCTAAGGGTTTCTAAAAGTCAGTAGTAACAGTGAAGTATTTTTTGACAGATTTAAATTAATTTGAGCAAGGTTCCTTAGAATCTGGCTCCTTGGGGATGCCAAGGTTAAAAAACCCTAATAAAACAACAAAGCTCTACTTTTCTTTCTTTTTATCTTTTTCTAACAGCAAGAATAGAAGACAGACAGTTTAGTTCTTCCAACATACTTTCACAGGACTTAAAATCAAAATACAATTGATTATGTTTTTGGGAGAGATTTACTTTAGAATTGTATTTTGAGTTTTGGAGGTCTCAATATTCTTTGCAAAATGACTACTGCTAATCTGCTCCACTTTCATTTGAGAGAGTGCACCAGATGTAGTTTGTTTGCTTAGGAGGCTTAAAAGAAAAGTCAATTTCTTGTACGACAGGGAGGTAAGGTGGGTTGAAAACATCACAGATATGGTTTGTGCGTGTCCTTTTTTGGAGGTGAGAAGCTCCTTTGGTTTATCTGAGGCAGGTCCTGCTGTGGGAGGAACTCTGCTTTTATAGCCAAGATTCACACTTACATTGTCCAGCTGGGCTTTTTGTTTCTGGGGTTGCTGTTGTTAAAATCTGCTTTGTTAGGTGAGCAAGAATGACGCTGGTTATCGATTACTTTGACATAGTGGTTGCTAGGATGGGAATGTGGCTTTTATCTCTTCTGGAAAACTTGATATGAGAGTCAATGAAGTGTTGTGGAAATGGCATAATGATGTTAAAGAAGTATATGTTGTTGGTAACCTCAGGATATCTTGATATCTAGTTCATGATTGATGGGCTCATGGGGGAGAGGAGAGAAAAAAGCAGAAGTGTGCTGCCCATCTTAAATTTCTAAATGCCATACAAGATGTGCAAGAAATAAAGAGGAAGAATGGAAATCCTTATTGGGTAGTAAAAGTTATAGTATGTAACAAATTTGGTGAAGTAATGCAGGGGATTGAATATTTATATTGCCTTATTAATAGGAGTGACATTGGTTTATCAGGGTTGTACATGCTTGTCCTGAGGTCCAGACTGCAGTTGAATTTGAGTGTGGAAGTCTATGGGTTATGATTAAAAGGGAAAAAGGGGATTTAATGGTGATCCTCCCTTGTAGCTAGCATGATTTTTGTAAATGACAGAGGGGTAGAAAGAGGAAGAGAAAGATTGCTGTTGTATTGGCTGATCCTGGTAAATGTCATCCTTAAGCATTTATGGAAATGGGTGAAATACTTATATTCAAAAGAAACATGGAGAGAGGGTCAGTTTTCAGAAAGATGGAAGAAGGTAGGAGAATGGATGTGAAAGAGGAGAATCGGAGAACTGCAGACAATTTACCTAAGTTAAATTCAAGAAAAGTGCTGGAGCTCACAATCTTTGGTGAATACTTTGGGGGGGAAAAAAAACCCCAACAACAGGGTGTCTTGATTGAGAGCAACTCTTGCCAAACCAGTTTAATTTAATTTTATGAAAGTGGGAGGCCTTGTGGATGTCAGAGAAGCTGTAGATGAGATGCATCTTTCCTTAAACACCTGGGCACTTTTTTGTTTTTGCATGCTGCATTTATAAGCAAGCAAAAGAAATACATGGTAGATGAAGCAGCTGCAAGCTGAATCAACCAGTAGTTAGGAAACTGTGTAGACTAATTGTGTGAAGAATCTGCTATTGAATGGGGGGATGAATATATTTCTGGAGGATTTAGTTTGGGTCTGCTCAGAATACTTGCTTATTTTGCAGGTGATCGTGAGGAGGAAGCAGCAAGAACTTTGAAGGACGGGGTTAGGATAAACATGCTGGAGCAATAGTCTACAGGAAGTTGGCTCAAATTTAGTAACGACTGTTGAAGTGTGTTACACTGTGGAATAATTAACTGCACAAATACATGGTGGAGGAACAACTGCTTAGACAAAATTGAAGAAAAGGTTGTAATAGTTGTATTGGATACTATACTAAATGTGAATCAACACTGTTTTGGCGTTTAAAAAAAATTATAAACGGCATTACATTATGTATAAGAGGATCTTGGCTGAACTGATGTATCAAGTTTGGGGCACCGAATTTCAAGAAAGGTGGAATAAACAGCAGAATCATGAAGGTAAGACTAATAGCAGGGAAAAGAAGCAGTTACGAGGCCTGTTGAGACTAGGAGAAGCGGTGAGTTAAATTGCAATGGGAGAGATTCAGGTCAGATGTTAGCAAAAGACTTTTGTGAAAGTGAGTGAGGGAAGTAACTTCATCTCACATCTGGGGAGGGCTGTGGGGTCTCTGCTTCTGGAAATCTTAGTTGGAGAAGTTATGTGGATGTCTGTAGCAGAAGTAATTGATGCTGCCAGGGGCAGGGGCTGGGTTAAATGACCTTTTGAGACCTTCTTAATGTGTCGTCTTGTTTTCTGGAAAGTTTTCTTTAAAGAAAAAAAAAAGGCAGAATAAACATCTATGAGTCAACGAAAAATGTTACAGAGCAGTATTCCTTGGTAATATCCAGTTTGCCCTTTTATTATGAGATTGCTTCTGGGATTTCTCACTCATCTGTTTACCAATTACTATCATTATCTTGATTGTTTTTTCCTGGGGAAAAACAGAACAAAAACCCACCCTAAGTCATGAAGTTTCTTGAGGGAAGAGAAATGTCAAAAATGTCATTCATTTGGGAAACTTAATTGCCGAGTCCTTTTCTTGGTCTTGCCTGCAGTGTGTCACACAGTGTTTTACTCTAGTCTTTCAGAAAAGAGTGCAAAATAACAAAGTATATAAGGTGTCAGTTTTCCATTATCTCTATTGTTAACTGCATATTCTGTTTATGGGAATTTGCTGGAGCATAGCATGGTCCAAATATTTTATTATTCAGGAAGCAGCTTTTTAGCTCATTTACATGACAGGGAACACTTTTAAGAAAACTTTTTTGTCGAAGTACTGTCAAGGCAGCAAAGCGTATCACTGGTAACTTTATTGCTGTTATCTAGCTAAATATTACTGATTTTATTTATTTATTTATTTTAACTAGCCTCGTACTGTTGGGATGTGTATTTCTATACTTAAGAAATCTTGTGGGGTATTTCCATATTGACATTATTCTTTTGTCTGCCTTTTTCAAATGGATGTGCATTAGGGGACAAAAGTTACAAGCTTGAAAATGTTAGATGGCACACAGCAGTGACATGAGCATTTTTCTGTAAAATGCATCCTTTTATCTAATTTGTTGCCTGCCTGATTAAGGAAATGAAACATATGCCATTAGTCCCATCTCTCTCTGTGCTCTGATAGCTTATGGATCTTTTGGCCAATTTAAAGCAAGATCTTAAAATTGTAGAGGTCTTAGAGGTTGTATGAAAATTACTGTTGACATGGAGTAGAGACCCATGTTAATAACCCCATTGTGAAGAAGGAAGGGTGAGTTCTGCTCTTAACACCTTTATTTTCTGTATGTATTGTTAGGAACTAGATAGAAACTGTTTGGGAGAAAAGGGAGTGAGAGAAGAGTACTGTGTTGAAGAGTCTGGGAATAAACTCGCATATATAGTGGCATGGCTCTGGGGATGTTGGGATAATATGGGCTATCACAATGACAGATGTTAGGAATATGCAGGAAAACTGGGCATTGTGAAGGATGTGGGAGAGACACCAACCTAATTAGTTTAGCTGCTCAAAGAACAGTAAGTTTAAGATTCTTTACTTGTTCTTCTGTTCCTGAAATTGTTCCTTCTGTTGACTGAAATTCAGCCACAGATGACCAGACATTGACTGCAAATTAATCCAAAAAGACTACGGTAATGTTTATGAGCTTCTGCTAATGCTTTGGTTGTACTGAAGAGACTTTCATAATGCAGCACAGAAAAGTTTGTGTTCCTGTGTTCCATTTCCCTTCTGAAATTATTCCAGGTCACTATGGCACTTCTGTGATTGCATTTCCAATTGCTTCTAGCCTTTCCTTTAAGAAATGTTAGTAATCACTCACTTTTCCATAACAAGCGTTGAAGAACACCTGGAGGGGGGAAAAAAAGTTAAGACATATGTTTGCAATCACATCACTCATACAAGAGTCCAGCCTTACAAATCCACAGACAAAATTAAAACTAGAAATAAGCCATAACACATTATTATCTATATCCAGCACATGGTATTAGGCAGATTGCACATCTGATCTCATTGGCTAGCAACCCTAGTATTAGAGCAATTTGTATTCCTAGGAATATTCTGAGTGAAAATAACTATTCTTACAAAAATTACTTGGAGGAGGGAAGGAGTCTTGGGTGAAAGAGGAGATCTATGTCTTGTATTTGCACATTGTTTCCTTTCTATGAATTAAGTATCAGCTGAGATATTTTAAAAGTAGTAATAAGTGATCCACGTTTGAAAGAGTAACTGAGATAGTTTGTACATCAGTATGCGAAGTGTTCAAACTTCTTCGTTTCATATGTGATGTAGTGGAAGTTCATCATAATAGTTTCCTCATCTTTCTCCAAGATTGGTATGGTTCTACTGATTTACCAGATGGAGGAATAGACATGGAGATGTCAACTGCTATAGCCCAGATTATGGATTGTTACATGCTCTGCAACTCATCTGAATCTTAACTGGTTTTTATAGCTGTGTGCAGGAGTGTTTTGAGCAAGAAATGAGCAAATGCTTATCAACTGTCGTAGTCTGAAAATGAAGAAATGTAACAATGTCAAAGTTTATATTTTTTCTTCTAATGAAAAGATTTTACTTTTTTTTTTTTTTTTTTAAGAATAAAAGACAAGGAACAAGACTACCATCTTGGAATCCTACCTTGACAAATTTCTGAATAATGTAACTCATGTGAAAAGTGTTGAACTGTCTGAATAATACCAGAAAATCATCAAATCTTTTTGTTTGATGAAGCTCTGAAGATCTACAGGACTAGAGATCCAATCTCCGTTCCACAGGAAGCTCTCTCTTCTCTCCACCACTTAATGTGAATTGCGTACCATAAGCTGTGACTAACTTTCAGATGGTCTCAAGGTGAATTGTGTTACTGTTGCTCTTCATAGAGCAACCTGTAATAAAAGCATCTTTCCTGCAAAATTCATAATTTGTACTTATGATCTCAACATAAAACGAAGTCAAGGACCCAAGTCCTCTGTCTTAGATATCAAATCCAGGACCATGAATATTATTAGCTGTCCAGGTGATGAGCACCCATGAATCCTTGAGTCTTGGATAACGTAAACCCACATTATCACCTTTACACAATGCAAGTGTCTAGGTTGGTAACACTGGTGCAATAAGAAATATTTGATCAGTAGTTCACATACTGAAGGTAATTCAAAGTAATTTTTCTTATCATTCGGGAATCTCATAGAATATGATAGGACTTTTTCTGTTGAACTTTACCAATCACTGCTTTGAATCTTCACAGTAAAATTGAAATTAGTGAGACAAATGAAGCCTCATCTTTTATTCTATCGCAGATCATGCTTATACTACCGTAAGGTTAATTACACTGTATAGCCACAGAACCCAAATACTAGATAAATGTTATAATTTCTATGCTGGGAGCCTCTGTTTACCTTCTTATCAAAATATCCATGAAATCTGTTTCCTCTTGCCATCATTCAGGATTGCAGAGAGCAAGACGCCTCAAAGGATATGAGAAGGCAGTAATCCAGTTGTATCAAAAGTCTGATTCATTGAACTCTGCCAGCCTGAAGAGGTAGTATAATATGATGAGTTTGGGGTTTTTTTTCTATTTCTCTGTGTTCCAATGTGTACCACCTAGCCTCAATCAGATAGTTTCTTTTGTGCTCCTTTTATGTTTTCACCACTTCTAGAAGAAATTGTTTCTACAAAATGCTTATACTGTGTCTCTGCTCTGAATTTATTCCTGAAGGAACCTTTCTTTCTCTGTTGGGTATTGAGGAGCCACAGAACATTAGCTGCCTACATAAGCACCTAAGCTTTAGTGGTATGAATATTCGCCTTCTCTGGAAACCAGACAAAACTTAAAGTTTTTATATTTTGAAGTAGTATCTGTACCGTAGTACTATTAGCTTGATGGAAGGAGTAGAAGTACTGTTAATTATTTCCTGTGATACCATACTGAGAAATACTTGTTATCACATGTAGCTGAATGAGGTTTATGGCAGGCAGCTGAAGCAAACTGCAGGCAGGAGATGATGCAAAAAGCATTGGTAGAAAAGAGATTCAGGACATGTTGGCAAAGTTACTGGTCAGGTCTAGTTGCTCTGACAGACCTGTGATAAATGTGCTGGTTGTTGCAATCTCAATCAAAACCTGGTAATTAAGACCATGAGTGGTTCTTAATGAGTTATTGTTAATGCTTTGAAAAACCTGGCAATTAAGACCATGAGTGATCCTTAATGAATTATTGTTAATGCTTTGAATATCTGATAATCCAGTATTAAACTAGAAGAACTTTTCAGAGACTTGCTTATCTCGATTAAAAATAAAAAAAACCAACAACCATCCAAAAAGCTCTTACATGGAAGGGAGATTTAAAGTCAACAACTAAATAAATCATTGGAAAGAGCATTCTTGGCTTCATCGATATGCTATACTCAAGGAACTTACTATGTGAGCAATAACAATTTCATATATAGTCCCTGAGGAACCATGATTGTTGAGGAGACCTCAGCTTCATTTCCAGCTGTATGAAAAACTAGCAGGCAAAAAGACAGATAACAAGAAGCCCAAAGTAAAATGATATACATCCCATAGGGAACTAGTCCCATGATAGTGATGTAAAACTGCAGAATAAATCTGCCTGGGCAAAAGGGAAATACAGGTGAATCCAAAAGAATAGATCATGTAGCAAATTGATACCAGAGTCATGAGCACAACCCTGTCTTCAGGCATCTGGCCTGGAGCGTAACTTGAATAGATCACACTGTCTCACTTTGAGTAAACTTATAGCAAGCCTGAAGGCTATTTGTGTTTTGTGAGGATCTAAGTGTTCTTTAGCATTGTCTGTTTTTACTACATTTCAGACTATTCGTCTGACCTTTAATCCTCAGTTGGCCTGTCATTCACCATTTGAAATACCTGAATACTTGGTTCAGCTTTATATGAAGTAATCACTTTGTTCCTAGATCAAAGGTACAAGCACAAAACTGTTTTAATTAAAGTGTTGTGATGCATTTCAGAGTTAGGTTGGTAGTTTTGCAGCTTGCCTGATTCTGTCAGATTGTAGAAGCAAAGTCTTGAAAGTTAGTGCTGTTTTCCTCTCTTTCCCCAGACTGCTGTTTACAAGTACTGAAAATTGTTCCTGTTTTCAGTGTGTGAAATGCAGCTCCCTTTGAACATATCCTAGGGGATGTAGCTGGGAAAAGGCTATCGTACTTAATGTCTAATTAAAGTCTTGTAGTTTTTTAAAGATCTGCCTTTTGCTGCAGTGGAAATCTTCCAAGGTTTCTGAATTTTGAAGTTTGCAAGCAAAAGTTGAGCAAGTTTCTGGGAGCCTGATTTGAGGGACCAAGCCTCCATGAAGTTCAGTCCTTTTCATTTTTTTTTTTCCCTTCTGCTTGCCATATAAATTAAATGGTACAAGCAGCCTGGTTGTTCTGTGTGGTGTAGTTTCTTTGGGTTTTGTTTTGTTTTGTTGTTTTTCTCCCAGGGGCCTGCTTCTTCTGAAAATGGATAGTATATTCCTTGGCATATACCTTTTGTTTGTGTGAGAAACTTTCATGCCAATGTTTTCATTAGAAAAAAGACTGATGGCTTTACAGAAATAAGATGTTCTGTCTGGAATACTAGGTACCACAGGTTAATGTCAGCCTCTGTCTAATATGTGAATGCCACTAAGTTGCAAATGAATGACTTGTCTAAGTGTGGTACTGAATGGGTGTTTGTCAACACCAGGGAGGCTCAGTATTATATCTGAGGAACTGGAAGGTTGTTACTCCTGTAAAGGTGAGGTGGTTGTAGCCATGGAACTGATATAAGAAGATTGTAGGTTTGGTTTGGTATTTGTCATCTTCCAGTGCACTCTGTTGGGGTAGAATTTCATGGGATCAATGCCTACAGTGAAAAGAAAACAATGGTCTTCACTGGAAACCAGAAGGAGAGACTTGAGAATGACTGTTCTGTTCTTTGCCTTATTTCTTAAATTCAGTCTCTGAGCATGAGCTGTTTTTCTCCTAGTTTAGACGGCCTTTTGATCTGACCCAGAAAAGAATGTTGCCTGAGTGATGTTTGGGAGGTTCATCACCTGTGCCGCGTCTGCTGTCTTGGCCAGGACCTGATCTGGAGTACTGGATGTCAAGGGTGTAGGGCCCTGATAGATCACAGGGACGTCATTGCTGCTGCTTTTCCTGGTCAGACTGTAACCTGTTATGAGGTTGGACTTACAGTCTTTGTCATCTTGGCCTCTAGGAGTACAGTCTCTGAGCTGGATGTTGGTCTCTGTAACACTCAGGCCTGTACTACTGTTGGGACCTTGTCAGTCTAACTTTTGGGGTATCACCACTTACAGGGTACAGTGTGACTGCAGTCCAGGCGCTTGTTGCTGGCACTGAAGTCACCTCATGTGTATTGGGTAGGTAAACTGATGAAGTGCTTTGGACTGGGCAGTGCATGCTTCCAGAGATAGGCCAGGTGGACCCATTAGGTGGCTTCAGGGCTGTGTGCTTCTTTATTCAGTCCAGCAGCACTGTCATTAACTATGGGGCTCATCATATCATCCTCTTCATCTTTCCCATTCTGCCACGGTAGCAACCTGCTCAAATGAAATGAGTGTTACCACTCTGCTTGTTAAGGATGAAGCTATGAGTCAGAGAGAAATGTTCTCTGCCAACCTCAGGTAGGGTCACCTTCGTTGCTGACTGATGGCTGTTCTCGGACTGCAGGAGCTGTGCTTCCAGAAGCTGTCTTGAGGCATACTTGGTAGCTGTGCCTTTTGGAATTCACAGTTGCTCCACAGCAGGTGTGCCGGGAGAGACCAGAGGGTCTCTTCAGTAACTTCCCACATTGGAGATTGGACAGCACAGAAAGTATTTGAAAAACTTAAATTCAAAACAGGAGCAAGACAAATGTCTCCCCTTTGATGCTGTTTCACCGAAGGAGCAGTGAAAGTCAGTGGGACTTTACCTCAGGACATTGGTTCAAAGCTCCCATCTTCAAATGCAGTAGGTAATACCCAGACTGTAGGAGAGACCCACCAGCTGCAAGGGCTTCTTCAGACAGGTTTTGCTTCTGAAGTAGAGAGTTTCTTACCAAACTGAAGTTGCTATTGCTGGGTTTGGTCAGATTGCTTTTTTTACTGGCCTTTGGCTTGTTTTTTGTAGGGGTAGGGTATCCATAGCTAAGTGGTTATTTATTTGACTCTTGTGTTTGTCAGTTATTGTGCAACAGAATGTACAACACTGAGCATGAGGGCAGAATTTTTCATTAACTGTCTTAAATCCGGTGAACCTCCCCGGATAATCTGTCTCCTTCCTGACTTCGTGGGGAAGAAAAATAAAATAAGTGTGCTTTCAGTGATGTCAGTAGAAATATTTCAGCATTTAAATGAAGAACAATTGAAACTCATTCTGGCTTAGCTCTATGCTTATTTCTTCTAGATTTGATTTGCTGCTTTGTCTTCTGTAGCTAAAGGAATCTTTAAGCTTTTCCCCTGCTCTTCTCCCCAACAACTCCATGAGCTTCCTATCTCCCTCTGGGTATTTTCTTGGTAATACATGTTTTTGTTAGTTTTACTTTTGAAATGGGATCACAGGTTTGGTGATATTGACTGCACACATAATTAAAACTATGTTTTTATGTTTTTTAAAACCTACAGTGGCTAGGCTTTGTGTTTCACATTATGCAAGCAGTCTACAAAGATCAGTTAGCCAAAGGAATTGTGAACTATTCCTCTTAAGAGATTAAAAACTTACCTAAAAATGTGTTTGTATGATTAAGAATTTTATATTGGTGCAGCCTCCTAGTCACAAATGATGCTGGAAACAGGAGTCAGGATTGATCAGTGGATTTCCATGCTCCCCTGCACCTCAACTGTTTTTCTTTCCAGCCTAACACATTTGTAGATCACTTTGAAGTTCTGGTATCAAGATTCATCTTTTTCCACTGGGTAAATTTTGGAGTAGGCTATGGCAGGCAAAGATAAGCTATAAGCAGCAGTTGCCAAATTTTCATAGTTGGTGCCTTTTCCCCCCTTATTTGAAAGTTTTCATGACCCTCTCTCAAAATATTAGCTAATTATTCTTTCTCTGTAAACGAGTGGGTAGATACACTTTTATAATACTCTACCTTTTGTATGTAACAACGTATATAAAAATGTGCATTCAGACAAAATGTATTTGAAATGTAATTAAATTCAAAGGTTTCTGTCTTTCCTCTAATAGTACTTCTTGTTAATGAGATAGATGAGTCTGCTTGGAGTCACAAATCTGTTTAGGAGCAGTGGGAAGTTTCAGACATAAAAGTAGCTTATTCTCAGTACTCAGCAGGTTACTGTACTTGTTTTTAACAACAGCTTTTCCGGAAAATTCTGCTTCGTGCAGATATGAAGGAGTAGAAAAAGAAGCATTGTTGGAACATGTGGTGAAAGTGTAATGTACATCCTTATCTCATTGCATAACAAAGCCACCCATAGTTGTTGTCTTCCTGTAATTTCAGTAATCCATCATAAAAGCCGACACGCATCTTTTACACCTTGTAGTTCTGTGGGTTTTGTGGATCTGTTCTTCAACAATATGAACATAATTTAATGTCCTTCTAATGTGAGGATCATCCTCAGGGAAGGATGCTTCACATGATCTTAAGTTTGAACAGCTGTCTGAAAAACTTTTGATTAAGCTGCATGGGTGCTAGTATCTTTTAGAACTGTCCTTTCTGGTCATTTGCAGATTCAAGTAAGCATTGCATCGATGTGTGCTGGATTCACATCATCCAAGGTATGCTTTATGACCGTAAAAGTGAGGAGAAGTGAGCGGCCTGACTTGAAGATAGTAGGATTGTTGCTCTCTAGCATGTGCAACAAAAAACAGTTGCATATTTTTGTTTTTTGTTAATCTAGGGAGAAGGGCTTTAACCTTCGTTTACCAGGAAATGGAGACTGAAGCCCAAAGAGAAGTGGAGGAATGAGGGTCAGAGAAGTACTTAAATGGCAGAACTACAAGTGAGCCTTTCACACTTTCCCTTGTGGACCATCTCAAGTACCTGTACAAAAACACACAGTGCACAGGAAGCAAAAAGGAGGAATAAGAAGTCCGTGTACCATCACAGTACCTTTTCAGGGTCACAGAAATGTGGTGCGGGGTAGCTCACACAAATGGTGTGCTGCAGTGGATGAATACAGAGTCTTTTGGAAGTATCGGCTGGAAAAATGGAAGAAAGGCTTGTCGTCCACACCAAATTGAGTTTGTGGAGTGAAGCGGCTTGAGTTTGCAGAGCCAGATTTGCTTTGGAAGGAGTAATGAGCTGGTCAAGATCAAAGGAGAGTCTGACGTGAATGTATCTCAGTGAGCATCTACTGCAGACTGCCTGATCGAGGAAAGGAATTGTATGAAGCCTTCTTTAGAGAACTGGAGGAAGCTTGATTGAAAACACTGTTTCTTGCGAGTGACTTTGACCTGTCAACATCTGCTGGAAGGGTAACGTGGTGTGGTGCAAGCAGTTGAGGGGATCTCAACTGGAATGTCCTGAGGATGTTTTTTGATGAAATGCTGGTCCTGTCAATCAAAGAAGGTGGTCTGCTGGATTTGCTCATGAGTGAAGAGGGCCTGGTGAAGAGTGTGAAGGTCTGTGGTAGCCCCAGCAACATAACCGTGAGGTAGGTGATGAACTTTAAGATCATGAGGGAAGTGAGGAAGGTAAATAGTAAGATTAGAACCCTGGACTTCAGTAACATCTTGATGGCAAAACTGATGAGATACCGATTAGGCAGACTAAAAAGTAGAAGAAAAACTGGCTTGACTGTTAGGCTCAAGGGCTTATAGGGTCAGTGGTCTGAGGTCCAGCTGGTCGCCTGTTACTGGTGACCTAGTAGTTCCATAGGGCTCAATGCTGGAGACAATACTCTGTGCTGGAGCACAGAGCTGCTATTCAGAGTGCTCTCAACAGACTGAAGAAATGGGCTCAGAGGAACCTTGCCTTCAGCAAAGGCAAATGCAAATCTCTGCAGTTAGGATGGTACAGCCCCATGCAACACTACACACTGAGGACTGCCTGGCTAGAAAGCAGCTTTTCAGAACACCAAGATAAAAAGGGAGCTGAAACAGAAAAAGCTGAGGGCTAGATTGGCTCTGTATAGAGAATATAAGACTGAAGGGGAAGACTGAGGGGCAACTCTAGTTGCTGTTTTCAGTTGTTGAAAGGGAGGTTATAGAGAACTTGGAGCAAGACTCTTCTCAGAGGTGCTTGTTAAAAGGAGAAGAGAAAACAACCAAATGCTGCAGCAAGGGAAGTTTGATCAGGAGGAAAAAAAATAAAGATGGTTGTCAGCATCGGAAAAGGCTGTGTTGTGGATGGAGCAATGCACTTCACTCAGTGAGAGAAGCAGCAATACATTTATTGATATAAAACAGGGATTTAACAAAGCTTGATGGTAAACGTGACGGTGTTTTAACAAGATTTGAGATGACGAGGCACACTTGGTCATTTACTGCATAGAGGACAGGGTCAGACAGAACTGTCAGGGAAACCATCCTGTTGAGTCAAGGTTTCAGAAAGGACCCCCTTGCTTTCTAAACTCCTTCTCAGAGAGGAGTCTAGGTGCAGCTGGATCCAATCCTAGTCCCAGGCCTGGTCAATGGTTTATGTCAAAAGGATTATATATGTGCAATCAGTCCTTTATATCACTTAGCTAAGATTTCAAAGTTTAGCATGTTATTACTCACTTACCGAGGATCTGTTGTGGCAAGGAATCTATGAACCTCAAGGAGTAACCTTGAGCGCATCCTTACTCAAGAGGAGATCCTGGCATGCAGCCGTCTGCCGTTTAGGATTGCTCAAAGGGCTCTTGGGCTGTTCATTATTTATGGGGGTAAGATGATTGACCTATAGTCATATTTCCATATTGACTGCAGAACCAGCATTACTCAAGTTATCCCTTGGCCCCAGATGCCGCCATCATGACTACATGCACCCATTGTGACCACCACTGGCGGTTATTGCATGGGCAGGATTATGGCAGATAAATATTTGATGGCACCTGGAGTGGGGGGCACACACTGTCACAGGCTGTTAGGTTATGGTACCTCTGCTCTGGAGATGTTAAAAACTCAGTAAGACCCTCAGTGAGTTCATCAGACCTGGGTCTTTTTGGAGTGAGGAGTTGTACTTTCCTGAAGTCCCTTTCAACCCAAATTGTTGTATGTTTTTAATATTTGTCAGTTCATCGACTGAGTCTTCTCCATCTAAGAACTAGTTATTTGGGGGTTGGGTTTTTTTGTCGTGTTCTGCTTCCTTTGGGAAATAGGTTCATGCAGATATACTACATGAGGTCAGACCAGAGATGTGATAAGCTCAGTCTGTTGGTGGCCTATAGAAGGTGCTTAGAGCAGTGAATATACACATGGTTGTATTTGTTTTTCCCCAGGACAGTCTCTTAGCCTTCTGTGATTTGCAGCTCAGGGTTGCCATGTGCTAGAGGAGAGTGAGTCTTTATAATACAATTTCATAGAAGTGCTCTACGCAGACACTGTCTTCTTGTGGTTCTTAATACTTTGTCAACACCTATAAATTTAGCATATCCAAAGAAAGGCAAAAACAAGTTGTGACAGCAAAGGCATGGATAAAATTTAGGACTGACATTTTTGCAGACACACAATTCCTTTTAAAAACTGAAATCTGTTAAAGAAATTGAGAACATCATATTTGTTAATCAGCACTGTGTTGTCACTCTCCATATTTATTATGAAACACATTTTTATAACCATGAAATAAATGAGTAAATGAATAAATAAAAAAGAACTTGGCTGTGGATGAGTAATCAAAGCAATTCAGCCCAGCTGATCCGTACCAAATGTCAGCAGATTTTTATTTTAAACCATGAGTAAAGCGTTTTGAAATTTATCTTTGCTTTTCAGATACTCTGGGTGAATATTTCTTTTACTGCTTCTGCTTCTTTTGCCAAGGATCTGAATCAATGTTCTAAAAACTGTAAAAGGAACACAGAGGATTTCCATTTCTCTTGTGCTACATGTCCTTAACATGTATTGGAAGCGGGCACAGCTATGGCTAGTGTTGAATCTGAGTTAAAGGACAGCATTGTCAGCCAATTTACCGCTCATTCCTGCGTTGCTTAAAGACTTACGATTTTCTGACGTTGGATAACAGGCATCCAAAAGTAATGACGATACCCTGTTCCAGAAGACGTTCTGCTTCAGAAGAAGGGTTCACAGGCAGAGTCTGCATTTTGAAGGTATTTGAAATGCTGTGTTGTATGCCTGTATGTCCAAAGACAATCATTAAATAAGCAGTACCCTGCAAGTGAGGACCTGCATAGAAAGCCACTTATCTTTTAGTTCTGCTTTTTTATTCTGTATGATATCTGTCGTATGAAAAAATAATCCTGTAGTCCTTGAAATTATTTGTGTGTGATTATCGTGTTCCTTCATCTGTTACTTGGGCAGGTTTGAAAACAGAATAAGGTAGGGATTTTACTTTCACTGTTGCCTATGCTAAGATACACTGAACAAGTTGTGCTTTTAGGTAGATTTTTCACAAATCCTTTTTGTTGATCGATTTGGGATAATAACACAGTCACAGTATTTTTCCTGGGGATACAGTGATTCCTGCTCTACCTCAAAGCAACTCAGGCGTACGCAGTGCTCTGAGGGCAAAAATGACAGGTCTTGTGCCAAAGTGTGTGACTGGGTAATCAAGCTTTATGTGTTTTAACTCCAGTGATCACAGATGCCCATCTGTAAACTGGGGAGCCTGCTGCCTGTGAGGTGCTTACTGCACTGTTAATATTACTGGGGGCTTCAAGGTCTTTATGCCTGCCTGGGAACGCAGATAACTGGTTCAGTGGAGCGTGAGAACGGATGATAACAATACAAGTCCAGTGGCATTTAAATGATGTTGAGTTTATCTCCTTTTTATGTACACCAAACAGGTGAATTTAGCATTTATTTTTTTTCCCCCACCATTGCTCTGTGTACTTGGACACTGCTCTCCTATGTTAGTTGGTATCTCTGACAGTCGTGGGAAGATTGATGTGGTATCTTTCTGAAACGTTGTGCCAGAGGTTTCTCCAGCCCACTTTGTACTTCCCTTGCAGTGCTGCCGGGGTTTTGGCTGCCAAGCTCATGGCAGAAGTGTGCTTTCAGGCAGATGAAGCTACTCTTGGGGGATAACGGACCAAAAGAGAGGGTGCAGTTGCAGAAGAGCGTTAAAAATTATTAAATGCTAATAATTCATTCTAAGTGTTCATAGAGAGTTGCGCCACAGCTTATTTGACACAGAAGAACTCAATGTTGAATAAAACTGGGAAGTTTTTTTTTTTTTAAATCAAAAATACCATTTTTTTCAGTCATTACTAAACACTACAAGTTGCAGTAGATCTTGACAACTTGCAATAGAGCTTTCTGGAAGATGTTTGAAATGCCATGGAAGCAAGATTAATAGGTGCAAGTGAAAGGGGTGAAGACTGATGTCTTTGAAGTTCAGCCTCAGAAAATTCAAGTTTTCCCACTTTGTTTGCATCTCACTATGTAGATTTAAAAGGAGGTTAGTGCGAAATAGGGCTTGCCTCAAACATCCTATCTACTTTCCATCTTACCAAAAAAATCCCTTTCCAAATTGGTTGCTGATGACCAAATATAAGCTTGATGCATTCACAAAGATCCGGGCTCTTGTTCTGCTGACGCAGAGCACCAAGGCGTCACTTTCTTGGGAGCACGTCTTCGCTCTGCCTCAGCTGCCAAAACTGGTCACTTAGGCATTAATGATGGACAGTGAGTTGCAGACATTGTCCTTTGTCTCTTTCCTGGTTTAATAAACCTGGTTTAATAAAAATTTTTACTTCTTAAATATAAGTATTTTAGAGGACAACAGTGAAAGAATTTTTTTTTCTTCCTTCCTAGATTTGTTCGGACTGGCCCCTGTAGCTCTACTGGTGAATTCCTCAAGTGCTGTGGTCCCCTCAAATCATATTCCCTCTTCTAAGTGCTTATGCATGGGCTTCCCACCTTAACATCCTTTTGGCCCACAACTGGAATACCGAGTGCTTGAAAATTAAAATTTTGCCTGTCAATTGGAGGTACCAAACTTGTATGAACTGTGGTTTGGCGTTAGTGTTTCTTAGCTGGTTGCAGTATTGTATGTGAATTTTTAGCTTTGCATGAATAATAACCAGCATGACTGTATTCCAAACTGAAACGTCCCCATTGAGATAGTCTCCCCAGCTCTGTTCGAAGTGTGTTGTGTTGCTTAAGTCAATTTCCCTTTAAGTGATTATTAATCCTACCTACGCTGCTAATTATATTTTGTTTTCAAGAGCAGATTTATGGTAAAGGTATGCCGAGAACTCCTCTCCTTAAAAAGCGGACTTTTCTGGCTGAATTTTGTTTGCATTTCTGTTTAGCTGTTTTGGATCTTGACATATGTTTTTAAGAAGGTACAAATCAGCGTTGCTGATTCCAAAAAGTTTGAGTGAATATTTTTGTCATTCTGCATGCTCCTGAACAGACACCTGCATTAGTGAATGAGAGCGGGCTGGCTTGTGCATGAATTCAAGTTAATTAGTCGAGTAGAGTCTGCAATTCTTGTTTTTATTCAGGATATGGTATTTTTTACAGAGGGTAGAAATTTTCTTCTGAAGCAGCAGTCAAGGTGTGGATAGACCTTCTATCTGTGTATGTTTATACACCGCTGTTTATAGGCTACACGCAGCTCTCCCCCCTCAAAATTGCAATGTCTTGTGTTAAACATGAAGCCTTGCAATCCAAATACCTCTTCTGAAAGCCTTGGTACAGAACTATGTTGAGCAGTAAAATTCAGGTTTTGTGATACCTTGCAAAACTAATCTTGTAAACATAAATTAGCTAAACATTAAGTTTTCAATAGCTTTTTTAACAAGAGTTTTTTCAGTTGAACGGTTTGTTAAATTTTCCAGCAGTTCTGAAATAAAAAAAACCCACTGCATTTTCTTAATTAATTATGGAAATTGGTACAACTTAATGTTATGCTTCAAAGAAAACAAATCTAGAAGCAACAGCTCACCCCAAGCAGTGGTCTGATGGAAACCAAACATTTTGAAAACAGCTTAGTGTTATGGGAAGAGAAATTATGCTCAGCACAGTTCCTTTTGCCATGTTGACTGGCATCTGCTCTGTGGGGAGCAATTTGCCTGTCCTGCCAAGGAGAAAAAAGTATGGTAACGCACTGGCAGCTGTTAATGGCAGTGACTCAGCTACCAGAGAGATATGGAGAGAAAACACATCTATTCCATGAGCAGAATTATATAAAGGCTCTGTTCCTTTTAGTGAGAGATCTTATACTTTCCTGTCTTGAAGTGCTCGGAATCAGAAGACATAGATAGGGATATTCTGTTATTGTTTTGTTGGTATCTTCTGTTTCTGAACCTACGTGTTTATTGCAAAGCACAGCTGAAGGGCAAGCTAACTGACATTTAAGCAGAGCGTATATTGACCACTGATTTTTTTTTTCCTTCTGTATCGTGGCTTCATGGAAATATTCCTCTGCTGCAGTTGTCTGAGGGAAAAGATTTAAATATCAATTCATACCATTCCTGTCTTTGCCTGCAAGTTTTTGAAGTCAATTGAATTGATAGTTATCTCCTGCTAACTTTTATCTCTCTGACTCACATTTGAATGCTGCCTGGCCGTAATGAGGAGAAGGTGATAAGGCCATTGCCAGACAGACACCATCTCCATGCCTTTAACAGAGCTGAGATTTGATTCTGCTGCTGCCCGCATTATTGTGTCATATTTTTTTTGCCTCCCTCGCTTCCTGGTCGTTCCTTTGCGGCCAGTCATGACTCAGGTGCTGCTGGTTGCTGTTAGCGCTCAGGATTTATGAGCCAGCTTTCATGGTGGGTAGCACATTCCTGGCGAGAATTAAATGTACGGAGTGTCCTGGATTATCACTCAAGGCTGGTGTGGTCATGAAAAGCATGTGGTCGCATTCTAGGGACTGATTATTTCTCGAGAGGTCCATCCACTAGCAAGGAAGTACTGAGGAAGCATTATAAAAAGTAAAAATATTAACAGTGGTGATTTTTCAGTTAAACTTCAGGGAAAGTATTGCGGTATGACCCCCTCATCAAAAAAGTACCCATAAGATAAGTCCTTTGTTAGAGCAGAAGAATTTTTATTGACTCTGAATGTTTATCCAGTCTGAATTGTTGCTTATTTATGCCTGGCTAATCCTGGGGATCACTTGAGCAATGTCAAAGGAGCTTGACAGAAAAGAGCGTTACTGTGTAGTTCCTCAAGTGATGTTTTTATCAGGTGTGTTAGTCTGTGTTAGACTCTTGAATAATTCCATGTTGTAAAAAAACCCTAGAACATTCTTCTGGCTACTTACTGGTGTGTTTGTGAATGTTTTTGATTTTTGTGACACAATAGAATAGACCATATTCTGGGTATTTTGTATAATGGCAGTGCAGAATGTTACAACTCTATCTACTCGGCAAAATGTCTTGCTGAGATATAAATAGATTTCTAATGACTGTCAGGCTCTGTGCCTAAGAAATTTCTTATAGATATCTCATTACGGAACTAACATCATTAATAAAATAGCTGAAATATTTTGCAAATGCAGGAATATTTTTTACATCAGTAACTGCAAGGAAAATACCTACCATATGCATAATTTGAGGCTGATTTAAAAACTGTAATTTATCATAATTATCTACATATTATAATGGCAAAACACACTTAATTGCTTTTGACTGGACTGGTATTATGATGAGAAGGAAAGTTAACAGCAGATGGCCCTACTGTCAAAACTGTAGTCTCTTAACCCAAAATGAAGTAGCAGACTGAACATAACATGTTTCTGGCTCCTTTTTCTGATTTTCAGCAGTAAGTATGAACTAGCATTTGGTGAGGTTGTGAATGTTTACAAAGCAGTAGAAATAGTCTTACATGGGGACAAAAACAGCAAAGAAAACTTGACTTGGTAGGATTCCTCATTGCATTATGACAGACTTTCTAAAGGATATTAAGTTGTTCAAAATATTGAACTGGACTGGAAAGGAAATTATTTCCAAAATATTAGAATCTATTATAGCACTGTTTTCTGCCCTCTTACCACCGTATGTGCATCTTATACTTCCATAGAGCAATGAAAAAAAAGTGCTTTATCTTCTATAGCTGTCTGGCTATGAACAAATAAATTAGTTACCAGTGGAAAAAATGGCTAATTTTGCTGTGCTTCAAATAAGTTCAGCTTTGCTGCATCAATTGCAATATGCCTGAAGGATTTGTCATATATTAATCACAATGTGCGTGCACAGATGTGGTGCTGTAAAAACCCCAGCATTTCCACTTACAGAATGCCTCAGAGAATTGGAGAATTTAAGATTACATTTGTACAAAGTTAAATTACAGAATGGGGGAGAAAAAGGAATTTTTTTTTTAATTTTTTTTAATGTCTAGCCAGAGACAATCACAATAAGCAGGTGGTACATTATACCGCTGAATGGTCAATGAAAGTAAATTAGCTGCTTCAGTTGATAGAAAAGAAATGCTGGTCCGTTCAGCTTAAATAAAGGTGACATGTTATTTGTGAAATAATGAGAATACCCAAATGTGGTTTAACCCCAAAGTTTGTTTGTATATATTTATGTACATTTTGTGTGTGGTTTGTATTATAGATTTTATAACATTTAATCTTCGAGACTAAAATAATGGGTGAATTTATTAGAAAGCAGAACTCATTACAGGGAGAGATTTATTATTTGCTTCATGTCAGAATAGATCTTGTTCAGATGTGCCCGTCGATGGGAAAATGTAATTTGTTCATCGTAGTAACAATGCGTAAAAGGAAAACAGTGGGACAGATATTTTGCACTTAAGCATTTTCCCCTTTTATAAGGGGAATAATAAAAGAAAGATTTTAGAAGATATCTTATTGTTTTTAAGGGCTAACTGAAATAAATTAGTAGATTTTTTTAGATCAGAATTAAATATTAGACATAAACGGGCTAGTAAAAAATTATTTTAGAATAATTGTTAACAGTGAGATGATGCACATATCGGAGTAGATATATTTGGACAAATTTTCTATATGTTAATGTTTTAAATTTTTTGCAATACATCATCATTTGGTATTGTTCTTTCTGAAAGCTGACAGCCAGTTGCCAGGTACAATCTATCTTGTGCCTGTTTCAGGAGGCAGTTAGTTTTTTAACATTTACATTTGTCCCTTAGGCTGTATAATCTAGACCCTTGCTTCAGCTAATGTAGATACACAGTGTGACACTTTTATAGTGTCATGTAGGTATACAGGGAGGAGTTGCTCCAACTTTCTATGCTCTTTCAAAACCTAACAATGTTACAAGATATAGTTCGAATAATTCACTATGCATACCAATAAACTGCTTGCAATAAGTATATAATTTTTGTCTAGCCTACTGTGTCATAGTAGACACAAAGATATTTAAAATCAGTTGTACAAAAGCTTGTCATAGACCTCCCATTCTTTATTTTTCCTTGGAATCATTCTTGTCTTTCTAGGAGGCTCTCAAGATATGCGTTCTTTCAACTTCCAGTGGTGTGATATTTTTCTTCTACCCCATGCTGGTCTTCTGAGCATCCTCTAAGAAGGTTTCTGTGATCCAAAGTGGAGTTCCAAGTTCAAATTAATTAAAGTATCTCATTATTTAAATCTAAGTCATGTACTATAGAGGTTGTTTGCGAGGCTTTAATGAATAAAGTTTGAATTAAAATGAAAAAAACTTAATGATTCACTTATCTGCTGCTAATATTTCCCTACGTTCCCTTACAAAATATTAATGCAGTACACAAGGGTATTTGAAACAGGTTGAAGAGCATAATTTCACAGGACTTTCTAAACATTTACCTGCTAAGATATATTTTAAAATGGATGCCTTCTACAATTCTGGGAACATTCTGGCTGCTGATGGAGAAACTTATTTCTCACTCCTGTGGCAGTTTTGCCCCACACTCTTTTGCACTCTCAAAAACCTAAGGAAAAAAGCAAAATACATTTGCAAAACTTCATTGATTTTGATGGTTTAAAATTTTGCCTGTAATACTCTTATTTTTCCTGTGCCTTCATTTTTTTTATTACTTTATTTTAGTCTCTATTGAGCTTCTAATTCACTTTTGTTTATTGTTCATCATAACGTTTTGCTCTCTGATGGCAAAGACTATGTTCCCTGTATTTTTATGCAGAGGGTTGAACTGGGGAATATGTAGTTACCATCAAGCTTCCAAAAACCTTTCCTTAAAAAACCCCCCATTTTTTGTTTGTAGCAGGTTGACAATTGAATGCTTGAGGAGTGAAAGCAGAGCAGAAAACCAGGAAAGGAAAAAAGGCTAGATATAAAAATATGTAAATATTCTGAATGTGACAACAAAATGATGAATAGAATCATTACAAGAAAATTAAAATAGTAAGTAAGGAAGTAGCTTTAAAATTATGGCTTTACATTTTTAGTCCAGTAAAATATTCCAGCATGGGTCAAACAGTTTGATTTTACAATGATGGCTTAGGTCTTGAGCAAAGGAGTAATAATCTCCATCAGTCTGCGTTTATAGGGAAGTCTTTCTTTTTCATGTAACTAATTAGAATGAAATATCCTTGTGTTTAGCTTCTTAATGTATAGTCATATTCTTATGTTTCAGCCCTGAATAGTACTCTACACTTTTCTATAGAACTATTGTTCTTGCTTCAAATACGAAGTCATGGCTTAGCTGTGAAAGAACTAACTGGCTGTTCTTTGTTGCTGTGAAATGATTAAGTTTGGGGTTTTTTGTGGTGTTTTTTTTTTTTTTCCCCCCCCTATTACTTACACCTGAAAACAAGTGTAGGGGTGAAATGAAAATAATATTTATTCAAAATGAGTCTTAAGTTCTTAAAGGCTTGGAGGTCGGCACTGTGCTGTTGCACATGGCAGCAAACCAGCAGATTTTGGCAATACAGACACAACATAATGCCTCTAACATTTTTCTTTTTCCTGCTGGAACAGGCAAGCTCCAAAGGCCTGTGTTGACAGGTAATGAGATCTAATAAGCAAGGGGAAAAGGGGTGGGTGGGAATGAAAGAATAAGGGAATATCCATATTCATTATTTAATCAAATAAAATTCTCTTGGAGGATTCTGTGACTACTCAATCCTTGCTTCAAAAGCTTCTCTGTGATAGCTGTAAACAAATTACCTTACGAATAACTTCTTAATCAGGGAAGAGTAGAGCTGTTCTCTACTTGATCTCTCCCTTTGGGTGGTCCCAGTCAGAGAGCAGCAGCCTTCCTCCTGATGGCTTGGCTTCAGAAAAGCTATATGGTATTATGCTGACAGCTGTAGACCTCTCTTTGTTAGGGATAACAAACATCCTGTGCTGAGGACAGCATCAAGCCCAGCTTGCAGTATGCCCAATTAGAGAAGCTAAAATCTCATTTGTTTCACCATGGGAGTCTCTGAAAGCACACCGTTTTGGCCTCATTATGGTATTTTTAACTTTACAAAAACAATTTCATTATGGAAATTAAAGAAGCTCATTTAGTCTTAGCATTTATGCTGAACTTAATAAATTCCACAAGTATATCAGCTGCCCTAGTGTGCAGGCTTTCTCTTCTTTATCTCAGTAAAAAGTTGTTTTAAAAACTATTTGCAGACGCTGTTTCATAAAGGAATGTGCCATATTGATATAGTGGTTATTTAATACTAAAATGAACAAGTTCCTGGACTCCACTGTCAGTCATTTTCCTTTGCTAAACATCTGAGCAGTGACCAGCATTTGCTGTGCTGACACCCATGTAAAAGGGACAATCAAGTCTGCAGTTTTCCTCCAGGTACTTGAGATATTTTTATATTTGTGATATTCCAAAATACAATTTCTCTTATGAATCTTAAAATCTTTCATGGTTCAATGCAAATGACAAGTAGAGCGGTGCTTTCCTATGATTGTGTTAAAAGGTAAGGATCTCAGTTCAAAGTTGTGCAGGAAAATCCTGCCAAGGATTTTAAATTAGTTGTGGATGTATCTTCCATAGGTAACTTGGGAGAGACTGTTTATGCTTTTCTACAATGTGAGGAAGGGAAGAGGACAACCACTTTCCCATAATGCGTTATAGGAAGAAAAGTGAAATAGAGATGCTGACAAACTTTTATATTGTCTAAAGATGTTTAGCGATGAGAGTACACTGATGAGAGACCATTTTGTGACTCCACAGTCAAAAGTATTTGCAAACAATGCTGAAAAATGAATAACCAAATAGGAAATAGTGCAACTTTTTTAGCGAGTATGTTACGTAAATAATTTGGCTTGTCATAAGTAGGAAGCCAAGAAGGACCATTGTTAGGTGACAGGCTGGGTTCTCGATTTTTCATACTTTTTAGCTACCCTTTTTGGTTTTCAGTCTTCCAAATGGAAAGAAGAGAGCTAGATATATCGTTACGGTTTTTTTATTAATGTTTTAGCTTCATTAAAGTAGTAGTAGTGTAGGACATGTTCAACAGAAAATCCCAACAAATCCAAGGTCGTGGAATCCAATGCTCTGCCTAAGATTGCTTTATTATAGCATGTCACAAATTTGAATATACTTTACATAAAATGAGCACAGGTGGGACAAGAGTTGTGAGGAGGGGTGGTTACAGTACGTAACAATTTTCCGGAGCAGAGTAGTTGTGTGCTTTTGAGAATGAATGTATGAACGGGGAATTTTAACCTGAGTGAAGGGTATGGGTAGAGTAGTTAGTGGAGAGGAGGATACGTATGCATGCATATGAGTATGCAAGCATGCTCAACATGTTTATGTGCCAAGCTGGTCAAGTAATACTGCCAAACATGCCAGCAGGGAGGTGTGGAGGAAGGCTAATGTGAAAGCTTATTGTATGTGTGAGCTGGGCCCTATTGTCTGAGCACATTTTGATCAAAGTAATATGATCCTTCATGAAAATCATGATAAATGTATCTTAATTAAATAGTCTTGATTAGGTATCTAACTTGGAAGTAATGCAGGCTTACGTGTGTGACTAGTGGAGAGGCTCCATCAGTTATTCCCATTTTTTTCCCCAAGTCAGCCTCTCCAACTGTTTTGTGTTTTCTCCTTTTTTCAGACTCTAAATGTACCCTTTGGAATGGAGAGGTATCTGGAAGCTTTCACAATATGATTTTACTCCGGATACTCTGCTGTACTGTACTACATAAGTCAGTGAAGAGCTGTCAGATGATAATGTCTTTTAGTCCCTAGCAATGCAGGTTAGGGATTGGATTCCTTGAAGTACAGGTGAAAAGGCTGTTTATTCCATTAGCTACATGTGAAAAGCTTTAGTGTCCCTGAAATGTTTCTTAAAGGTGAAATAAATCAATAAAAGGAGGTTGCTGTAACCGTGCAGTTACTATATAGTTCTGAAAACAAACTAAATTGATTGTAAGCCTCTGTTTTTATGTATTTTTCACCCTTGGAATATGTCCCAGTGGTTTGTTCTTTGTTAGAATGATCCTGTTTACTTAATAAGCTATAAATATGTTGAGCTCAAGTCAACAAAGGTGTTTTCAACATACACAGCATTATAAATAAACCAAATCTTTTCTTATGTCTCTTAGGGGCAGCAGTAGGAGAAAGGTAATCAGTATCAGTGGGGCACCTGAGGCTTTTCTGGTCTCAGGTGCCAAATTCTTCTTTCTTGCTGCTGGTGCTGGCACTGTCACTACCACTCCATTTTTTCTCACCCTTGTAGGCAGGAGCTGAAGGAAATAGGAGTGAATGAGACAGAGGCAACCTCATTCCACTGCTCTTCATCTTTCCTCTGCTGTCACTGGAGCTACCCCATCAGCTTCCTCAAATTCCCTGTCTTAAGGTTTATTTAGACTGGTGAGAGGTGTCTGCATCCAGCATAACTAGCTGAGTCATTTTTCAGAGAAGTATCTGTCTAGTTTGCTTCAAAAGTAGGTGGTGTTTAACAGCCATAATAATTTGTTTCTCCTGTAGCTTGCTTTTCCAGTGAAGCTATGCCATTTTCTGTAGTCAGAACGTGTGATATCTTTTTTTTTTGTTTGCTTTATGAAGGTGAAGTGATGCAAAAGGCTGTTTTCCATAAAATGGTTCATTTCAGTTCTTAAAAAGTTGGGTTTTTTTTTTTTGTTTGGTTTTTTTTCTCCTGAACCCCCAAATTCCTATGTTATTGGGAGCTGAGGTGATGATTTTTAGCTCTTCAGCAATGTGATATGAGGTAGAAACTGGTGCTTCTACCAACTCTTTAAATAAGTGAGCATAAATAAAAATATTGAAACAGAGGATTGGTGCAAATGGTTAGCCTGCAGTTGGCATACACCAGATATTCTCTTAAACTACAGATGCACAGCCTCAATCTCTCTTTGGTTCTTTGGGTATATTCAAAACTTGACTGCACCCTCTGATGCAGCATAAAAGTTGGCCTGGCTTTGAGTGAGAAGTTGATCAAGATGACCTCCACAGGTCCCTTCCGACCAAAGTTATGCTATGGTTCAAAGTCTCAGCAGGGAAGGGCTAGCAGATGCTGGACATCCAGTTCCAGTGGCTAGTCTTAGTGGAAGCATAATTCTTTGCCAAAACATGCTATAAACAGCTGGGAAAAGCAGGGTCACAAATAAACAGTGATTTGAAAATAATTCTGTGGACTCCTCAGGGTCCTGAGCTGGCATTGCCACCAAAAGCAGAGCAGTGTGCTATTCCTTTTTCTGTCCCCCCTCTCTTCTTCTTTCTCCTGCTCTTCTGCAGATATCCCCTATCCCTACCTGGTTAATGCACCAAACATTGTGTAGCTTCATTGTGAAGAGATCAGGAGACTCATCTCCCTGAGAAATGTATTTTTAATGGGATAAGATTTAGTTGGATTGTTTGGTGATGTGGTTTGTTTTGGTTTTGTATTGTTTTTTTTTTTTTAACTTCTGAGACAAAACTTGTCTGGACTGCAAAAATGTGTGAGGGCATGGGTGTCTTGAGAACAAACTGGGCTAGGAAAATTGTAATATTTTGATTTTTTAATTTTTTTTTTTACTGCATGTGTAACAAAACAAGTAACACAAGGCAAGGTAGTCTTGGAGATCTTTATTTATTCATACAAATCTAAAAAAGAATACGATTCCTGTTGAGCCTGAATAATGGCAGTCTTCAGTCATTTGGTGTCCTCTGAGACTTACTTTTGTTCACTATGTCAAATGTCATTTTATGTGTTAGAAAACATCAGGACTCCATCTTAGATAAACTACATAAAAAATGCAGTTTCTCTGGCTTTCTTTTGAAGCCAATTAAAGTGTAAAGCTGAAATGATACAATGTGGTTAAATTATAGATCAGTGTTGTGCATGTGTATCCTTGAACCGTACTCAGTCCATTTTATGCTCTTATAAACCACTGAAACAGTATGTTTACTTCCTTTACAAATCAAGCAAATCTTGTTTTTATTGTAGAGAGTGGGAGGTGAAGTAATAATGGAGTGGGAGGATAATTTAGAATAGAGGTACCTGCAACATGCAGATACAGTGCTCCAGAGTATTAGGATATGTTATGTTCCTTTTGAAAAGTTGTTTGTAATGATAGTTAATAGCATCCCACAAGAGGAAGCAGACTGTAAGTATGCTGAAATCCAATGAAAGTTGAGATACAAAGTTCAGAATCATTTATATCAGATGAGAATCTTAATAGGAGGGCAATCAACAATTTTGTCAGGAGCTCAGTCCATAATCCTTCAATTTCTTGAAAGATAGCGAGTTGTCTGACCTGGCTATTTTCTAGAAGAACTGTGTATTTGGTAGTTATCAGAAACTGAAAGGGCGATAATGTAGAAAAAGAGTTGGAGAAAAGATAGTAATTCTATCTGGTAATGAGGCAATGTGTTCCAGCCAGAATTTCTTTTCCAGCTGGCATATAACAAAATGAAGAAAAATGGAAAGTGAACATTTAACCTCCGTCTTATGTTTCCTCCTAGTTAGGTTGTCCTATTGCGGTTTAACAGAGTTGCCATCCTTTAACTCAACTGTGTCTGCTTAGTAAACAAGAGGCTCCACCAGTGCCAGTGTTTCTTCTGCCTCAGCTATTTCATCCTCAGGAAAGGAAACCACCTGCTCGAAACAGATTCCTTAGTATGCACACATGCATCTGATCTGATCCAGTAAATAACTACTTTTCACAGACTCATATAGCGTCTTTTTCTAGAGTGGAACAAGCTGCTGTTCTAGGTTGAGGAGTTACCAGCTGAAGGAAGCTTTGAAAATTTGAAAGGACAGATTTTGGCAAGAGAGAGCAAATGAAAATAATAGAGCTCTGTCCTCTGACAAAACTCTCTTTGCAGGAAGCTTTTCATAGCAATCTGGTAGGAAACTTACCTATCAAAACAAATGCTGACTTTTAAGGAATGCCTTCTAGGCTCATCTCAGTTGTTTTCACAATTGTGGCTTTGAATGGTTTTGGTTTTCACTGAGAAGAAAAAAAGGTTAGCAGTGTTGCAGCAAAGTTCTTGTTGAAATGTTGATGTCAAAATTGGTGTGGCATTTATCATGAGTGCATATACATATATTTATGTGTAGGTATATATATGTGACATCTGATGGCAGCATTAATGAATGAAGGAGTATTAAAAACTTGCTTTTTAAGGAATTCTGGTGTTGGTTCATCACGTAGCCTTGAAGAAAATTGGAGAGGAGGACAGAATTGAATGCTGAGTGGCCAGTTAAAGAAGTCTGGTGAAAAATTATGTTAGTTATAACGAGCAATATGATGGTGTTGTGTTGCAAATTTAGTGGTTTCATAAAACAAAAGCCTTTCCTCAGAGCAGGCGTGTCCATGAACGTATGGCTTTGGAAATGAACGGGAAAGTGTTCACCTGTTGTATCCTACTTAGTGAAAGTAGTTGCAACCCTTCCCCTTCACCCAGTCCTTTGCTCTGGTAGACATCTCCTTACCCTCCCCTCTCCACCCATGCAAGTTCAGCATCACTTTCATGTCCCTTCGCTACCTAGAGTCATAGGAAAGCGTTTCTGTTGTGGTTACGCATTTGTTGGGCTGCTTATGCCAGTTTAACCACCTCTTTTCCCCTCATCATGACTCTTTTCCTTGGCTATTATGTAACCAGGTTAATATAAACCTCCCTTGAAGCAGTTAAAGTATTCCAAACCAGTAAGTATCTAACAGGCTTTCTGCAATTACCCCATCTGTATGCAGAAGACAAAGTAACTTCAGGAAGATCTGTTCCTGGTGAGTCCTTTCCAAGCAGTAAGATTACACCTTAATGTATATCAACAAGTTCAAACAATTTTACTGTGTTAGTCTTTGCTTAGGACATCCCAAAATATGCAAATTTCATATGATATGCAAGCTTCATTTGATATGGAGTCTCAGCAGATCCAGTGGACTGTCAGTGAAAGGACATTGACCAAGAAATGTAACCAGCTTTTGGTTACAAGACATTGAAATCTCTTGTAAATGGAAATAACAAGTTCAGTAGAAACTTTGACCCAAATGGATCATTAGTTGCAGCCTACAGATTCTTTTCCAAATCATTAACTGCATCTCGTGGTGTCTTGCAAAGAAAGACATGGAGGCTATTGCTTAATGAGTCTTTCCTTAAAATAGATCAGACAGCTTAGCTTCTTACAATTGGCCAATTTAGGACTTAGAAAAGGGTTTAATTTAATTCAACCACTAGGGCTTTGTAAATGAGTATATATGTATATGTGTTCTACATGCAATAGAAAATTGTCAGGTGTGTTATATACTTCATTTACTGTAAACTCCCACCTGTCCTGCCTAAATTTTGCCCATTAATCTGTCGTGGACTTTTAACACTTCAGACACACATTTCTAAACAGCCCAAATAGTTCTCTGTCAGAATTAACCTGTCATATGATGAATTCTTTTTTTTTTTTTTTAAACAACCAGGAATGAATTTCTGTTAGTTTGTGTATTTTATAGTGATATTGTGCATGCACAGCCACACAAACATGAATACACTGTTACTCCCACCTTTTGTCAAATCCAGGGTAGTATTTTGTAGCTCATGATGGATTTCTGGTTTGTATCTCTTGGTCTACCAGGTTATAAAAATGAGAGATTTGTGCTATGTCTGTATAGGAATAGACAGAGGTAGGTGTATTCTATAAATCAGTGCTTGATTTTTATGTAAAATTTAACGTTGATAGATTTGCCTCATCAATTAAATAGGCAGCATTGAGGCATTGTTATGAGAATTGCTGTTTTTTTCTCCCAAATAAATGCTGGCACAAATTTGTAATCCCATGTATTTTCCTGACTTTCTCAGGATTTTTTTAAAAAATAAAATCCTTGAAGAATCTACCTTATTTCATTTTTTACCGTTCTAGTAAGCCACAGATGATGTTAAAGTAATCAAAGGAGAGATTAGGAAAAACATGACTTTCATTAATACTTAACTTTCTGTACAGATTTGCAGGAGAGCAGATCACACTTTGTTTTTGGGATGCTCTGGGGAGGAGACACGTTCAGGGACCATCCATCCTAGGGTCCCCATGGTGCTCAGGAAGGTAACGGTTGTTACTTACTAATGTAAACACTGGGGTCTTGGGGAAGGAGGAGGGAGCTGGTCCGGCTGGGGATGTGAATCCTGTCGCTATGCTACCCCCTGCATTTGGATGAGGAGCACGGTGTGGAGCTCTGCCCAGCCTCGGGGGTGTTGCCGGCGCTGAAGTTGCTGTAGGACAACAGGGTGACTGAGGTCCCAAGACTCCACAGGGCAGCGTCCGCCCTCTTTTCTGTAAGTTGGGGTGCGAGGGGACAGTAAGTCAGCCCTGGCAGCACAGGTGCCAGCTTCTGCTGGAAGCTTCTGGAGGACATCTGTGTGCATTTGCACAGAAGAGGAGCTACAAATAAGGTTTATTTTGGTGTACTGTTACTTTTCTCTTCTCTTCTTTCCTGCTCTCGGTCAAAATGGAAATTGCCTCAGAGAAAGCAAGTTCTTCCACCCTAATGTGACATAGGGATATCTGTAATGGGGGGATGAGAACAAAAGCTATTACATTTATGCTGCATCCTGTCTCCAGGAGAGGCCAATAGCAGATGCTTAGATGGCAAAAATTAACTGAACAAACTCACTGTGCTTTCCGTTCCTTTACCCTTCCTTCTTCCAGCAACTGGATAGGTGGATAGCTTCATAAGCGTTGCCACAAGAGGAGAAGGAAGAGAGCAGCTGAGGGGTTTATTTATTTGTTTATTTATTTATTTAATATTTAACTTCCCCAAATGCTACCCTGATGCTTGAATTATCAGTTCTTTGGAGCAGAGTTTTTCATACTTTAATCTCATTTTGCAACTGTAGTTTGATTCATATCTGAATAACGATTAAAGGTGAGAACAAGAACTTTAAATGCGTATGTTTCATTAGTTAATTTTCCCATTGAATTGTTAGGTCTTTTTAGAACTACCTATTTAAATTTAAATAAGATGTTATTACTGATTGTTCAGTTGTGTAATTTTAACTCACATTTATTTGTCTTTTGTATGATATTATCCATTCTTACGTACAATTATTAAACATGTGATTCAAAATCATAGAGAATTATCAAGCAATGACTGTTAGAGTGGAAACTTTGCATTTTATCATTATTTTATATTTAGGCTTCAATTAACAGTAATATAAACCTGGAAATATTTTGACACTTGATTGGTTTTTTCCTTTGTTGGCTGGTTGAAATGGTGCTTTGCTTTGAATGGCATTTCTGTGCAAGTCTCTGGCATGGTAACTCTGGAAGCACTGGTCAATCTGAAAAAGTTAAGAACTCTGTCAGGCAACTCCAGGTAGAATTTTATTCATTTTGGTGATGACTGGAAGAGTAGATGAATAGTTGCATCAACTTCATTGTCTGTTGACGTCTGTAGAACCTAAACCAGTCAGTGGTTACTTTGAACAAATGGTTACCTTCCAGCTGAAAAGCATCACCATCCCCTTTTTGGTTTTAAAATGTTAATTCACATCATGATTTGCTACTTGGTCTGCAAGAAAAGAGTGATTTGGCACTGTGAGGGGATGATTTGGGTGTACATAAGTCCTCACAGGGGATGTAAATGGGGACCAGGCTTCTGGTGTGACAGATGGGATGGAAGACTGGGTGATCGCAGTATGGGCTGGATTGAAGATGAAATGGAAGATGGGGGTTTGGGACCCTCCTCAGTACGGTGAGGGAAAAGCAATGATATGTGCGGCTGGGAGGAAGAAGGTTGCTGAATGGTCTTTGGGTAGGAGAGAGATTGTGTCCTGCAGAGGACAGGAAAGCAGAGAAATCCTTGGGCATGTAAAAGTGACACCATCTAATTTTATTTTAAACAAGGAGCAGGACAAAGCATGGGAAATGAGGCTGGTGGAAGATAGCAGACTTCACACTGGAATATTTCTGAAAAACAATTGATTGGCTTTTGAGACTTTTAGATGGTTGAAGTAAATGAGTTTCGGCCATTTCTTAAAAACATGGATCTGGAAGTCCCTTGCTTTTTGGTATAAAAATAGATGATTGTGCTGAGATCCAGCAGTGCCAGTACCAGTGGGTAGAAACTGCTGCTGAGCTGCACATTGTTTGTCTTTTTTTTTTCCTGAAAGACTTGGCAAGAAGACTGTCTGGAAGATTTTTATCTGACTGGAACCTCAGTTGACTTGTTGCAACTCTTCCCTTAGGATTTGATGACATTGCTCAATGCAAAAATATTGTGTAGCCCTATTTGAAGCCAGGCTGTTTTCCCTGTTTCAGCTCTCACAGAAGTCTTTTGGCTCTGGCTGATATTTGAGGCCCACAGAGTTTGTGAACACAGGGTTTGTCTGAAAGGAAACAGGTATTTCTACTTTTCGTTGTATGTTAGAGCTTTGTAGTTCTATTTTATTATGAAGTACAGGTTCTTACGCTTTGCATTTTCGGCCATCTGAAAACTCTGAAGCCAGACAGTTACATTTTATTCATTCCCTACATCTTTTAAAACATCAGGTGGCCCTCAGATTTTTTTTTTGTTTTAATTTTTTTTTCCTTTTAGAAAATGCTTTAGCCTGTACAAGGTGCACTAATTTTATGAAAGTGTCGTGTGTGAAATCAGAGTTTACAGGGAAAGGGACACAGAAATATTTGATACTTTTAGTGTTAAAATGGTATAGTGTTATTTTAAAGGATTGGCAAACTTTAAAGAAATGTGTGTAAGCTCTTCCAAATCATTATAATATAACCTAAGATTTATCTGTAGAATATCTTTGTACTCTGAAGTTAAAAGGAGTAATTGAAGCTTGCAGAAAGGAATCGGGAAAACACTGTAACTCTGGATACTACTGGTGACTGTGTGTATGAGATCATTTTTAATGATCTATAGCTTGCAAATAGTTGGAAAAATTTCTCTTTTATTTCACTGAAAAGAACAGCTTGCAGCAATGGATATATTTTACAGTTGCATCAAGTGCACGGTTAATAAGCAAGGATGGGAAGCCTGGTAGTTTTACTTCTAGCAAAGTTGGCCTCCAGATGATTTTATTAAAGGAATTTTACTTTTTTAAGAGCTGAACTGCAAAAAAAAAAAAAACCAAAAACACACCTCTCATGAAACAGAGCCTGCTCATTGTCTTGTTAACCACATTCCTGCAAAACTTCAGGAACTTCTTCAACAAATCAGTGTAGTTTCAGTTTCTGTGCAGTGTTATTTGAGAGTATGAAGTACAGTTCCCTTTGTTCTAAATGCAGTATGAATTATCACACTACTCTCTCTTTTGGTTTATGGATGCAGTTCTCTCTCTTACCTGGTGGTTGTTGTGACTTACGCATTAACCTGAACAGTTCCATGGGTCCTCAGTCTTTGCAGGTTGGTAAACAAATGTCATGGCACAAGGAAAGACGCATCTGTCAGGAATGTAGAGTGGTTGTCTTGTGGAAAACCAAAACAGCTTTTTCCTTATTTTATATAAAAAAACTTATTTCTGTAATATCCTAATGTATTTTAAAATACAGGGAACTGTGTACAGTATATCAAACCTCAATGCAGAGCGTGAGGGGACTGTTATTCTTTTTTTGCCAAACTTTTTTTGTTGATACAGATTCCTGTGACAGGATATAGGAATAGCATTAGGTTAGGAATAGGGTTTCTATCTTAAAAACAAAACAACCTCCTCCTTCACCCCCCCCAACCAAACAATACCCCCCAACC
This sequence comes from Chionis minor, assembly GCA_013398295.1. Lineage (NCBI taxonomy): Eukaryota > Metazoa > Chordata > Aves > Charadriiformes > Chionidae > Chionis > Chionis minor. The sequence goes on from VZSF01008264.1 coordinate 2,161,882, forward strand.
CCCCCCCCCAGTCTAAAATACTTAAAAAATAAAATGCTTATTTCAATGTTATATCTGGAGTATTTGTATAGGTGAAAACCAATGAGTGTTTTGTAGCAATCAGTAGTTACGTATAATCGAGACAATCTATGTTTTTTACTGGAAAATGTAAGTATGACAATTTACTGGATAGACACAAAGAATAAGAGTAAAAAGGAAAGTGACATGACTTTTAGAGTAGAATCAAAAGATTTTCAATAGCATATGAAAGTTAGTTTTAGTTAAACTATCATTTTAATTGTTGAAACATCTTTTGTAGTTACTGACAAGACTGAAATTCTGTAAATGAGTACTTCATAGTTCTGTTATACACATGGCACCCTTTACCTACCTAGAAAGCCCAGAAATAATTAATTGAAACTTAATGCCACTCCTCTTTAGTAGGGAAGAATGCAGGGAGTATTTGCATGTCCTATACCAGAAGATTAAATTTCAGGTATATTATAAAAGTGGAAAAGAACTATTATGAAGTCTGTGGTTTTTGAAGTGTTCCTAGGTCATACTCTTTAAAAATAGATGTATTTTATTCTGTGACTATATGTTTGAATGTTTGATTTTTCTCTTATTCAGGATATTCTGTCCTGTCCCTCATATACTAATTCTTTATTACTTCTCCCCCCAGTTGTCCGTTGGGGGGTACATCATAAATACTGAATATGTAATAATATGTCAGAAGACCCCACACTCTTGCCACTACAAGTGGCCTCACAAATTGCTACATTTTGCATTTAAACTGGGAAAAGTCTTCTAAAAATGTTACATTACTATGGCTTGTGAACTGGGGAAAGGGTCTTGAGCATGAGAGTTTGCTTTCTGCTTATATTCCATAGTGTATGTAATATAGATTGTATTTATAAATACATATATAGTGTAGTTTCCTGGAAATTCAGAAAATGGTATCTAAACACAAGTCTGGGGAGGAAGGCATTTGTTTGCACATTTAACATTGTACAAATCTAACGCAGACAGGTACGTTATAGTTCACAAATAGTGGCTGTTATTTCCAGATCCTCTGATTCCCTGTGTTTCCCTACAGCCCCACGTGTGTCTAAGTACCTGATAGGAAGGAGTAAAGACCACCAAGGTAGGCTTTTCTTAGTGATGCCCAGTGACAGGACAAGAGGCAATGGGCACAAATTCAAATACAGGAAATTCAACTTAAGCATAAAAAAATTTATTACTGTGAGAGTGGTCAAAGACTAGGCCAGACTGCCCAGAGAACTGATGGTATCTCCATCTTTGGAGACATTTAAAACCCAACTGGACACAGCCATTGACATGGCCCTGAGGATAAGGACTTGGGGGTGTTGGTTGATGGGAAGCTCGACATGAGCCAGCAATGAGTGCTTGCGCCCCAGAAAGCCAACCACATCCTGGGTTGCATCAAAGGAAGCGTGGCCAGCAGGTCAAGGGAGGTGATTCTGCTCCTCTGCTCTGCTCCGGTGAGACCCCACCTGGAGTACTGCATCCATCGTCTGGATGCCCCAGCATCAGAAGGACATGGACCTGTTGGAGAGAGTCCAGAGGAGGGCCACAAAGATGATCAGAGGGCTGGAGCACCTCTGCTATGAAGAGAGGCTGAGAGAGTTGGAGTTGTTCAGCCTGGAGAAGAGAAGGCTGTGGGGAGACCTTATAGCAGCCTTCCAGTATCTGAGATGGGCCTACAGGAAAGATGGAGAGGGACTTTTTACAAGGACATATAGTGATAGGACAAGGGCTAATGGCTTCAGACTGGAAGAGGGGAGATTTAGATTAGATCTCGGGAAGAAATTTTTCACTCTGAGGGTGGTGAGACACTGGAACAGGTTGCCCAGGGAAGCTGTGGAGGCCCCACCCTTGGAAGTGTTCCAAGGCCAGGCTGGATGGGGCTTTGAGCAACCTGGTCTAGTGGGAGGTGTCCCTGCCCATGGCAGGTGGTTTGGAACTAGATGATCTTCAAGGTCCCTTCCAACCTAAACCGTTCTATGGTCAGCTTGCTGTAGTTGGCTGTGCTTTGAGCAGGGGTGGTTGGGCTAGGTGACCTGCTGGCATCCATTCCAACCTCAGCTATTGTGTGTGTGTTTCTCCTTTTTCATTTTATTTTGAACAACGTTTTGGCTGCATTTCCTTTCTGATTCCCATGTTTCTACACTGTCTTTTCAAACAGACTCAACAGAAATCTCTGTGCATACTGAGAACCTGCATCACTGATGGGGTTAGCATTGCTTCTTTCATATATGGTAGTTAAATTTGCCATTCATTGAGAAATACAATATAGCAGCAAAATAGATATAGGGATTTAACTATAATTTTTGGAAGCTTGTGAGTCATAACTAACCATTCAGCTGTCCATTTTATGTTGTGCTACAAGCATGGCTAAACTTTCATGTTAACGTTTTGTACAGATCATTTTTTTTTCTCCTTTAAGGCTTTGTTGGATTGTTTTCAGTCTTTTAGCCAGCTGAAGAATTTTAAAAAGTCTGCTCTGTTTGCTCACCTAAAGAGTACATTCATGTTGAGGGTCTGCAGTCACTTCCAGATAGTCTCCGGTTTAGCCATCCTTAAGGAAGTGCAACTCTGCTGTTTAATCCATTATCAAAAAAGGATGGCACCTCATGTATTTGAATGTTTATCTAATTTTTGACATGGGGAAGGAGAGGCTTATTATTATTAGGATAATAAGTTGTACCAAACTGATGCAATTGATGTTAAATATTGTGCAAAAAGAAACTGCTGCTTAATAGTAGAATCCATTAATGTCTATTGTAAAGGGTCTGTGTATTCCCCTGGGCAATACAGTATCATCTGGAAATATTTTAAATGGAGTGTATTATGATGATAGAGAAGCCTTGAGAAGTTGGGAGGACTTTGAAACGATAATAGCTTGCTAGGTAAAATGCTTCACTCAATCAGAACTGAAGTAACAAGTGTGTTATCAGATGTTTAAGGAGATAAATGTAATTTGCTGAATATATATGCTGACTATACATAATGAATAGATATACCTTCTGCTTTGTATTCCTATTGCAATGCACATATAAAATGGAGAGGCACTTTGAAAGGAGGTGTGGATAAGGCCTGTGAAGTTCCTATCTTTAGCCTGATTAATACATCTGTTTCATTTTTACAGGAGGAAAATGGTATGGCTGTGTTTTGCATCCTCAAATTCCCATCCTGATACCCTGTTCTGTGGCATATTATAAATATTTTGCTTTGGCCTTTTACACTTCCTTACTCTGTATGTTAGATAAAAGGTTGTGTTCAGTCCTAATAAAGTTGTAAAATTTGAAATGCTCAATACCTTTTGAGCATTTCTCTCCAGTATTGTCTTATGATGAAATCTGATAAATCCTCTTCTGTTGGCAGTTTAGTTTTGCATTGAAATGGAACAACTTGCTGCAGTGTTATGCAAGAATATTAGATACACTTCAGGTTAGATTCTGGCTTTAGCTTGTTTCACGAGGGACAAGAGTAGACATGTGAAAGAAGAGACTTCGGCTGCTGGGGTAGAGCGTCCGTTCATCTGTCTGTGACAGAGCTCTCAACCTTCATATGCCAGTTGATCCTGCAGCAGATGGCTTCCTCTTTTGGGGCTTTGGCCTAGGTGAAGCAATTGGTAGGGTTGTGGTGGTTTTACTGTTCCTGACAGTTAGCCCACATAACAGCACAGACTGTGTAAGGGTGCTATGAAAGCCAGTTCTGCAGAAAAAGACCTGGTCATTGTGTAGGACAAGCTGAACACAAGTCAGCAGTGCATGTGTGTCATGCAAACCAGCCACATGTTGGGATTGTAGTAGGAAGAATGCAGACAGCAGGTTGAGGGAAGTAATTTATTTTTTTTATCTTCTCTTGCCATTTGTTAGTCTGCAGCTGACGTACCATGTCCAACTTTGGGCTCCCAGCACAAGAAAGATATTGTCCAAAGAGAGTACAGTGTGGTGTCACCAAGATGAGTGCTGGAGAAATGATACTTGAGGAGGGACTAAAGTGTCTGGATTTGTTCAATCTGGAGAAGAGAAGCTTTGGGGGTAATCTTAGTGCTATCTTCAGATATCTAATGGGAGGTTATAGTGAAGACCTCTTTTAGGGTTGTGGAAAGGGTGAGGAGCAACAGGCACAAGTTAAAAAAGAAGCCTTTTTAGATATTAGAAGGAAATAATTTTTTGCATATGGTAATGATTAAGTACCAGAAGAAGTGCTCAGAGAGGGCATATCATAGAAACATAGAATGGTTTAGGTTGGAAGGGACCTTAAAGATCATCTAGTTCCAAGGCCCCTGCCATATCCATCAGTGGAAATGCTCAAAGCTTAACTGGATATTGCTCATCCCTAACGACATGATCTAACTTTGAAGTTATATTCAGCAACAAGTTTGAAGGAGAGTTTTGGGCCAAATGACTTCTGGAGGCTACCTTCCAGCCTAAATTATATCAATCACCTAGGCCACCAAAAGCAGGGATGGTTCTCATGGAATGACCCAGCAAACATTTCCCTATCCCAGATAGTGTGTGTCACATCCTGAATATGTCTCAAGCTCTTTCCTATCAGTGGCTTCTGTGGTATCAACAGATGGGTTGCACGTTCTCCCTCCAGTAAATAACAAGCAAACTATTTTTAGTTGAGATTCAATTATTTTTCTCCATTGTTAAATGTGTAGAATTTTCAGACTTTATCATTGTTAGGTAATTTTGTAAATGGAATAAGTTCTATAAAAATTAATGTATAGAATGTTACGTGCCAAGTGCTTTTCAATTTGCAGTGGCATAGGAGTGAATTCAGCTTCTTTCTCACTATGGGAAGCCCTTCTTTTTGCTCATCAGGTATAGGTCATGCTCTTGCTTTTGGCATTTCTTTACCTGTCATCTTCCAAAATATGATAAGAGAAGGATATATGGATATGCACAGAAAACATTTATAGGTTATTTCAGACTTTCCCTTTTGTGGTAGGGGCACTACTTTATCCTGTTTTTCTGGACTGGGTCTGTCACATGTGCTTTCAGATCAATTGCAGATGGGAATAAAGAACCAATTGCTCTCATAATTTATACAGGAATAAATGTTAATCAATTCTTTTAGTATCCCAATGCTAATCAGAGAGACAAGCCCTCACTATAATCCAACATATAGAAGTAGGTTTGAACTTTCTAGGCTAAATCAATTTAGAATGACTTTTTAAAAGTAAACAAAGTTCTTGAGATGGTATTTCTCCTTCCTCCACTCCTGCCCTTTCGGGGGAGGGGGGGGGAATATTCCCAGCTGTCTTGATTAATTTTCCTTATTCTGCACTTTTTTTTCCCCCTCCTGTGAAAGCTGACAGCAGTGGCTGAGCATGTCTGTGGGTTGATACAAAAATTGCAGAATTGGGTTAACGGGGGGAAGCAACCTGTGCTTATCGGGAAAGACCTAATGCATGCCCTCAGTGATGCAGCTAAATGTACACAGTACTCTTCACAGTTCTTGCAAAAAAATAAGAATCTGAAATGTGGCATCAGACATTTGCTGTCTTTATGCACATCTGTCACGGTTTAACCCCAGCTGGCAGCTAGAACCATGCAGTTGCTCGCTCACTCCCCCCAGCTGTGATGGGGGAGAGAATCAGAAGAGTAAAAGTGAGGAAAAACTTGTGAGTTGAGATAAAGACAGTTTAATAGGTAGAACAAGAGCTGCACATGCAAGCAATGCAAACTGAGGAATTCATTCACTGCTTCCCATCGGCAGGCAGGTGTTCGGCCATCTCCAGGAAAAGCAGGGCTCCATCGTGCCTAATGGTTACTTAGGAAGACAGGATGCCGTAACTCCAAACATCTCTCCCTTCCTTCTTTTTCCCCCAGCTTTTTATACTGAGCACAGCATCATATGGCATGGAATATCCCTTTGGTCAGCCGGGGGTCAGCTCTCCCAGCTGTGTCTCCTCGCAGCGTTTTGTGCCCTCCCAGCCCTCGCTGGTGGGGTGAGGAACAGAAAAAGCCTCGAGAGCTCAGCAATAACCAAAACCACCAGTGCATTATCAACCCTATTCCCATCCCAAATCAAAACACAGCACCAGTTAACTCTATCCCAACTGAAACCATGACAATGTCCCCACTTCTTCTGCCTCATCCATACCTTTGCGTAGAACCACCTGGAGTTTGAAACATTGGCTGTGAAATGAAGAATTTGTTTTTGAAGAGTTTGAAGTCTGCTTTTTCAGTAAAAAATTGACCAGTGGGCTCACTAGCCTTTATCTCTGCTGCCTTGACCTCTGCGATGGCCCAAAATACCAGTAGCCATTTGACGGTGGTGGGTGTGTTGGGGGTGCCAATGGTGAGGCGTGAGGGTAACCTGCAGGTGCTGGCAGAGCTCTGTTGGCAGGACTGGTGGGGGCTGCCTGTTCTGTAACAGAAGCTTCTGGAGCCTGGAGTTGCCTGTAAAAGTGGGAACATGCCTGGGAAAGAGGGAGAGGGAGCAATTTCCTTTCTGAACTCGCCAGAGACAGGATGTGGCTGTCAATTGACTTTTAACAGCTGAAAATGCCTAATTTATCAAGCTGTTGCAATATTGACAGCTTCTTCTGTTTGCATGTGCTGTTGGCCCTTCAGTGCTCAGCTTCTCCTCCTCGTGTCTCTTATGTTTTCTCTCACCGTCCAATTTTTAATCTCTTCTAACTCCTGCACTGCCTGCTGTCTCCCTTCCCTGCATCCCTCTGCCGGTCGTCTCTGACAGGGTGCCTGTGAAGACCTGCCAGCTGGGCCGTATCAAGCCAGGAGAAAAGATGTGACTTGGAAAGTGATGTAGACAAGGTTTTTATTTTATAAATTATTGCTTTAATTTGTACACCTCTGTTTGTTTCACTTCTTCCTTTTCGCCACAGAAAAAGACTGAAAGGTCTTAAAGCCAGCTCCGCGTTTCTGTTTCATGTCTGCCCAAGAGAAGCATGGCTCAGGCTGCCGAGTGCTCTCCTAACACCAGTGGTGGATCAGAAGTAGCACATCAAAGAAGTCTAGGGGAGGCTGTTCTCCACACCTGCTACACAGGGCTCGTTTTCAACTGTAGCATATTTTCTGGGTGCCACCACCAAAGAGCCAAGTGAAGCTCCTGCAGGATGGCTGGTCCCAAGCAAGTGGTTGCCCAGCAGGTATTTGGGTAATTCTGAGAGGTGTTGAGGAGCCGCGTGGAGAGCGAGAGGCCACCCGCAGGAGATGCAGGAGGTACCTTGCTGCGGTGTCTCCTGCTGCCTCTGGCGGCTGAGAGTCGGGGAGCTGACAGGTTTGGCAGGGATGGCAGAACGGGAGGATGTTCTCTTCCCCAAGCATGCAGTTTGAGAGAAAAAAAAGGAGGCAGCATGTAATAGAATTGGTTATTACTTTAACATAGTCAGCATGAATATAAAAAAAAAGGCAGCATGAATTAAAATGGAGGTGTTAAAGCCAGTGTTTACCGTGGACTATGAAGTTTCTTTAGAATCTTGTAAAAGGATTGTATGCAAGTAAGCAACAAAATCTAGCAATATAGTTTAAAAAAAGCATTCTAAACTAAACTATTTAAATGTGTGCATAGGCAGACGTAACTGGAAATTCTGTTTATTCTGTGAACATAAACCCTTTGTTTCAGTACACCGCCATCTGTCTTTAATGTACTTGTCTGCTTCGGTTTCAGCTAAAATTGTCAGGGAGCAGCAAGAGCTGGCTGATCCCTAAGGGATGGGGAGCCGAGGGTGTCCCTCACCCACAGGGCACAGTCCCAAGGGGGGTCTGCACCCAGAGCTGGGTGCTAGTCACAGGCTCCATCAGCAGCTCCAGGCCAGGGGAGTGATGACCCATGTCCAGGGTCCATCCAGGAGGCAGGGCTGGAGTCCGGCAGGGCTGCGGTGGTGCCGGGGCAGGGACTGATGGATGGCCCCAGGCTGAGCTGAAATGGAGTCCTGAGCCGTCGGCAGGGTGCGGGGAGGCTGGGCAGGGACAGCAAGACCTATCCATGGATACTCGACAGGGTCCGGACAAAAATAAGCAACAATACTTGGTACGGACGTTTCCTAAAGCTTCTTGGTGTTTTAGACAGCCAGTTTATACTGGTGTGACACCGGGGTGCTTCAGAGGGGTAGGCTGATTCCGCCTTTCCCTCCCGACCCCTGTGCACAGCCTTTTCTCTTTGGAAGTTCGTCAGCCGCCGGTCTCAACAGGCCTTTTAAAAATTTGTTTTGCGTACTTACTCTTTCCATATTTTTTCCCCAAACATTTGTCACCTTAATTTTCCCCCTCCCAGAACTCTGATTAGTTACATGAAGAGAAGTGACTTTGGTATTAATGATGCCATTATATACTACACTGAGTCCATTAATAAATTAATAATGCTGTGTCTTGTTTGTTTATAAATGAGGCTCACCGAGGGCTGTTTCAAATGAAAAATACCACTTATTGCTCGTAATTTAATCTAGTGAGTTTTTATGCATGTGAGGCAAAGTCAGTTAGCCCAAACTGAGGGATTTCTAACTCCCAAGTTAGAATTTCGAGTTTAATTTCAAGTTTAATGCAAATAATTTAGTTAAAAATAGCAACCTGGAAAAATGGAAAAAAAAAAAATTACCAAAGTTCTTTGGTTTTGAAAGCCATTTTTAATAATTACTTCTGCTTTGAAAAGTGGTTGTCTTTATGTCTTCTTCTTGTGTATCTGCAGAGAATATTTTATTTTTTCCATCTATTCCTAAATTTGAAATTTATTTGGATTTTGTTGACCTGTCCTAGGACCAAAATCTGGAATTCTCCTGTAATACAAGATAAAATGTCGTTAGGCAGCACAATTTATCAACAAAAGCCTGTAAACTGCAAAGTTGTGCAAGCCTTTATTTTCTTCTTTCTTTGTCAGCCTTTTGCATTGTTGATTGATTTGCTGTAGTGCTGCTGTCAGTAGTTTACCAATAGTCTGGTAGAATCTCATGACTGGCATTTTGCCTTTTTAAAAACCATCTCATTGCTACAGTAAAGAATTTGAACCTCTAAATCAGCCATCATAGCTGTTAGCCTCCTTTTATTATTATTAATGTGCTCTTGGGAAAGGAATATTGAACAATAATTAGGAGCAAGTAAAGTACTGGAATAAGCTTGAAAAAGGTCAGTCTTTAGGCAAGAGGCCTTTCATATGTTATCTTCATTTATTTTTATATTCTAATTGTTAATAATATAGTAACATGCATGAATTTATATTTTCAAATGGAGTTTAAAATGCTGCTGTGGATCACACTCTTAAAAAAACCCAGTAATTATTTGCAAACCACAGCTTGGCAGCATGGTTGATATTCAGGTTAATTCTTAACCACTTTATTTTAATGCTGTTACCTGTTTTTTGTTGAGTGGTAAAAAATACTACGAATATTTTTTTCACATAATTATAGAAAAAAGGTGATGCTTGTATTGTATAAATACTATTGTAAAAATGTAAATTAAATGCAATTTTATTTTATGCCTAAGGAACTTTAGGTAAAGAAAGTGACGACAGAATTTGAGGGAAGCTTTGGAGAAGTTGATACGTCATAGCAAGCAACTTCAATACACACAGGGAATACTTCTGAAGGAAAACCCATTTAAGCACTGGATGATACTGTGGGCTATCAAATGTTCTTACAGTATTTTTTAATCTTGTGCAGGTATGTGTATTGTTATGATCAAGGACCAGGAAAGCTGATACAAAGCTGTAGGAATATTAAGTGATTATGTAAGATTTCTCTCTTTTTATTCCTGAGTGATAATAAAATAATGAACTAGCTTTGATATAAAAGCATTTGGTGGTTTATTGCTCTGTTTATCTAATGGGCCTTCTTTAACATGTTCTTCTACTGACAACTTGTAAGCTAGAGGATAAGGCAATATAAGATGCTTTCAAATTTTTCACTGCTGAATCTTAAAGGTATGTTTTCCTTCTAGTAGCAATCTGCATATGCATGCGTTACGCGTGCCTGATGTACTAGTACTTGTCTATTTGTAAGATACTTTAGAGGCTGCACATTCCTCATGCATTCAACGCCCGAGGTCACTGCTGATCTCTGTGTATATTTGAAATAATGAATATAGAAGATGTATCTCATTTAGGCTTTTAAAGTCTAATTATCCCATAAAGGAATTTCTCATTAAGTGGATTTTGTAAAACTATGAGAGGGGGAAAAAGGTTCCAGACAGGAAATTCTCTAAGTTGAGAAGGCAGCAGTGAACAGTCATTTATTAAATGAGCATTTTTGTCAGAATGCTTAGGTTTTTGTCAGTGTTTAGAAGTTAAAGACCAGCCAGAGAACATATTTAACAATATGAAGTAGAAGGCAAAGAACAGGTTTGGTGGTGGAGTTTTTTTGTGTGTGAAGTTTTTTTTGTTTTGTTTTGGTTTTTTGTTTAAAAAGAAATATTAAAAACCCAGCAATGTCTGTTATAAAAATTTAGATTCCTTTCCCTGTATCTCTAAGTTGCATGCATGTATTTACATTATCCAGGTGACAACTGGTAGCACTTCTTGTTAGAAAATGGCAGCAATTATTGTTTATTAGCACTGCTTAGGACTGAATAAATGCTTTCAACTAGAATGTGACAGTTGGAAAATATCGTATAGTTACTAAGTTAAAGATGAAGCCAGTGTTCTTCGTTAACCATTTAACAGCAAATGTAAATGCAAGCATATTAAGTATTATTTAGAGGTAGTATGTGTTCTACAGCTAATTTATGAATCATAGGTAGATGCTAATAAGATTTCAGAAGGGACATTCCTTTTTATTAAACTCTTTATATTCTTTAGTATCATTTTGCCAAAAAAACCCAAGAAGTCTCATCTGCCAAAACTTTTACTGCAGCACAGTTTTTCTTTTCCAACATCTAGCAGCATCACCTTGGGGAATCTGAGATGACTGTGTAAATTGAAACAGTAAGTCTATAGGAGATAATTTTCCTTTAGGAGCCTAACTGAGGGAGGTGCAGGTGAAAAGAAAAAAAATTATCTCTTGAACAGGTAACGTTTTGGGAGGTCACTTTATAGTAATCTCAATTTCTCTCTCTCCAGACGCTAGTTTGTAGTAAAAATATTTCTTCCAGAACAGCCTATTTCATTTGGCTACATTGCTCTTTTTTGTTTTCTTTCCCATGGGTGAGATGGAGAGGAGAAACTGTGGTGGAGAGAACTCACAGCAGTACTTATTTTCATAAGCCTAGAATTCACAGACGGCAGAGAAAAGTGGCGGATAGCGCCGTTTTCGCTACTGTACGGTACATGTGTGCAGTATTAACCTGTGTGCATCCCACACCTGTGTTACACTGTAGATGTACATGGAGCAATTTTTTTGCCACTTACCCTTCATATTTGAGCCAGGTGCTAGCTGGTTCCTAGCTTGATAACCCTATTTGGAATAAACCCTCTAAACTTTTCTTTATTGGATATAAACTATTACAGGACTGTGTCCATATAAGCAACAGAAGAAAATATTCAGGATTGGATTGGAATAAGACTTTCACTGGTCTGTTGGGATGATTCTTAATCCCCTATGTGTGATTTGTATTTAAGGATAATACTTATGTGTATTTGAAGTTTTGTATTGTTCAGCGGTGCTTGCTCTGTACTTGTGTGATAACTTTTTCAGGCAGGTGTCTTTGCAGAACCTTCCCACTCAGGTTTTCTACTTTAATACAGTTGCTGGCCATAATTATTTTAAAAGCTAAGAGTCATATGGTCATATTTAGCCTGCATTTATGTCAGCGGAATCAGACTTAAAATGAGTGAATTTCATAGAACGTATATTACATGGGATATGCAGGGTTACCTGTTGTTTGAAAGTTTTCTAACGGCCATGAATTTGAGGGGGTTACGCTGCTTAGAGGTGGTGTGTGGGGATGGTCCATGTTATCCCAAGTCGTGCACTGGGATCTTGTATGCTAATTACTTTAATAGTATATCAAAGTGGCTCATAAGAAGTGCAATAGTTTGGCCTTTTAAAAATTAGCTCTATTCTGTCCAGAAACTTTACAAGTCTTTGAGTCCATTCAGCTGGGAAATACAATTCTCTATTTTTCAGTGATACAAAGATACTCTTTACAGACACAGAAGATCAGAAGACATGAGAGCATGTGGCAGCTGGGACATGCGTGTCTAGAAGAGCTGACATTAGTGAAATTTTTTGATGGTGGCATTGTTACACACTGCCAGTTCTAGACTGTACCAGATCTGTTGGGTTTTTTTTTTAGTGAGCCTCCTTGTCCCTGGGATATTTGTAGTTCAGAATCATCTATGAATTTGGATCCATGAGCAGGAAATCCAGTTATACCTGCCTGTTTCCTTAAGAAGACTGAATCCGTAGCTTTGAGCAGCACATATGATGTTGGATTGGATGCTCAGTGCTTAAAAAATCTCAAAACCCGAACCAAAACAAACACCAACCAAACAAAAAAAACCCCACCCAAAAACCAAAACCCAAAACCAACCAAGCTCTTTTGACTACGAAGTGTCTCTCTACACAATCCCATTTCCTCTCTGGCTGTGGTGTTCACTGTTTCTTTTTCTAGAAGTCTGTCTCCAGGTGGGGAGAGCTTCATGTCTGGCAGCAGTCTCCATTTCCAGGCTTCCTTAGCTCTGGCATAAACCCAACTGGTATTCAGACTCGGGGGGGTGTGTGTGTGTGGATTTTAACTGTCTGCTAGTGATGGTGTTTGTTTGGTTTTAATGTTTTGATTCTCCATGGAGATACCAATTGAGGTGGCCCAAGCACGAGAACCTCAAGTCTTGTGAGTAGCTTCTTCCTTTGTCATCTAAGGCAGGTTGTATTTAGCTTGTGAGTGGGACTCCATGAAGCACTGCCTTGTTGTTTTCCCCGATTCAGTCTGGTTTGAATTGAGTTAGAAAGGAGGCTCCCCCACAAAGGGAGGAGCAAGTCTATTTATTTCGTAAAAATAAAGGTGTTGAATGTATTGCATATGCATTATGTGTGCCTCCTGCATACCAGGCACAGGCTATTTCAGGTTTTCAGAAGTGTTTCAATTACAAAGATACATTTCAAGTTTGAAGATATTTAAATGTCTTTTTTTAAATGCTTCTGTTTTCTGTACCTTGGCATCTTAATTTGTCCTGCATTCCTCATCATGCATTCCTCCTTTCTTCACCAGGAAGGGGCTTAACAGTGCATCTAGCCAAATGTCAGGGGGTGATGCACCACTGAAAATGTGTCAGGGAGATCTTTTACTGAAGGTCTATTGAAAAATACCTGGAGCCGCTGCAGGGGGGAAGAAGCAGTTTTGTCTCATTCTGGCTGTTTTTCTTGTCTCACAAAAAAAATCTGGTTTGGAGCTTTGATGATTTCGGAGAAATTCTGCCAAAACCCAGAAATGGCACATAAAGCCGGAAAAATGAATGATTCCCCCTTTACTGAAATACGCTCCAGACGTGGAAAGAATTTGAAGGCAACTACTTACAGGCAGGCTGAGGGTGGCAGCAGCGTCGGCCCAGAGTCCAGATCATCCGGCAAAGTCATGGTTACAGGAGTGGGCCAAGAAGGGGTCACCTTTTATGTGTCATCTTGTTCTCAGCTGAAATGGCAGATCTCCTGAACAGAGCCCTTCCCTTCCCCTCCCTCTCCAGCGTGGCTCTGCGCGGCCACGAGCATCAATAAGCAGCTCGGAAAAACGCCTCTCTGTTGCTCAGATGCTCGACTATGTATTTAAATACACCATTTTAAACATCTACGTTTAAAATACGACATTTAAAATGAAATCCACGTGAAAGGCATGAATGATATTTGGGACAGGACTGCAGTAATCCTTTGCTAGGTGTTAATTCTGGAAGGCATAAAGAGTGCATGCCTGCAGCAGGTTATGAGGGCAGAAAACTCACAAAAGATGTTGTATCTTAGAAATTTGCCAACTGCCAGATTTTCTAGGCTCTTAGAAAATTGAACAAAAGCTATCTCTAATAAAAGGAAGAGCCCAGTATTTTTCCTAATTGGCTTTTCTGTTTAATTTACAGTACATTAAAAAAAGGCTGGTCTGAAGCTCAGTAGTACCATCATTTTCCTCATGGTTGCTTCATTTTGAGCACATCTCAGTACAATACAGGTAAAAAGAAATACTCTCTTTTTGAAGCTTGTGGGAATATCTCCTTTTCCTTTTCTCTCCACCAGTTCCAGCAGAGTGAACTTGATATATTTTCCCAAGGAATTAAATTCAGTGAGAACTGGGGAGTTTACTCTGGAAGAACTTCAGAATGTGTTTTCGCTCTTTTTCTCTAATAAAAAAAAATTACTTTTTTGTTCATAGGCACTAAGGATCAAAGGGAGCCTTTTGTTAAAATAGGAGGTTGTTCTGATGTTTTTAACCAGGTTTTTTTTCTCTTCCCCTGCTACTTACTGTGACATTGGCTGACTGCACCTTACCCATACCCCTAGCGAAGAAATGACCATTTTATAGTTTTGCTGCAGTGTGTTTATAGTTTTTTTGAGTATTTTTGACTCCTTCAGACTCCAAATAAAATATTTATATAAATACCGCATTCACTATTATGCATTCCTTGTAGTATTACCAGATAAATCTAGCATTCTTTTGTCCTCTCTGTGTTTAGATTTTATTATATTTTAAGTTAAAGTTGCATTATCCTTATTACATACTGCCATACACTGGGAACTTCTACTGTATTTTCAGATATGGTTGTTGCCTTGTACCTATCTCAAATTGTTCTAGCATAAATAATAGAAATATTGACTTGTTTGTCCTCTTGATTCGTGGCCTTTTGACACTTAGTACTCATATAACACTGAATTTTCTTCATTGTTTTTTCCTACCAATTAAATTATTTGTCTTTCTGCTGGGGGCTCTGGGGAGCATCAAGGACAGGTTGCTCCACCAGCAAGGGTGGGCTGGCAACCCAGCATGGTAACACGGCAGGGGAAGAGCCAGTGACCTCCCCAACAAGGAGCCAGGGTGCTGGGCGGCGAGTCAGGGTCGGGATGAGGTCTGGAGACAGCGGTCAGAGCCAGAGACTCTCCAGTGATTGCCCAGCAAGTCCACAGTGAGTCGGGGCATGTCTGAAACTGAGCCAGCAGGTCTGGGCCAGGGTGAAAAACAGGGTGGTGGGAGAGCTGGCACAGACACAGCCGCAGCCCAGCTCCGGTGCAGCAGAGAGAGAAGACAGCAGTACAGCCCCAGCCAAAAAGTGGCTCGCAAGGGAGAGGTGGGACAGGAGCTCTCTTCTAGTGTTCTTCACAATGACTCTTGTCAGCAGCGCTGTAGGACATGGACTCAGCCAGCAAAGCTGGACTTAGCTAGCTTAAAGCCCACAAGGAGGATGTGGGCAGGGCCCTGACAGTGGCAGATATTTAATTCCTTCTCATTAGTATGACTTCCTAGTCACAGGATCACAGGAGGGCTGAAGTTAGAAGGGACTGCTGGAGGTCCAACCCCCCTGCTCAAGCAGGGCCACCTAAAGCAGGCTGCCCAGGACCATGGCCAGGTAGCTTTTGAGTGTTTCCACGGACGGAGATACAATACAATTAAAAGCTGAATTTGATCCTGAATCATTGGCACCCATACCCCACTTCCAGCTACCAGACTGCTTGTAAGAGGTGCATCCATGTAGTTTTCTGTATTCAGTATAGGCCAGTAGTCCCCAGCCTCCCCTAACCACAGCTGGAAACGCAGAGCAAGATGTGCAGTAGACAACACTGTATTTTCTCTCTCTCTTGCCCTAATTCTTTTTTTTTTTTAGTTTCCTCTGCCTCTTAGTATTGAGGTTCAAACAGGTAATATCTGAGTGACTTCCATCTCCCATCCTCTGTTAGGGACCACTAATGTAAAGTTTTATGTGCAATGATGAGCTATCTGTGCATCTCATTTCTACTTAGCTGAGCTTAGAAGCCTATGTGATCAAGAAAAATATCAAACGTCAAATTTGTAGTATGACAGTAACCTTGTGTGTTGAGTAAGCAGCTTCTTAATTCTTAGGACACTGTTACTAGTTACCACACATTCAGCTGCATGTTTCTGGTGTTTTCAGTTTTGCTCTTTAGAAACTGAAAAGAAGTATTTGATTACTTGTCTGTTAGAACAGATCCTGTTTGATCTGCATCGTGGGTTTTTTGACTATGTGCAGTCTGTCCTTCATGCTGAGTTTTATCTCAGCTTACTGTCCCTCTTGCATTCCATACATCAGTCTTGTAACCCATATGCTTTCTTTGAGCAGAGTGGTGGAACACATGTGTTGGATTTACCTTCTTAATTGAATAGAATGGGTCTTTATGTCACTGTCAAACTCGATGTTTAGTCTGCTTCCATCATTGAATTATCTTTTTCTTGAAGGTTTAACAAAATGAATATCCGGTAAGTGATAAAAATTCAATACCAAAACAAAGCTGCTGAGCGTGGTTCTAGGCACTGACCTGAGCATGTTTCTTCATTCTCTTCCTTTCCAGCCTACATCCAATTTTACACGTGGAATTAGTTGACTTAAAAATAATAATAACAGGAATTAGAAGGAGAAAGGGAATGTGCATACATTTTTGGAAGGAAGATTTTAAATATACTGAGGCTTTCTTTTTATCTTTTTACATTTAATCAGGAAATCTGTAAGTAAATAAAGGCAATGAGTCACCACAAGAAGTACTAAAGAAACAAGCTAGAAACAAAGTGCATGCTAGATGCTAGAAAACCAGACTGTTTCAGAATTTTCTGTTAAAAAGCTCTTTTCCTGAACTTTGTGGAGGAGAAACCTTTGATCTGTGCTATGAGAATTGTAGAGGTGATGGGGTATTGGGCTGGGAATTTAGCTGCCATGGAATTTAAGTGCCATTTTTCATTCTGTACTGTAGTATTTAACATTTGTAATCCTAGGCATAACATACGTACCAGTTCTACTTAACAAATGTGCTAGTTAAGTTCAGATCTGCCACAGCTGTGAAAAGGTATTTTAATCTTTATCATTTCATCAGACTCAGATTTCTGTAAAAATAATTATTATATCTCTTATAAAGCTAACCTAAGGTGGGTGGGAATTGTTGGTGGGGTTTTTTTGTTTTGTTTTTCTTGTTTTACCAGCTGTTCATGTCCAGAGGAAGCCTGGTATATGTTTTCTTTGTTTTTATCCTTCCCCTCCTTCAAGACAGATGGGGAGTAGTGACATGACAAGACACCAAAAGCCAAAGATTAGAACACCTTATACTGCTTTGCTTTTACGAACATCTATTTAACTCCAGCACCTGAATGAATTTGAGAAAGATTGGGCTTTGTTAAAGCTTTTGTCAAACCCGCTTGCTCCTTCCGTTAATGTATGACTTGCAGTCTGAAAACCTTAACATTGAGATTTGACGTTGAGATTTCAAATGCTTTAAAAAAACCCAACCACTCCTCCAAAAAACCTTTAATGATTTTTTTCCTTAAGAAAATGCTTCAGGCAAAAGTCCAAGTTAAGAAAGGGATCCAGAAAGCTAGAGTTCTCATTTAGGAAAGGTTTGCTAGATGGAGAATTGATATTCACTTAAACAAAACCATGATTTCTGTGGAGACAAGTTAGCTTTGGCAAACCATTTTTGTTACGACAGTGAACGTATTAAAAATGAAATGCTTCTCAGGTGGCATTCTTACAAATATCTGGCAGTGATATCTGAAGCTATTATGGTGTTAACCAAAAACTAATACTCATCTAGCAATGACAGAATTTGCGTTGATGGTCATTAATGCTGGTATAACTTTAAAATAGAAGAATGTTTGAATGGTCTTATTCCACACTCTTAAATGCAATCCCGATATCTTGTTTGTTTGTTTGTTTAATTATTCTTAGATTAAATTCAAAACAGCCAGATGATCTTAGCAGCTGGTAAATATTTACTGCTCATTTGCCAAATTCCTCAGAGCACAAATTTTTGCTTTTTCTGTGTCCTAATACTTAATGGATAAGAACTAATTCCTCAAAAATCGCACTGTAGGAAGCAGGGGGTGGCGGGGAGCCAAGACATTTTAGATACTCTTCTTGCATATGAAAAATGTATGTGGAAATTTTGGGAACATTCAAGAGCTGGATGCTGCATGTGTTAAATATAAAACATGTCTCCCTTGCAAATGCACCAAGACTTGAGTGAACAGGTGGCAATTATTAGCGTTCTTAATGGGGTGTACCTGTGCCCATGTTCGTTATAGCTCTGTTCAGCACAGCTTCATCCAGAAGGCTCTGTGTTTAAGAAGGAATAGGAATATTGGAAGAGATGGGCAAGTTGGATTTGTGTACTGAAGCGGTAGGCTTCATACTACAGTGAAAGCCACCTGACATTTGCTTTAGAAAGTGCAGAGGAAGGATATTTACTTTTTGAATCATACATCAGCCGTTGGGTTTGTGGCTGTATCTGTTCTAGGGAAATGTGATGGACTGCTGTTAACCAGTAAAATGTATTAGCTGCTCAGAAAGTGACAGGGAGTATGTTTTGGGCTGTTGTGCAGCACAACTCCAGATATGCATGTCCCATGAAGAAAAAGTATGTTTTAAAGGTATGGGGCCTAGACTGAACAATCTTAGCAAAGATTGTAATTGGTCATTAAAAACCAGTAAGCCATAAAACTCTAAGCATATGCCACAGAATCTACATACCAGTTCTTTTTTTTGGCCACAGAATAAAATCAATGTATGTAATTTAAGGGGCCAAAAAAAAAAAAAAAAAATTCTTCGAGCAGCTTGTAGTTTGCTTGGCTTCTCAACAGAAGAAATGTTTCATGAACTTGAAATCTATAAGCTTTTAAAAAATAATAAGTTCAAAGTAGTTGTTGTTACTGCATCTATTTTTTACTACCCCTTTTATTGTTTATCGCATTTTTCTGTGGTTGCCCCCCCTTTCCCCCCAACTTTCTGATTTGGGGAACAGCTTTGGAACTTGGTTTAGGTTTTTTTCATGAAAAAAAAAGCCCACTTATTTATAGTCAAGTTACCAATTATGTGAGATGAACAAACTGAAAAGTCTAGATAATCATCTGAAAAGTCTTAACAGTTCCTCCTCTTACCTATGGTAATGTTAAATGCTGCTTTTAACACTGCTAGTTGGCAATATTAAAAAAATCTAGCCTACTAAACAAAGGGATCTTGAACTTGACAGTGCCTCTTGAAATTCAAGAGTGTGTATTTAAGTGGGATAGACCATTTGGTGTCTTAGTAATAACAGCTGGGGTTGTGCATTTAAAGAGAAAGGTAAACAGTTCCCAGACATAACAGTATGATAAATAATGAACAGAGGGGACAACTGATCTCTCTCTCCTGTGGTATTTTCCTCAGTAAGGCAAGCACAGGATGTTTTGAATTATTCAAGAACTCTTACATGGTAGAGACTGAGCCTAACCCCCTTGTCTTGCAAACTTTTTGGTTTTCTGTTACAACACGCATCTCCTTTCATAGCAAGATTATTTCCTTTTGCCAGAGCTCGCTTAATTCTGGATGAATCTAGCTATTTGTGAACTCAGAGGAGTGGTCGTAGGGAAATGAAGGGTTACTGCCTTGACTTAATATTTCATAAAAAAGAGAATTGCATTGTGCCTCTGAGAACATGAAATTTCAGACTGTGCCTCTAAAAACACTTCTACAAGGCAACTTTCACTGAAGCATTCATTCAGAGTTGTGTTTGTTTTGTTGGGTTTTTTTTTCCTTTTCCCTTTTTCTGTTTCATAATCATATGTTAATGCTGATCTTGCTCTCCTGACTGCCACTTCAGTGCCTCAAGGCGTTTGAGTATGGGCTGTAACACTAGTAAATTGCCACATATCTTGAAATTGCCCATTTGCAACCAATACCGTATCAGAGAGGCAGCAGGAGGTCCTCACTTCCTTTCATATGTGCTCTGAAGTTAATGCTTTTATTAGCAGGGAACTGTGAAGAGGAATATTGGGTTTTATTCCCAGGCTACTCTGCTGTAAGCTTTGTTGTCAACTTTTGCAGTGCTTTTTGGCACAGAGTTTCAACATTCAGTGATAACCAATTAATTAGCCTCTGTTTAAAAACTAGTTTTGGAGTCAGGATATCATACGTTGTGGTCTATCTGAATTAATGTTGCTTGTAAACATAATGTTTCCATAAATACATATGCGAAATGTCAGCATGAAAAACCAGGTGTGTGAACTTGCCTGAAGTAAAGCACCTTTTGCTTAAGTATTAAATTCATGTTGTGCATTGATTTTTTTAAAGTAGCAGCTAGACAATACCCATGAGGTTTTTTTATAACTGCGTTTTATTCTTTTGTATGTCTTTCTGAGTAAAAAGTTCTTTGAAATTAGCATTTACCAATGTTATACTGTAAAAAATGTCTACCAAAAAAACCCCAAACTTCCAATGACCTAGATGAATAATTTAAATTGCCTCAGGTTTTTATATAACTTGTGTGATTTTACTGGTTCAGACAAGGACTAGCAAATCAGAGGTCAGCGTAAAGCACTTAATCTACATAAAAAGTATGATTAAGCAGTGGATAATGATTCACAATACAAATTATTTTCTCCTATGAAACATATGTGTTTACTAGACAGGAAGTATGTGATTTTGTTGTGCTAATTAGTTTCTAGGTAGCAGAAAGAATATGATGCTAAGGAGAAAAAGTTCAGTTATTATATTCTGCCCTTACTGTCTCCTTCTGATTTATTTTCCAGGTAGAGTTTGGATTTTAAACTGGTAACACAACTGTTATGTGCTTACTATGTACACCATAGGTAGATTAATAACAGAGTTTAGTAGTACCTAGCTAATGGAGGAGAAAGGGACTTGCACTTGTAAAACACTGTTAAAATGGCATGTCAGGGAATCACAGAGATCAGAAGGGGAAAAGTCATGATTAGAAATGGTGAGGTGATACTTACTGCAGATAAAAAGCATACTAAACCAGAAATTCTTTAAAGATCCAGCCTGAAAAAGAAGGAACAGTAATATAGGATAGAAAGGAAATGAAAAGATAGAAGAGTCTGGAAAGACTCTTGTTAATCCAGGGCAAGGTGGAAACCTAGACTAATAAATGTTTCCTACATTTTTAAATCTTCCACATAAACATTACTTAAACATTAAGACTAATTTCTAATTAAATAATAATTAATTGGAGTATCACCACTTTTAAGTCATTTGCAGATGCGTATGTCTTCTAAGGAGAAGTTTCCTGTGTACGTATGACAGGGTCCTTCTGCCAAATAATAATAAAATTAACTCTATTGCTAGAGATATGAGAAATGATTGTTAACATGGTGCCTGGAGATCTCTGAATATTACTAATGTAGAAAGGAAACTGTATCTAAGACAGCAGATTTTGTTTAATGCTATGAAGGGTGAAAGCGTAGAGATTGTGAAAATCCTTGCTTAACTTTTAAAATGTTAGATGATCTGTAATCTAAAGGAACTCAGATGCAACAAGAAGTAAGGTGTGTAAAGAGAGAAATATCTTTTTTCATCTCGGAATTATTGGAAGAGTAATAAACATGGATTTAGTGTGCGCAGTACCTTTCACAGACCTCCAGCGCTGTGCAGCATGGCAGATACTGTATTATTAATACAAAACATATGTATTTATCCCACTTTAAGAGAGACAGGGAACTGCTGGAGAGGGTGCAGCAAAGGGCCATGAAGATGATTGAGGGGCTGGAGCATCTTTCTTATGAGGAAAGGCTGAGGGAGTTGGGTCTTTTTAGTCTGGAGAAGAGAAGACTGAGGGCGGATCTCATCGATGTCTACAAATACTTAAAGGGAGGGTGCCAGGAGGAGGGGGCCAGTCTCTTTTCAGTGGTGCCCAGTGATAGGACAAGGGGCAGTGGATAGAAAATTGAACAGAGGAAGTTCCGTCTCAACATGAGGAGAAACTTCTTTACTTTGAGGGTGGCAGATCACTGGAACAGGCTGCCCAGAGAGGTGGTGGAGTCTCTGACACTGGAGACATTCCAGACCTGTCTGGACACCATCCTGTGCAACCTGCTGTAGGTGGACCTGCTCTGGCAGGGGGGTTGGACCGGATGATCTCTAGAGGTCCCTTCCAACCCTCAACATTCTGTGATTCTGTGAAAAAGGGCAAGGAAAACAGCAATTGTGCCTGGACGTTGGAGTACATATTTATATGTCAAGGCAGGGTCCCTCATAATGTTCGAGCAAACACACTGCTTAATTACCATGTTATCCAACAAAAATATCGAAGCAGGTAAATACTAGGTTTCCTCTGTAAGCTGGTACTGCCAGCTTTGCATGGCTCATGTTGATGTTTGTGTCCCTTCCTTTCTGATCTACCAATGCATGCATAATGTTGGGGTGTTACTACTTTTTGTCTTTGGAAAACAGTAGGCATTCATGTGCAATTGGTGGCTTCAGAGAGGTGCGCAAGACCATTTGGCACCCAATATAATTTCATTTGCATAAGCAGTATCTTTGGGAATAAACTACAGATCTCCTCATTTGAACAGCGAACAGGCTAGCCCTGGACCTGTATTATGTCTTTGCTAACATGGATCATGGCAAGTTTCTCACACAGTTCCATGAATAGGAGTCTTTCTTATGTGATGCTATTGCTGTTTCTGAACACAGATGTGATTCCAGCCCACTAGCCACCTTCTTGCAGGCTTGCAAGTTTTTGAAAAGGAAGAGCCTTTAGTGACTGAATCATGCAGTAGATGTCTTGCTTTGCCTTGTCAGTGTTTGCAATGTCACTACTGCCAGTGCCAGAGAATTATAATCTGTCTGGATTAAATGCTGTAAAACACCTCTGCTGTGCTCCATTGTCATCTTTCCATCAGCTGTAACAACACAAACAGGAGGCATTTATCCACTGGAGTCATAACATGGGTCCAGCAGAAACAAACAGAAATAAGGAATCCATCTAGGTAAAAATGCCCGCTTTAAACATACCTGGGATCTAAAAACACCTCTGCTTTAACAGGACAAGCGAGTTGCCTCTGAAAGCATCCTAAATCAAATCACTGGCTTGAATTAGTGAGGAGCTGATTACGAGAGAGATCCCTAGGAATCCTAGCAACAACCCTGTTACCTGAGATATTGGTTTGATGCAATTACACAGATGGGGGTTGAGTGCAGCTCTGCAATATATCTATTCATAGGTGAGCATGCTAATTCTGGATGTTTATTCTCAGTTAAGCACATGTTCCTCTCTGGGTATAACATCTGTGCATCGTTTCCTTATCTGTAAATTAGGGATGTTAATACATGTTCCAAGGTTTGCGGCAAGTTTTTCATGTGGTGTTTTCTTCTCAGTTGCTCAGAATTGTGGCAAGAGACTTCGTTTAAATGTTAGTTATTGTTCAAGATTATTATTTTTTAATAGAGTTGATGTTATTAATGTTTGGGTAAAGTCTTCGTGTCCCTTTGTATTTCAGCATTCCTGAACACTGATAAATCAAAGGTTTTCTTTTTAGAAAGGCTATATATTTCTGTTCGTTTCCTATACAGAAACAGCTACTTGCTGTCTTTTAGTAGGATAATGAACACAATAAAGTTGTAAAGTATAATATTGAAAAATTATATTGGAGGCACACACAAAACAGAAATTATTTGAGAGCGTAGGTCTATCATACGTATGATGACAAAATTAACCTCTTCTCTTCCCCCTTCTCTCCTCCCCCAAAACAGGCAGTTTGATTCCTGAAGCTTCTTACAACTGGCAAGTCAAACAGAAGCTCATTTTGTAACTCAGCTGTATGTTATTTAGGCTACAGGAGCAAGATCTGTACTCCATTTTAATGACAAACCAAAATAAAACCTAACTTTAGAAATGCAGCAGGCAAAAACCTATGTTAATGAAACACTAAGGCTAAAATATTACAATCTGAAAATAACCCACATCCTACAGAACAGAAATTATTTTTAATCTGCTTTTCAATATATTCCATTTCCATCCAGAGCAAACAGGAGCTTTATATCTAGTAGGCCTCCTTTGGGAGGAGGGGGAAAAAAAAAAAAAAAAAGCAAGGGGAAAAAGAAAAAAGCCAAAACCTGAGAGTTTTAATTTCAGTGAGAAGAATGTGAAAGGGATTTTGCCCCCCTCTAAATCTCTGGTTTTGCTGAACTTTTAAGGGAAGTAAATGCTTTATATAGAAATGTTAAGAAATAGTTTGAGTATTCTAGAAACCTGAAAACATTAAATGAAGATATAGTAGAGCATGCTTTGTAGCTGCAACTTACTTAAATTTATTACATTTATTATAGTAGTTACTAAGCAGCAGCAACAGAATAGATTCATACTGAGAGAATGAACATATTGAATTAATTTATGAATCTTAAAAGATTAGTTGATATCATTATACAATTGGTTGCAATTTTTCATTTCCTAGTGGTCTTTAACAACAAAGATTTTCTTCAAACTATTCTTTATTATTTTACGATAATAGCAGAAAATTACCATTTTGCTATTGTTCTTCCTATTTTTGTTTTCCACTCCAATTTCTTTTCACTTTTCCACTAAAAAAAACAGAAAAGAAAAGAATGACCTGCAAAGAAAGAATTTGTACTATTTGCTTATTAACATTGGAGAGGGAAAAAGTATTTTTTGTTAACAGCTGTAATGCAAGTAAGGTTTCAGTGAGTCAGTTGTCTCTTTTCTCATTGACTGGGGAGATCATAGAATCGTTTTGACTGGAAGAGACCTTTGAGATCATCAAGTTCAACCATTAACCTAGCACTGCCAAGTTACCGGTAAACTGTGTCCCTCAGCACTATATCTACATGTCTTTTAAATACCTCCAGGGATGGCGACTCAACCATTTCCATGGGCAGCCTGTTCCAGTGCTTGACAACCCTTTCAGTGAAGAAATTTTTCCTAATATCCAGTCTAAACCTCCCCTGGTGCAACTTAAGGCCACTTCCTCTTGTCCTGTCACTTGTTACTTGGGAGAAGAGACTGACCCCCACCTCTCTACAACCTCCTTTCAGGTATCTGTAAAGAATGATAAGGTCTCCCCTCAGCTTCCTCTTCTCCACACTAAACAACCCCAGTTCCTCAGCTGCTCCTCTTAAGACTTGTGCTCCAGACCCCTCACCAGCTTCGTTGCCCTTCTCTGGACACGCTCCAGCACCTCAATGTCTCTCTCGTAGTGAGGGGCCCAAAACTGAGCACAGTACTCGAGGTGTGAGTGAACTCTGAATCTTTCATAAAGGGTTTATATCCAACTCTAGTGATGAGGACCCTTTTGTCTGTGTAACGTGTCTACTGGTTTTCACTGTCTGTGCAAGGGCAAGGCCAGAGGATGAGGACCAGGCTTGGTTACAGGTTAAGGGTTGAGCCCTAGGTGACTGCAGGTTGGGTAGTTCTTTCGCCTGAGCTCCAGGTCGGCTCTTGTACTCCTTGTGAAACACTGCACAGCACTGATGGTTTTGTCAGCAGTTTTTATGTTCTGGAGGCTTTTCCTCTTCATTATTGATAGTTACGAAGACAGACTTTAAGCTATTTTGGGATGGTATCAAAATGTTTGTACTGTTCTTCAGATGTTCCATTTGCCAGAAATAGGCTGTCTGTCAAAAGCCTCTTTAGGACTCTGGATTCTTCCATTTCCACTGCCTGCCCAGCCTGATGCAGATAGGAAGTGGAGGGTTTTGGTCTTAGATGGGCTACTGTGGGAGAGAACATGAATTTTTTTCACATCCTCTTTGTCAGCCAGGTGGATACCTGGAGCCCACTGCAGACAGCACTTGTGGCGTTATCCAAGTTCTCAGTGAATACTTCAGCCCAAAGCTCACAGCTATAAAAGAAGCAAACGACAACCGCTTGTTGCAAGAGTCTGAGTACCCGATCCCTCAATAACTCGGTGTGTGATAATGTTACAGCGGCCTGAGGATAAACCCGCTCTTGAAGCTTGGAAGAGGTTTTGTTCTCTGCTCCTGGCCACAGGAGAGAGCAGCCAAGGGGAAGTCTGTTGGCCACTTTAAACATCATTACTTCATCCTCTTCCTGCGGAGGCTGGAAGGTTGGCCAGATTTCAAGTGTGACCTACTAGATACTGATGCAAAGTTCTTGGAAGACGGTTAAAAAACAGAAGTACTGATTCAGCTCCTTTGAGGGTCCTGTGTTTCCAGAGTTTTTTGCTGCCAAGAGCTCCAGGTGAGTGTTAGTGACCTTGGCCTTGCTCCAGGACATAGCAGGTGATGGGCAGGTTTAGTGTGGGAAGGCTGGTAGCACTGAAAATGAGGTCAGAGGTGAGATGCAGACAGCCCAGTTTAACTTCATTTGTGACAAGCTCATCAGGAATACACCTAGTGCTTAGTCCAGTGGCTTTCAAATTATTACATATATGGGAAAAATGTTTCAGAGCCTGCCAGAGGGCTGCATTTTGGCAAAGATCTTACAGAAAGCTGCTCAACTTCTAATTGTTTTCCTATTTACGACTCTTTCTTTGATAGATCTTCAGCTAGGAAGGAAAACGCTCAGGATTTTCAAATGTGCTTTCATGACTCAGCTAAATTATCCCACTTAATTACCCGCCACTGAGGCAGGGTACTAGTCCTGTTCCTATCCTGATGTCTGGTCTCATATTCTA
This sequence comes from Chionis minor, assembly GCA_013398295.1. Lineage (NCBI taxonomy): Eukaryota > Metazoa > Chordata > Aves > Charadriiformes > Chionidae > Chionis > Chionis minor. The sequence continues at coordinate 2,188,359 of VZSF01008264.1, forward strand.
GAGGAGGATTTTCACTTGTCCAATAGTTAGCTGTTTGAGGGAGCTAAAACTGTGAGGGATGGCAGTGGTGATATTCGTATTAGTTTTTTGGATATTTTTTTAAAGCTGCTTAATTTGCCGTGCCATGAATAGATAAATCCCAGTGCTGAATGCACAGTTAGTCATGGCAGCATGTGGTCATTAGAGTAGCTTGGCTGAATGGTCAAGCTGCACACATAGGTACCTTTTTGTCAGTGAAGTGAGTTCTTAGGTATGTGATCGACACCACTGGTTCTTAGGATAAAAAGCAAAATTCAGCTGTAATGATTATTGTACAAGGTATGATCATTATCTTTCTTCTTTACTGGAGCAAAGTATTGTATGTATGTGATACTGTGAGCTTGAGAAAGTGTAAAACTAGAAATGAAGAAAGTAATAAATACTAAATCCATTGGAGACAAGTTTTTGTCACACATTGCAGATGTTTTCTTTTTAGCTTGTCTTGTTTTTCTCTGTCTGCTCGTTTTTAACAGTTATTCCTTTCATCTATCCAGCATTATCCTCTTGCTATCCTAATATTCTCTTTTGCAGTTTATAATTATCCCTCTGTTGCTGCACTGCTTGGCTTCCTGTCTTCAGGATACTAATTAACTTTTTATGATCTATTTCTGTGTTACTTTTTTCTGTGTGGTCTACTTTTACTTCTCACCTGCCTACTTTCATGTGCATCTAATCATGCCTTAATCTGAATTCTGGTCTCCACTGCTCCTCTTTTACCGACGTAACCCCTCTTTTCCTATTTTAGAACCAGAATTCATAACTGGTAGTTTCATTCTCTGGCTTAAGTGTACTGAGGTTGTTTGTTCAGGGCTGCAGTGGATTTTGGACTCACAAAACACCAATTTTGTGTTGGCAGTGTGTCAAAAAAAAAAAAAATCAAAAAGAAGTCCTTTATTAACTGTCCATAGGACAGAGAGAAGTCCTGCTTTTCCAGAGAAAAGCACGTATGTTGTGCAGGGCTTCTGCTGGAAAGCATCAAGTCAGTGCTTCCAGTTTACTTAAATCAGAGAGGTGGTTATCACTTGGGTTGTTTGCTTGTGGATCTTGTGAAATCAGAGAGTGGTACCTTAAAGGAAGCCAGACTGCAAGCAGTGTTTTAAAATGAATGCTTTCTATTGCACTTACAAAGAAATTGGAAGTTGAGTCAGATTTTGTTGAGCACTAGTATTATCCTCCAATGCAACTTCAGTCAGCCAATGAGCATTTATAGCAAGTTCTAGTAATCCAGTCTCTAAAAGTGATAGAAGTTTCTGATTGTGGCAATATCTGTCCCCATCTCACAGGGTGCAGCTGCAGGGTGGTTGAGGTGTCTACCCAGGTATTGGTGCTGCCTGACAAACTTCCTCATCCAGGGATTCCCTGGAAATGTTTCAGCCAAAGCAAGCAAACAGGTCTGTAACACTTATTTCGGCCACTTCACCAAGTTAAAGTGACGATATTTCATTTCAACGGATAGTCATCACTGAAATCTCCATCACTGACAGCTTGCTGGATTAAATTTGAGCAGTGCTGGTTGATGATCAACCCTTCCTGTGGGTGGTTCTGTTGCCTCCAAACAGGTAAGATAAGGGCTGAGCTGCTGGTTGTGGAGGGCAGCTCTTGGGAACTTCCCACTCCTCTGGCCCAGCCTGTGCCCATGGGACCGGCAGGGTGTGGGGACGATGCAAGGGCTGTGTGGTACCTCTGCAGGGGACACTGGATCCCACTTAGCGTGGGATCCCTACAGCATGGGATCGCAAGACAGCTATATTACAGCTCTGGCAAATGATTGTGTCAGTAACTCAGTTTTCAGCTGAACAATTCTGAATTTTTGCCCAGCCCCGGAGAACGGCTTTCTAAAAATTATCTCTCAGTTTTTACTGAGTTAAATGTTAGGTAAAACTGTTAGGTGGGCATTCATAGTTCTCATTCTAAGTGATGAAAAATCATATCTTTTCTTCATAGCCAGAAAATATAATTTTCAAATATGTTTTTTGTGATATCGTCAGCAAGTGCAGCAATGTCCCTTAATTCCTGCCTTTGCAGTAACAGATATTTGTCTTTTCCATGTATGAATCTTCCCTTTCTATTGTAGAGTGGTCTTTAGTGTATTACATCTGGCTCTTAGTTGTCCGGCATCTTAGGCCAAAGGGATTTTGTAAAGATGAGGGAATACAAATCTGTCTTTGGCAGGATTTAAGTTAGGAGAAACTGCCCTGTAAACCCTCAAAAAACCCCCACCCAGAAGTAGAAGACAAAGTTATGAGCAAAGTAGCTATGAATATGGCAGTTACGGATGCACCATCAGGACAATAAATTTTAGATCTATGTGGTTTATCAGTGTGTATATGCATCAATGAGAAAACCTGTTATATAGAATAAAACTTTTACATGTTAGATGTAACAGGTTTGAAATTTTTTAAAGGAAGATTTTCCTCCTACATTTCTCCCTTGGGGAATCTGCTGTAAAATTGATTTCCCTGTTAAATGGGGACAGACTCTTGCTAAAAAATTCTGTGAGGAGGGAGTGTTCTGTGTTTTAGGAGAAGTATGTTAAATGCTGAGTAAAACTGGAGGAAAGTCTGAGTAACTTTTTTATTTTAGCATGACGCTTTGGGTAGAACACAGGATATTGTGCTGTGCTGCAACTCTGTAATATAGTGCAAGAGAAAGCTGATAATCTTTCCGAGACTTTATTTTTGTTTGCTTTGGATTGCATCGTGTTCACTTGGAGCTTCCATTAGGCCTTCGCCGGTTTATGAACGCTACGATCAAAATAACAGTGACATTTGCACGATGAATGCTTCACTTAAAATGTTCAAAGCAGCGGTGTTTTTACATGTCAGCAGCCTACTTAAGCACCCTACCTGAATGACTGAATAGCTAAGCAAAATGCAATCGCAGGAGCATTGTCACAGCGATCGTGCTGTAATATTGTCAAGCTGTTGTACTCTTGCTACCTTTCAGACAGTCGTCATTACTCAGCAGGAACAAACTGTGGGCACTGTGCGAGAGTTGTGATAATCCGATAAATTGCATTTTAATGTTTGCCAGATCATTTTGTTAACTCTGAAACTCTAATTCAAGTTTTCTGTCATTAATGCATGATATCCTATGCCTTTATTCCCTAATAATTTGTTGAAAATAAGAAAATGATCAGTACGGAGCTGTTAGTGCCATCCTTACAGGGTTGTTAGTAAGAAAATCAAAATCCTCTGGAGGTAGTTCTAGCCTCGGTGATATTTTTAAAGCTTAACATTTTGTCTGCTGTCAAGAACTATCTGATTGAAGAAATTGCTTTTGATAAAATTTAATGGCTTGGGAGTCACTTTAGTAGTAATTAATCCCTCTTGCTTAAGCGTTTTCCTAAACTCTATAAATCCATTTGACTGCTTTAAGAACAAACATGTTATCAGTTTATTGGGGAAGTTATGTCAAGTGTCCCTGTTTTGCCTGCGTACTTTGAAGAACTTATCTTTAGAGACATTATTTTTAAATGAGAAAAGAAAGTAGGATTTACGCCCATGAAAACAGCTCTTTTGTATTGTTTCTTCTCCCTGCACCACTTTTCCTTTTCAAAATGGCTGGAACAGTTTGAAGGGTAAACGCTAAGGGCAAGACTAGTTCATGTGCAGTTTATATAAGCGAAATGGTGTAAGCTGTTCTATAAAATAAATTGTAAAGTAATTTAATGGCAGTATTTATATAAATAATGTTACATGTTCAATAAAATTTTGAAGAGCTCCCTGTGTAAGTCAACAGGAAAGCAATTTTCCTGCATTCCAGTTAATTTGTTCACAGAGAATGTACTTTCTGAATAAACAAGCAAATCTTATCACTTTGATTTTTAAAAAAATAATCTATTTTTAATACAGAAGTGTGTAGGAATCTGGAGTTTTGAAAATAACACCACATATAGCATCTTAAATCAGAGAAGTGTCTGAGAATCTGTGTCACAGTGTTGTGTCTCCTGTCCGGATTGAAATAGATGAGGTGGAATGCATAGAAAGTTTTCCAGATGCTCAGACTGACTGCTGGCAGTCTCTGAAATTCACAGAGCATCTTGAATAAGAGGACATATTTGATTTCAGTCTGACCCATACGAGTCTTTATTGTAAATGAAGTTGTTTGCACATTCTTTGACAAAATAGAGGAACCTGCGCCAGAACAAAACCTGACAGGCCCGTCAGTCTCACCTCTGTGCCCAGCAACAGCATGGAGCATATCCTCCTGGAAACATGGAAAGTAAGGAGATGACTGGTGGCAGTCAACATGGCTTCACCAAGGGCAAATCATGCCTGACAAATTTGGTGGCCTTCTATGATGGAGTTACAGCATTGGTGGATAAGGGAAGAGCAATTGACATTATCTACCTGGACTTGTGCAAAGCATTTGACACAGTCCAGCACAGCATCTCTGTCTGTAAATTGGAAAGCTGTGGATTTGACAGATGGACCACTCAGTGGATAAGGAAATCGTTGTGTGGTTTCTCCCAAAGAGTTGTGGTCAATGGGTTGATGTCCAAGTGGAGACCAGTGACAAGTGGTGTTCTGATTGGTACTGGCACCAGTACTATTTGACATCTTTGTTGGTGATGTGGATGTTGGGATTGAGTGCACCCTCAGCAAGTTTGCCGATGACATGAAGCTATGTGGAGTGGTCGACACACTGGAGAGAAGGGATGCCATCCAGAGGGACCTGGACAGGCTGGAGAGGTGGGCCTATGCCAGCCTCATGAAGTTCACCAAGGCCAAGTGCAAGGTCCTGCATGTGGATCAGGGCAATCCCAAGCACAAATACAGGCTGGGCAGATAACGGAGTGAGAGCAGCCTTGAGAAGGACTTGGGTGTGTTGGTTGATGAGAAACTCAACATGACATGGCAATATGCGCTCACAGCCCAGAAGACCAACTGCATTCTGGGGTGCATCAAAGGAAGTGTGGCCAGCAGGTTGAGGGAGCTGATTCTGCCCCTCTACTCCACACTTGTGAGACCCCACCTGGAGTACTACATCCAACTTCTGGATGCCCCATCATCAGAAGGACATGGACCTGTTGGAGTGAGTCCAATAAAGATGATCAGAGGGCTGGAGCACCTCTGCTATGAAGACAGGCTGAGAGAGTTGGGGTTGTCCAGCCTGGGGAAGGCTCTGGGAAGACCTTATAGAAGACTTCCAGTACTTAAAGGGGGCCTACAGGAAAGATGGACAGGGACTCTTTGTCAGGGAGTGTAGTGATAGGACGAGGTGTAATGGTTTTAAACTAAGAGAGGGTAGATTTATATTAGATATTAGGAAGAAATTCTTTACTGTGAGAGTGGTGAGGCACTGGAATGGGCTGCCCAGAGAAATTGTGGAAGCCCCTTCACTGGACGTGTTCAATGCCAGGCTGGGTGGGGCTTTGAGCAATCTGGTCTAGTGGGAGGTGTCTCTGCCCATAGCAGCGAGGCTTGGAACTAGATGATCTTCAAGGTCTCTTCCAACTCTAACCAGTCTATGATTCTATAACAATATAGTTTAATTCTGTATCATAATCATAATGGAACTAGGCAGTATTATTATACACTGCTGTTGTCAAACCCATTTTTCATTAATTCTAACTTCTTTTTTCCTTTAATAGTTTTGTAGTTTCTTTAAGAGCCTGTTGACATGCAGCAGTGATTAAAATGCTCTTTTCTGCAGCTGTTGTCAAGTCCTCTTGTCAAGTCAATGAGCTTTTTTTCTTAACTGTCTTCTACAGCTTTTCAGTGCCTCTTCTACTTTCACTAACCTAGATAACTATCAAGAGACTTTGCTGTGTGGTTACTACTTGTCCCTAAACTCCAGTATATTACCCCTATTTGTTTTGAAGTTTTCCCCCTTATCTTGATGGCAGCAGGAGGGAAACCGAAGTTATTTTACAAATTTAAAAATATGTATACAGGACTCTAAATATTTATGCTCCAGTATGAAGGAATGCCATAGACTTTAAGTTCAGTAGGAAAATTCCTTTTGAAGAGAGAACTAGTGCTCCTCCTCTAAGGGCAGTGAGAAATTATCTGAAGTGGTTTTGTTGCAGTTAAAACTTACTGTACATTTTGGCAGTGGAAGGTAAGCAAAGCAGATTGTCTTCCTGATGTTTAACTATGGCTTTTGTAGAGGAAGTGAGGGTCAACAAGCTTCTTCCTTGAGGCTGTGTGCTTAGGCTCATGGGATAATTTCCTGATTGATTTTGGTGATCAGTTTTCAGATCTCTGATACATGGCACAAAGATGATTAATGTGATATGAGACGTTAATACACTGCCTATTATTGCTCTAACAGGGACAATATATTTTTCAGATTATAAATTGTTTGCTTTCTCAAGAGAAAACAATTTTCTTTATGGTTTTATATATTGCATTGTTTTGGGATTCTTTTATTACTCTAATACCAAGTATCCCAGTTTTTAGACTAAGATTCTGTTTGGGTAGCCTCTTACAATGTCAGAAGAAAAAGAAAGACCTTTCCCTTACAGGGTTAAAAGACAGGAGGCAGCCATTTCATATAGTAGAAGAAGGTAAGGAGACAATGAGGTGAGACCCGCTGAGGGTCATAGGTAGTGGTGAGGAAACCATTTGTTTTAAATATTGTGTTAAAAAAGCTTTTATAGGTTAGCTTTACATTGTCAAGTCTTGTACCAGCTCAGGTTTCATCTTTCCTACTAGAGCTAATATAAAGCCAGCAGAAACGTGATATTGCGTGATCTTGCTAATGTGAGAAAAAGGAGATCGTGTGCTGATATTTAATCTGGGTGAAATGTGATTGTTGAGCGACGCTGTAGCACAAGGATTTGTGGTGTTTGTACACAGGTGTGGATATCTGGGGTTCTTTCATTGGGCTGCAGCGTTCTACCATGGGGAGAAGGCATGGGGGGTGGTTTAAGAGAGAAAGTAAGAGTACAGTCCCCTGGCTGTGTGGATGTTTTTTGGGAGCTCCTCACACCTGTGAGGGCATCACAAGATAGAGCGTGAATTTTGCTTGAAAATTTAACAAAAAGCTTGTACAGATGGTGTCCTGAACTGACCGGATATGGAAAGCTGCCATTTTGCAGTCAAGGGCTTTGACAGTTAGCAACATGTCTTTGTGTGTGTGTGTGTGGTGTTGCTATTTATACATTATAATATATGCTTGTTTTGTCTGCTTTCTGATAATCATGGCTTATTGAAGGCGAAAGTCTTTTCTTTTTTATGACTAAAAATGTTTTGCTCAGTTTTTAATATCAAAGTGTCTTGAAGCCTTTATTTCTGCAAAGCTCTTTAAGCAAAATGCTTTGAAGCAATTTTCATGCATATGTCACTGTCGGTATTTTTGTTTCGTAAGTTTTATTTTAGGTGGTAGATTTAGATGATAGTTTAAAACAAAGGAAAAAAGAATGAAAAAGAAAATTAACAGCTTATGGGTTTCAATTCCTTGACTATTTTCTGCTCTAAGATGGCATGTGATTTTATTTTTACACATACTGATGATTTACTTTCCTTAACTCTTCTACAGGGAACTTTGTCAAAGGCTGTTTGGAAACTCAAATTAATATCAATCCATTCTCCTTTCTCTGGTGTTTTGATGCACTTTTCAGGAGCCATAAAGGAAAGGAATGATATGATTTTTCTTTACAAAAGGTATTCTGTTTTGATTCCAATAGATATATAACTTAACTTGAAGATTCCTAATGCTTTGTTGTTACTTACCAAGTTATCTGATGTTGTAAGTAATCAGCTTATTTGCTGTTCTTCAGTCTCCTATAACTTACATTTTTACCTCAAATGCTCTTTTGGGGTAATAAGGGCAGTGGAGGGGGAAAGAAAGAAACTCTGTTATGTATAACTCACATCATGTTTGAGTTTTGTTTGAATCCTTTAATGTCAGAATATAGAAGAAAGATTATTTTTCCACTGTAATGTTAGATCATCAGTTGAGTATAAAAACTTGTAATTTGACAATGACCTACAAAGAAACATCCCAAGATGTTTTCTGCTGTTCTGCCTTCTAGACAGAGAAGGCAAGCATGACTGCAAAGGGAAGGCACACTTTGCCCAGGGTAGGTGGTGGATCTTGTTGTAAGCCTTTCGCGGTGGAGTAGGGGACTTGATATCTAGTACAGATCCTAAATGGGTAGTAGCTATGTTACAAACTTTTCATTTAGGATGAAGGAGTTGTCCTTGTTGTTAGCATGAGTTTGGTTGTCCCTATGAATCTTGGGTAATACTTTGGAAAAAGTATCAAAATGAGGTAAAATCAGTGTTCCATTGCCTATATTATGCCTTGACTGTTGGCACTCTAACAGGATGCGCGTTCTATGAGCTTTCTGTTTTCCTAATGAGTAATACTGAGTTTAACTGATGAACATTACTCCTGCTTCATCAAATGGCCACTAACTGATGTGATCTACCCTGGTTTTATAATTGACCTTCTTTCAGAATATCATGTGCCATCAATAACTAATGGTATGTAGGTCATTTCAGCCCTCTCTCTCTCTGAGGCAGAAGTTAATTTTCTCTTTTTTTTTTTTTTTTTTTCATTCTGACATAGCAAGAGCAGTTAGTCAGCAAAAACCTTGTTAAAGAAAAAGTTTTGGGGTTTTTTGCTCATCGTTTCCAAATATGAGCAGATAATACAGTTTGGGTAGGAATACTAGGTATTTGGTGTGCCTTTTTAAGATGAGGATACACTTTACTCGCTAGTTGAAATAAAGATATGCTTTGATGTAGTTTTAAATGCTATTTCCTTATGCTGGCTTTCAAAGGAGAACTGAATATGGGTGTGTTTTAAGCTTTTGAAAAATACAGAAAGAAATAAACCACAAAATAAGGTGTGATATGATGTCCCTCCAACCTCTCAAGGTCTGGGGAAGTTAAAGTTCTTCCAAAAGGATTACAGGAATGCTTTACAATACTGTGCAACTGCAATTTCAAAAACACCAAGATCTGGCTAGTTCATGACTTACCACATTCTGAGTGTGCCTTTGCTACCAAGGTGGAGAAACATCAGATTTCCCGAAGCTTTTCTTAGTAGAAGCTGCAGAAGAGGGAACTCGGAAGACCTAAGTCTTGCCAAGCCCCAAGCTTGTGTAGTCCTTTCAGCTTTGCGTGCCTGTGTGTTTGCTTCTGCATGGTCAGGGAGTATGGCACTGCTGATTGCAGCATTGTGGGACTCTGAATTCAGAGCATGTTATATAAACCCGCATAAAGGTTGAAAGCTTATGATTGTCTTTCTTCTTCTCTTGTATTTTGTCTTGTGTCTTAAGTTCTAAGGTGACTTTAGCTGTTTTGATATAAATTGAAATATGTGATGTTGAATTTCCGGGGAGTTGGTTTTAGCCAGTGAGTCAGCTTTCTGACTACACAAAAGTCTTCCATGACTCTAAAGAAGTTTTGCTGATTGAAAGTATTAATTACGTATCTAGAAGCCGTATCTCATTTCATAAGGCGTTTTTCTGTAGATGCTCCAGACCGCTATACTGGGTTTCAGAGACAGCAAAATTAGCTATAATACACATATACCATGCATGGCCTTGGCCTTTGTCAGCTGAGGTGCTGTGGCTGTCATGCCACAGTGGAAGTAATCTCTTACATCCAATTTTAAAGATACTGTTACAGAGTATTTGCTTTGTAATTATGCTAGGGCAAGTCTGATCTGTTTTACTGCTTGTAGCGAGCCCGAGCTACTGCAAAATTATTTTGCTGTTTATAGTTTCCTTAAGAAACAGAAAGGCATTCTGAAGAGTGGTCTTTGAGATATTTAAATATTAAAGACTTGGTGTATGTGTAAGTTTTAATAATAAGTGAATCTGCTAGGGTTGACAGAGGAGGGAAGAAAGGCAATAATTAGTTACCGGGATAAGACATTTGATGTAACACTGTAAGAAGTAACCTGTGTCTGACAGATGTGGTGCTTTAGGAGAGTCTGCCAGGTGCAAAGCCTGTCTTTCTTCAAAATTTTACTTTTTCTAATTTCCAATAAACACACTCATCAGAGGAAAGAGAAATTTAGAGTTAATGTGAGGAGAAATGAAGAGTAATGAGACTTTAACATTAAATTTTCCACTTGCAATATTCAGTTTAGAAATGGCCTTCACCGATTAGCTCTGAAGCAGGTGTGGTGGGATTTTTTTCCTGTTCTTCTGCTCCAGTACAAAATGTATATAACAATATTTTATTTTTCAAAGCCAATGCAAAAAGAGGATCATAGCTAAGTGGCAGCAAACAAGCAAAAAAAACCCAACAACCAAACCTCTCAAAATTATTTCTCTTTCCATGTCCCTTATGCTGTTTAGATTAAGTGATTGGGTGTCGAATTTTGATTTCAGGATAACTAAGTGGTAACTATATTAAAATATAATTTTATTTTTTTTTTTACTTATTGTTGGCTATTTGACATTCCCATTGCTCAGTCCAATCCTTGCACACACATCTTTGCATGAACACAGAACTTTGAATGTCCAAAATTTGGAAGCTTCTCTAGCGTAGAGCAAATTACAGAATCAAGAGGCATCTTAAAAACGTTAACTCACTTGCAATAAATCCTGTAGTTAGCAGTCTAAGTCTTTGTGAGGCGCCTTGTAAATCTAGTAGTTGATGTAAACATCGTACATGGAACTATTTTTTATTTTCTTCATGAGTTTGAAGAAGCATGTTTTTTTCTGAGTATAAAATATGCATATGGATTTTTTAGAGGGTATTTGTTTGATAACTTACTGTCATTGACAGTAATACAGTGATTGCTTTCTACAGGATTCTAAGAACAAGAAAATAATGATTAGAGGCTGAATGTTATTTAAGGTACTTCAGATGGAGTTTGATTGCAGATGGTAGATAAGGAGAATCCCATCTTTGGAATTCCAAAAGTGGGGTTTTTTCTTTGCCTTGCATTGGAATTTTATCTATTTGATAAGCCATGACCATTCAGGTGAAAATCTGTTCCCTCAGGAACAGTCTAGGAATCTCCAGGTTGTGTTGGAAGCTCAGGAACTTGTTTATGCAATTAACCATATTGGAGGTTACATGAACATGAGTTGGAGGATCTGTTTGTTCTGACAGGTTACAACAGAATTACTCCTTCATGCATCCTAATTTAATCATCTTTATTTCTGGTAGCAAAAGAAGTTCACTGAAACTTCTGTCTTAACACTTTTCCATATTTAAAAATGCTCTTACATGACTTAGCAATAACTTATATCCTGAACCCATGTTTTCTGGCATGTAGAAATATGCCGTATATATATACCTTATGACATCAAGTAAGCAATTAAGTTAGAGTTGCTTGAAGTCACTGCACTCTGTGTATTCACTGTTAGCATGCAGCAGATCTGAGGTAATTTGTTCAATTGCACTGTCTTTGCACCAGAAACTCATCTGAGTGCATGTAGAAGCTCATAGTGGCTTAGGTGGCTGGTGATAACCCATTCAGGTGTTCTGCTTGGCAGTGTTTCTTAATTCTGGGTCGTACCAGATTTCAATTAGAGTTGAGATCCTGTGCATCCAGATAACTTTTATAAAAATGGAAGTTTGGCTTTGAAATCATTGAAGCATTGTAATATTTATTTAAGGAATGCTAATTATCCTGCAAAACTTGGGGTTTATTCTGTTGGTGCAATGAACAATACATGTTGGGCAACTCAGAGAAGAGACCGTAATACCAGTGTGTGCCAAAAGGCAAGTTGGGTTGTGCTAAGTAACACTTGCTTAGCCCTTCATTCCCCTTGGTAAAAGTAATTTGCAGGTATGAATATTCTGTGCTTTATATATCTCAAGCTTTTGCTTGTACAATTAAACTTAGGACTCTGCTGGCTTTGATTCCACTGGGGATCTTTGGGGCCCTTAGAATCAGTACTGAACATGAAAAATTGTTCTAAATTTGAAAGGCCTGAGGAACTACAGCACCTGGAGCATTGCTATTTGAGGGACAATTGCTTGGAACAGTTTTTTCTCATACACAAATGGGTAATTGGTTTGTTAGTGCTCCAGTACTAATGATCTATCAGTATCTGTGGAAAGTTTCAATATACTTAGTCAGTATGGCCTGAGATACTGAGTCATAAGAACAATGATCTATATTTAATGCCACTCACGTTAGTAGAATATCCAAAAAGGCTTATTATGATTTGTGTTGGGAAATAAAGCACTCTGAAGCTCCAGTCCCTTCTGTGACCCCTGTGGGGCTCCCAGAACATGCAGAAGCATCATTGAAATAAAGTTCAGGGGAAATCTGGATGAAATTATTTTTGCCTTTTGACAGACTACCCAAGCTACTGTGCAGATTTTGCTCTGCAAGAACTTGCCATTAAAAATGCATTTAGTAGGCTGAGACATATGGAAGCTATAATACATCTGGTCCCTAAAGCCAAATTGTGTTTGAAGCACTATTGGTCTTTCTTTCACGCCTAGATATTCTCTACTCTGATGGTAGATTAAATGGTTTGTAATGTTTTCCAATATGTTGACGCTTGTGTAAATCAGCACATAACCTATCAGCATTGTATCCTTTTGTCTACTGATATTTCTCGCTGTTGATTTTGTATAGGTTTGAATGTAGAATCCCGGAGAAGTGATAACCTTTGAGCAGTTACACCACTTGTGTAGTTTAAAAGATGAGATCATTTTGATGAAATTTATTTCTGGTTTAAAAACTCCATCCCCCAAAACAACAGCTGACAGTCTTATTAATGAAGAGTTAAGGCTGAGAATATGAGTACTTGCACAAACGTAAAAGGTATCTGGTGATATATTCTAATGTTCCCCAAGTAAAGCATTGCTAAGAAGTAAACGGCAATCATAAGGTAAAAGATGAATGTAAAAAATGTTAAAGAGAATCCACAGACTTGATATATGGATATATACTTATTCTCACCTGAGGCAAAGTGTAACACTGAGTAATTGTACTATTTCTGTTCTCAGAAAAGATTATATTAATAATTAGCTTAAATTTCCAAAAATGTATTTCCACCTCTTGGCTAATTATAGACCGCAGACTTGAGGCTGTTTGGGACTGCAATGGCATGTTCACCCTGCAGAAGAGCACATGCAGCTCTCTCCTGAGCTAACAGTAGCCACTTAGCTCCAGACCTGAAAAGCAGTGTAGCTACAGTGGGGGAATGTAGCATGTGAGTTATTTTTTCAGATCAGGCATTCTGAGGTCTTCTGATGCAGAGATGTAAAATGTTTCTAAGCCCTCATGACACTGACAGATTCTGACCTTGTTAAATATTTCCAGTGTTTGCCTACAGTGTCTGCTCAAGAGCAGATGTAGCACTTTAGGATCTGAGCTTGTCACAAGTCTGGGATCTTACTGACAACGTGGGTTTTCATCTCTGAAAGAGGAGTTATTTAATTCACTTGTTAATTAAATCAAGGTTAATTAATTTAATGAAAAGACTGTGGTTTGATGTTGTAAAATGTTCTAGCAGGACTGGATTGATGTTGCTGCTCCCTGATGCCCATTCCCACTGTCAGCCATTCAGCTGTATTGGCAGAAGTGCTGGTGTGGTCAGTGCAGTGACCAAATTAAGGGACTGATCCAGCTGAAAAACAGCCTGGTGAAATGAAACAAACAGTTCCCCATCTTTTATGGTTTCTTACACTCAACAAGGCCAGCTCCCCAGTCTTGTGTATCCTCATCAAAAGTAAAGTAATTATGAGAGGCTGGATGAAGTGGCAGGTGGAGATTTTAGAAGGAGGATTTTGTGATAACAGACCACAACTACAGATGGCAGGGACCGCAGCGCTTTGTTCCTAGCTCTTCCACTGAATAGTTGAGTGACTTTGAATTTATTGTTTTCCTGCTGTTTGTAATTCTTTTAAAATTATACTGAAAGCTCAACGAAACAATTTTACATTGGAAGATGCTAGCTCAGAGAAGTGCAAACGTTCCAATTTCAACAGGCTTTTTTCAGAGCAATGTGCTCTGCTGCAGTGTATGTTGGGCTACCTGTGGACTATGGTCTTCCTTGACTTTGCTCAGTGCCTGAAAGTCATCAGCACTTGGTCTCAATTACAGTTTCCCAAAGCTTTTGCATCTCCCTGTGATGCAGCAAGCAGCCCGAGAACCCTGGGAGAATCCCAGTAAGAGGCTTTCAGAAATTCTGTGCAATTTCCCTTTTCCATCACAGAGAACAAGTTACATTCATGGGAGTCAAGGCAGTATGGTTGTCTTGGCAGTCAGAATAAAGTTTTTCTTAAATCAGAGGTTTCTAGTATTCAGATGACTAGAGAAGATTTTTTGGTTTTCAAAATATTTGACTTCTGGTAACAGAAACTCTATGTTTTGATCATCCTGTTTTAGGCTTTTACTTGAGGTATCTATCTGGGTTAATCATGCTTTTTGTTTGTTTATGTTCCTTCATTTGTTTGTTTTTAAGCACTCTTTCCTGGAGAATGTCATATAAAGATCAGTTCTTGAAGACTACATTTGAGTAATCCACTTTCTTCATCCTGTAAATTACAGTCCTTTTGAGTCATCATTGGAGTCCTTCCTTTCCTTTAGCTGACATTGACATGCCTTAGTTAGTCTCAGTAGAATCTGTATTCTTAGTCAATGAAATATTTTTTTTCTCTCAGAAGATAATTTGTAGGTTTCTGTGATATTCCTCTAGCTAAGTTGTTTTACTGGGGGATTATTTGATATTGTAAATTGATAACTGCAACCACATTTGACAGACCGCAATTTGTCAGAGGAAGTCTTCTGTATGCAGTATTAAAAAAATAATTGTTTGTTCAGCATAATATTTTTTTCTCTCTCTAATTTAGTGCATCTACACACTGATTTAGTAAACTGTGTATGAAAGGAGGGATGTGGACAGTCTTTGACTGTGCCTATATGGACATCTTGTACCCTGTCATGCCTTGTATTGACCTGGACGTCACCAGAACATGCTTGCTCTTGAGCAGGGCACTAAGATGGAGGTAATGGAACAGGGACCCGATCTCATGGCTAAACATACACGGTGTGTCATGTAGCCGTAATGTCCCATGCTTGTTTCTTAGCTATGGCATCCCAGTTGAGATGTAGCACCTGATAGTGAAGTTTCTGAGGTCTGTCTCAGGGCAAGGTGAAACAAGCCCTAACCGCACTTGGGCTGTTAGGATACCTGTCAAAGTTCTGAAGCAGACTGAAAATGATAGTCCAATTGTTCTGGGAGATGGTTCAAAAAGCTGCTCTTCATCATTTCTCAGCTGTTTGTTGACCTTCCAGCTGAGTTGAGAGGTGGTATGGACCCATGGTACACAATAAGTGTAGTATTCAGGTAGTAAGTGTATGTATTCAGGTAGTCCTACAGAGAGATTTTCATGTTATTTGGAGCTTGTTTAGTTTGCCTAGTAAAGAGCTAATACTTCTTTTAGGTGGATTTTAGTGGTTTTATATTTGAAAAGTCTTGCAGTAGGATTACTGCTTTTTTTGTGCTAAGAAATGGTGGCAATGACTGTCTGAATGCTGTGCTGATCCATACTTAGTTTATGTAACATTTATCAGCTTAAACTTGAGGTTGATTTATTCCATTTGCAAACTGTAGGATATGGGAAGTTCCTTTCTGCACAGAATGGCTTATGCGTAGCCTATGGAAGGACACAGAGTCTTTGTGGAAAGTGTGAGGGTAACTGTCCAGGCTGTTTTGTGCAATGATTGAAGCAGCAGTAGTTTATCACTCTGGGAAGAAAAAAAAAAATGTGGATTTTTTATTTTATTTTATTTTTTATTCACACATGACTCAGAATTAGTGTAAAAATGTCAAACTTACTTTATAGTCTTACTCCCATCAACATTACCTTGGCTGTCCAGTATTAGACCTTCCAGTAATACACTCTGTTTGAGAAATTGAGCTTGAGTGATGATGTGTGGATTTGCAGCAGCAACTAGAACTAGCAGGACCATACAATTGGGCAAGAATTTCTTTAGTGATGGAAACAGAAAGAAGAGGTGTATGCACAGTGCATATACACACTTTACTGTGGACTGCTGATATTGAAATTGTCACTGTTCCAGTTTATCACAGTTCCAGTTCAGTTTATGATATTGACATCTCAAATAAATTTGATTTGCCATTTTATTATTTAGTATATTATTATTTAAGGTATCTGAGGACACTCAGTTGTGTCTGTTTTTATTACTACTGCTATAGATTTTGGTTTGAAAGGGAAAATTAAGTTAGTAAATTTTCCTTTTCTCCCTGACTCCATCATCTCCACCTTTTCTGCAAGACTGTTTCCACTATTCCCTTTATGCAATTTTTTCCTGTTTTTTAATCTCTGTTATCTGGCATCACCAGAGTACAGCAAAGTCAGTTGCTTTACATTTCTGCTGAATAGAAGAATGGCTTCCAGGTAGTCGTATATATTTACAGAGAATGGTCATGACATACCTTGGATTTTTAAAAAGCAATTTTACTCTGATATGCAATCCCACAAACTACTTTATTCCCCATTAAATGTGTTCATTTTGTGAAATCGTGATTGTATCTGGATGCTTTAGTTTATTAAAAAAAAAACCCAAAAAAACAAAAAAACAAGCCCTACTAAGATAAACAACAAAGTTTATCCTGCCTTTGGCTGTCCAAAGCTAAGAAGAATGAGGGGTAACTGAAAGCAAGCAAGCTGGATTTTGTTGATTTTTTGGGTTATCATTTGTTGACATAGTATACATAGCTGCAAGTTGCCCCCTGTGCAAAATCTTTGGAGGCTCTTTGATTGTGCTGGTGAAACAGAGATTACAGTTTGAAGATGATGAAATTACTAGACAGCTGCACCAGAGTATCATCTTTGGAGATGTGTTTGCTTTTGTGCTAACACTAATTAATGATGCTAGGAAGGAACTGCCATTCTGCATAAGATCCTGAGATGAGCTAAAGAGTATAGTGCTTAATTTTTAACAAATACTGTATTTTCATTTAGAAATGATAGATTCTTAGGAGACCGTAAACACAGAATCCCCCCCTTGGTGCCATTTTTTTTAGAATTCATACGGGAATTGCACTTCAAGACATGGTATCACAAACAAAACTGTGCATCCTGTAGAGATCTGTAGCAGTGTATATTCCTCGGGCTGTGTTTAAGCCCCAAAAGCTGATCTTTGTCAGGATTCTTAACTCTGTGAGATCTTACATTGTGATTGTTCTCCTAGTTTTTAAAAGCTAATATAATTATTTATTTATTTAACTTGAAGCTTTGCACTAGGCTGCCTGGTGATTTCTATAAGCTGCACGGCTTAGAATGTGAAGATCACAATATTTGCGAGGCCTGGAACATGCAACTTACGGTTTTTGAAGAAAAGTGTACAGCCAGTTTGTTTAATCCTTTTGGGTTTTAAGCTGCTCTGTGGTTGGACCCCTGGCTTCCCTGACTCGAGGCTTCAAAACTTTCTGCTTTCTTCTGGGTGAACAGACTGTCAGTGGATTGGGATAAAATTGTTCTTAGCTTTCTGTACAACTAGAATGGACTTCCAAGTTTATCTTAGATCAACTGCTTTTCTGGCATCTTGCAGACTGCTTTTGCTTTCAACTGGGTTTTTTTTAGCTTCCCAGCCAAGTTAGTAATGTAGCCTCAAATCTTTCTCTGCACCTGAACTCACTTGCTGCTTCTAAAGTTGTCAAATTAGTGCTCTGTACTAAAGTGTCTCTGTAGTGCTTTTAAATTTAAGTGTTTGGCTGTAGCTATAAAAAAGCACTTTTGTGCCTGCCTATGCAAAAGATGTGCAGAATTAATACTTCACTGACTGCTGTGAAAGGCTGCTTAAAAAGCTTCTATTAGTCGTCTTCCGT
Source organism: Chionis minor (assembly GCA_013398295.1). Classification (NCBI taxonomy): domain Eukaryota; kingdom Metazoa; phylum Chordata; class Aves; order Charadriiformes; family Chionidae; genus Chionis; species Chionis minor. The sequence goes on from VZSF01008264.1 coordinate 2,206,138, forward strand.
GCCCCTTTTCTCTGGCCACAACTAATGTCGGAATTGCTGATCCTTTGGACATAGGCTGAGATTACACAAAGTGACTGAGGTGATCTCATTGTTTGCTGCTGCTGAGAGTGGCTTTCATGCATCTGGCGTCTCTTAATAGGAATCGTGTCCTTGCTGGCACTGGTGCTCATCTGATCCTTGATGAATCACTTCAGTTCACTGCACTACTAGAAAATTAACCTATGGAAAGAGGGGAGAAAAAGTGAACTGCTTTCTTCTCTTCAACAGCCTGGACCAGTTTACTTGAGAGGACTGGGCCATGGAGAGGTGCTGGCTGCATTTCTGGGAGGTGAGGGCACCAAGGACAGACAGACCACCCCTATCAGGAACTATGAGCTATTTAAACCGCATTAGTAAAGCCTTGCTCTTACTCAGCAGATGCTTAACATGACTGATATGTCAGGATGGGCTGGGGCGATGCTAACTGCATTTATCAGACACTTAGGTTTGGCACAGCACTTGCAGTAGCTTTGCTACCTGCCTGATTTTTCTCTGATTGCAGATAACCAGACCTACAGCTGTAATTTCAGCACACAAAATCAGTATCTACCACAGTGGGTTGGAGCCCAGAACGCTGTGCTGTGCCTGTACGGTGAGAATATATTCTTTGGGCACACCATCTTACATATTCTTTGGAATATATTCTTTGGGCACACATGTGCCATCTCTTTGAGAGCGGTCAGTAAATACTGGCAGCAGTCTAAACTGCACTAGGCATTTTTTTAACAGTTTTCAGCCCCCATGTAAAAATCCAGAGTTCAGTAATGTGACAGTAAAATACCATTTTCCATTTCACTAAATGAACAGTAGAATACTACTTCGTACTGGCAAAAAAAAGAAACCAACAGTTGAAATCTTTAAGCCAAAAAAATTTGAAATTGAAAATGTTTTGCTTCTTAATATTACGTACCAACGCCATGATCAAGTCTAGAACTCTCTCTACTTTATCATTTTGTTTCTCAGAAATACAAATCAGAAGCACTTCCTTAATTTCTAATACTCCGGTGTTATAATCTAGGTTTAAGAATTTTTATATGGTTTTATTTTAAATGACATCAGCATTCCTTCTGTCTGCCTCCTCTAATAACGAGACCAAAGCCCAGTTGTTTCGTCGGCTCTGTGTAATTTGACCAGTTAACTGCTCTAACAGTGTGACCTGCCGGCTGTCAACCTGATCATCACTTAAATCTCCACCTCACTTTACCACAGGAGCTCAGTCTACCGTATTTTGACGTGCTGCTGGTATTAAACTGCTGGGATTGACCCTGTTCACTCCGGGGATTGAAGCAGAGGTTTTTACTTCCCCGTCTGCAGCCCTGCGATTCCGGTGTCTGTTGAGTGTATGCCAGCACCATATGTGAGAAAGGGAGGTGTTAGCTTTTCCCTTCTCTCCGTGCGTAACCTAGGAAGCTGGGGGTGATGCCTTGCATAGGGGTGAGGAGTGCTGACTGTGATCCGCGCGTGGTCAGAGCACGCTGAAGCTCTGTGCTGAAGTCTCACAGCCCTATAGATGGCTAGTTGTGAGTCCTATCCTACCGTTTCCTTCCTTGCTGAATGCTGTGTTTTAAAATCATTCGTACACTCGAGGGTGGTTTTGTTGTTTCTTGGTTGTTTTGTTTATTTTTTTTCTTTTCTTTTTTTTAAGTTCCTTAAACTCTGTTTCGAACTACATTGATGTTAGCTGCATGGTGCTCACTTATTAATGCAGAAGTGGCTGAGGAATCAATCCGTAACAATTCAAAACAGACGTCCTTCCGAGTTCCTTTTTGTCTTATGAAATATCATGCATGGAGGTATGGCAACAAAGGACGTTTTTCTTTAACTGAGATGACAATGCAGGAGAGGGAATGAGGTTTGGGAAGCGGGAGGGGGAGAGGGATGGTGGAGGGAATGAAGCTGCTTCAGCTGGAATTGCTGAAAGAATGTCTGTTCCCTGCTCGGAGAGTCACTGAAGTAGATCGTCCATTTGCTTAGCTGGTTGCTGGCACTTAATGAAGAAAGTTCACAAAGGTGTGAAAGGGCCATTACAGTGTCATCAGCAATGAAAGGCTATCACTCACTGGGGGAACCAGGGATTCGGCTTTTGAACTGTCTTTTGAAGGCTTGAAATTCTTCTCACCCCATCCCAGCCTGATGCCACCGCTGGAGGAGCATGGAGCTCTTTACTTTTGATTAGTTGTCAAATTACGTCAGGATTATTTTTTAATTTTTTTTTTTTTTTTTAAGGAGAAGGAACATTTTCTGAGTAGGGGTTCCTTTGCCTGCTTAGAAGCAGGTGGAAAATGAAAAGTATGGGTTCTGACAGGAGAGACCAAAATCTAACGTGTCCTCATATGGCAGAAGAGAACACTTTGGGGATGGGGCTGTCATTTGTGTGCATGCATGCTTATTTCTTCCCTTTGATTTTTGTGCAGGCTTTGAGCTGTAACCATGTGTTAAGCGTAAGATGTTTTTTGCTTTAGAGCTCACGTAGCTTACCAAGGCGTGATTCATAAATTTTGTTTGTTGTACAGCTCTTAATTCCAGAAGCTGCATAGGTGTCCTGTGGCTACTTTTTTTTAAAGTTAACTAAACTTGCAGCACCTAATAAGCAGGCAAACTACCTCAAGTATTACTGTTTAAATGTCTTTGGTTTCCCTACACTATCAGGCTTAAGTGCAAATAATGCTTGGAAAAGTATGCAGTAAAGCTTCTTTCAAACAGATCTTACAAATGATGTGACAAGAAAATCTTTCTCGCTGCACCATGGAAACTCTTGACTTCCATTAGTGAAAACTGTAAAATGATTATAATTTTCCAGAACTTTTTGGCTGTGCCATAAGAGAATGATAGTGTCACCTCAGTAGTAATTTTATTTTCAAGCTGATGATGGGCTTTATACACAAGAATATAGCCTTACTATACAATGCGTATAATGTAAATGTGCACGTGCACGTATCCAACTACCTCTTATAACTCCTGAAATTTGAAATAATTGAGAAATGTCTGTTTCACATCTTGGCAAAAAAATGTGTGTCTGTTCTCAAGGTAACTTACATCCCACTGAAAAGATTTTGATATTCTTAACAATCCCCTGCATTCATAAAAGGAAAAGAGAAACTTAATAGAAATATTTTTGTGGGAGGGAGCCATGATAAAAAGAAGATAGTTTTGATAAAAAAGATGATGGATGTCTTTCAAAGAGAGTATAGGAATGGGAGAAGCTATAAAAGTCTAGGAAGAATAGCGCATCACAGCACAATGACTTTTTTTAAAATATATGTATATATATATATTTTTAAAGTGTTTTGTATTTTTGAGTTGTGGGCAGGACCTAAACATGAAAAGACATATCCCACAGTATTATAAATTCTAATAAATTGTTTGAATCATTGGTACTTCTGAAAATGTTGAAAGTTATGTTTGCTGCGATTCTAACATGTTACATATTTAACTTGTATGTTCTCTGCGCCTCCCATTACATCTGAAGTTGGAGGGGGGGAGCGGAGCCTGGTAATTGTATTAAACCAAAGCTGTTGCTGATCTATGTCTGTTAAGAGCTATCTAAAGTCTTTGAAGTTAATGGCAAGACTCCCACTGGCTGTATACTGTGGATCAGATGCTTTGTGAATTCTTCCTTTATTGTGTCATTTTGTATCTTTTACGTAGTTACTAGTCTTCAGTAAGTTATTGCCTGCTAACTTGCATCTGTTACAGGGCCAAGAATGTTCTTCGGTATAGGTGTGCTGGAATTCATAAAGATTTTGGAAATATGGTTTAATATGAGCCTTTGAGGTATCAGGAGGGACTTTATGCACTTTTTCTATAATAGTATAAATTATTTATTAGTAATTAGTAAACTATAGTAAAACTGCAGTCTTCAGGTTATAAAAATAATGCTTGTCATCTGCTGGTTCTGGAAACTTTTGACTGTTAGCTGTTTTTTGCTAGTGTTCTTCCAGCACAGGAGAAGGTCATATGTGTTAGGAAGAAATGTGAGCTACAACTAAAACTCAAAAGAAGGAAAAAAATAAGCAAAATGAATCTCCGGCAACTCTCTTGCTAGATCCAGGATAATCCCTATAAGAATGTCCCTATGACTTAATTTAAAAAATATCTTGGATGGCTCTTTTTTTATTCTTTTTTTCCCTTCTGCATCACATGTGGGAGGATGTGATGTTCATAAATGGTTCCTATGCTGCATGATCATGATTTGATTATCTCCCTTTCTTATTTCTTCCCCCCCCCCCCCCCC